>JABTXL010002307.1:3002436-3047030 GCA_025134845.1 Neodon shergylaensis | reverse complement strand
CTTCCTTCCTTCCTTCCTTCCTTCCTTCCTTCCTTCCTTCCTTCCTTTTTTCCTTCCTTCCATTAGCCCTAAGCAGAGAATGCAGCCTTGATACTATAAGGAATGATATTACATTTTAGCAGTCTCTTTGTTTTGTCCTAAGTTTGACTTGAGTTCCACACATTTGACACGAACAGTGCAGTGGTCACTCTGAACTCCAGGCACACCCTTCATTTCAGAGCGATGCATGCTGCTTGTACTTGAGGCCGACTTTTCCTGTTTGGCTCCCAAGAATGAGATGGGGAGGCTCTGCCAGTCTTACCTGCTGCAGGGCTCTCTGGATGTCAATCCCTTGGCCCCAGGGCACAGCTGGGTTAGCCAGACAGTCCCCAGCATTTCCCCGTCGGGATATGTCAATCCGCTGCCTCCGCAGGCTCTGGAAGGCCTCGGCCATCACCTTCACACCATCGTAGGTGAGAGCGGATGTATACTAGGGAAGAAAGGCAGACAGGCAGGCGTCAGAGAGAGCTGACAGAAAGATGGGATGGGGGCTGTGTTGGGTAATGGCTTCCTGGTGGAGAGAAGTTTGTGGTGGGCCAGTGGGTAGGAGCTATGGTTCGGAACGTCATCTCTCTCACAGGTCTGTCCAGCCAGTGGCCTCTCCAAAGCTGTAAGTTTAGCATGGCCAGTTGTAACCTTTAAAGGCAAGCCAGCATTTTAAAGTTTGGTGTTCAGTCTTGTGATCTGAAAAATGTTGGTTTAATTGGAAAGAAACGCACAGATTAAATATAACATATCTGCAGGCCAAATACATGGAAAGTCAGTTGGCTTCCTCTGTAGGAGAGTTAGCAATTGGGAGCCAAGAAGAGCTGCCTGCTCCACCACCTCTTCTAACAATAACGAAAACAATATTCCAGGATGAGCAAGCTCCTAATTATCTCTGTGCATGGCTTACTCCATGGTAAATGCATATTCTATACACTCCCCGTCTTGTGGATTAATGATAGCACTTCAGGGTTTTTCTTGCTTGACCAAAGGGCAGCTAAGATGTGAATGAGGCGAAACTGGTCTTACTACCTAGTACGTCATCTTAAGGTCACACTGCACAGCTAGAGGATGAGTTTGTTTTCCAATTCCTAGTTTATTTCCCGATCTGATTTGTTATTTGTGGTCATGGGTGCATATATTTACCTTTCTCTTCTCTCTCTCTCTCTCTCTCTCTCTCTCTCTCTCTCTCTCTCTCCCCCCCTCCCTCTCCAGGCTAGAGGTCTTCCTCAGTTTCTCCCTATCTTATTTTTGAGACCTCCTGTCTCTGCTTGCCCAGTGCTGGAATTACAAGCACACATTGCCAGGCCTAACTTTGTCTGCGGGCCCTGGGAATCCAAAGACAGCCATCATGTTTCCGTGGCAAGCTCTTCACTGACTGAGTTGCCCCCTGAGGCCCTTCTAATTTATATTTTTGAAAGGAGGCTAGCCTGGAACTCTGTGTAGCCCCAGATGATCCTCCTGCCCCCACATTTCAAGTGCTGGTATTGCAAGCATGCACCACTATGCCTGTTTTATTTTATTTTTTTATTTTTCATTTTAGTTTTTTCGAGACAGGGTTTCTCTGTAGCTTTGGAGCCTGTCCTGGAACTAGCTCTTGTAGACCAGGCTGGCCTCGAATTCACAGAGATATGCCTGCCTCTGCCTCCCATGTGCTGGAATTAAAGGTGTGCACCACCACCGCCTGATGCCTGTTTTATTTTCTCAGAAAAAAAAATGCATTACCCTTAGAAACTGGCTTGGGCAGTCATCAACTAATTTGTTATCCAGTGTCAGTCAATCTTTGTCTGAAGGCACTTGGTTTAGTCAGATACTGCAATAAGTCTTCATTCTCCAAGAGTTAAGTCTGTTTGATCACTGATGGGACAGGAAGTACCTCAGTTATATAAACTGTGGTCCACAAAGTTGACTAAACAGCCTAGAAACATGGGCCACAGATGCTCTGATGGTCCCAGACAACAGACTTGGCCTCAGCGTCCCTCTCAGTGCCACACTTAGCCATTGCCATGCTATGGGATTTGACTTAGAAGGCCAATGGCCCACTCTCCACATTCACAAACAAAACAGGGTTTGGCTCTGGGCCTGAGGAGTGAGAAGCTGGCTGTAGACCCAAATGGAAAGCAGTTGTGCATCTCCAGGCAAGGTTCTCTGATGGTCAGCTGGGCAGACAAAAGTAAGGAGAATGTGCCACCTCAGCATGCCATTCCCCAGAGGCATCCTCTCTAATGAGGTGGGCATTTTTCTTATGCTCCATGAGATGGTGACAGAAGGGTGGGAGCTGTTGTGTGTGCTTAGCACTCGCGAGGTGTCAATTTCAACCCCTGGCACGGCTAGAGAAGAAAGATGGTGGCCCTGAGTAGAATAGAAGCAGCATTTTCTGGCTTCCCTTGCAACCAGCTAAAGGCTGTTTGCTTACATGGGGCCAGGGGTGCGTACGCAGAAGAGCTGTTAGTGACTTCTGAAAGGAAGTTTCTGTGTGTGCATGTTCATGTATGTGTGGTTGTGTATGCATATGTGCGTGTGTTGAGGTCAGAGGTCAACATCCGGAGTCCTTTTGGTTTTTCCACACCTAAATTTTGAGACAGGGTTTCTCACTGAACCCAGAACTCACCAATTTGGCTAATACTGGTTTACCAGCAAGCTCCAGGGACCCTCCTGCCTCTGCCTTCCCAGCACCAGGGTTACAGGTATGTGTTTCTGTGTCTGGCTTTTTACATGGTTATTGGGAGTCCCAGCCAGGAGCAATAAGCATTTTACCAAATGAGCCATTCCCCAGCCTCAGGAAAAGAGTTTTGAAAAATAGCAAGTGTGCTTTTTGTTCTCTCATCCTCCTGCTGTGTTATGGTTTGGGCCTGACTCTGCCCTCCCTCTGCAGAGAAAAGCCCTCACGTGGCGAAGGCACAACCCTCAGAGGCGGGGGTATCATGAGGATACTGACATTAACCCCTGCCCCCAATGAACTGATAACCCAGGGGCATCGCTGGGAAGGGATGGAAATCAGGAGGCGGGATTTCCTTGGAGGAAGTGGGCCGCTGAGTGTGTGCCTTTGAAGGCTGTAGCTTGTCTCTGGCCCCTTCCAGAATCCCCACTTCCTGGATGCCTTGACAGGAGTGGTTTCTCTCCACTGAGTCTTTCCACCGCAATGTTTCTGCCTTGCCACAGCCCTAAAGGCAATGGAGCCAATGGGCCCACACACTGCAACCATGAGCTCAAATAAACCTTTCCTCCTAGTATTTTGTCCCCCCAACAAAAATCAATTAGCAAATGCTGGGGAGAATGCAGGCGTCATGATGGAAGTCTGTGCAGCCTTCTTGTGCTATATAGCAGAAGGCAAAAGCCGAGGGTGGCAGAATCAGATGCTGAGGGTAACAAGAATTTGGGATCTTTGATGCCTGTGCACCAACGTAACAGTCCTGGGCTGCTGACCACTGTTATGTTGGGGGGCCTGACCCTCATGGTGATGCTTTCCTTTACTTTGTAGAAAACCCATTTCCTTCCTAAAGACGAACATGCCCCAGTGTTCGGGGCTGACTAGGGGAGACTAATGGGTATCCGTTTTCACACCTTCGGCCTCTTCCAGTCGACCCTGGTGTGGTCTCGAGCGTCGCTCGTCCTCCACTGCTGCATGATTCTGGCTGGGATGGTGTCTGTGTAGTTCACCAACTGGAAACCCGTCACGTTGGCTCCACTCTCCTTGAACTTGTTTAAGTCAATGTCCATGAAACCCTGTGGAGGAAGGAAAGGGGGAAGTCAAATATGTTGCTTAGGCAGGTTCAAGTCACCGCGGTGACATGTCTGCAGGTCTATGTCACCACGGTGCAGACTCATGAGGGTTTCTCTTCTGCTTCTCAAGGCAGAACAGACTGAAGGTAGACAGCACTGTCTTGCCCCCTTTGATTCCATTATCATAGATTCCTTCACACAAAGTTAGCATAGAGGCCAAGAGTGCCGGCCTGAGGATGGCACCCTCAGGATGAAGGGGGCGCTGGCCTACATTACCTTGGGCCATGTGACTTTGTGTGTTTATGCAATGGAGTCTGGAGGTTGGGGAAAAGGTGAAATATACACCTATGAAATATGCGCCTAGACTGACGATTGCTGAATGGCTGGGATTTTAAAAGTTATTGATTATTACTATTGCTATTATTTCTTTTAGGATTCCATACAGTTTATTCCATACAGCTAGAGGAGGTAATTCCTCCTCTAGCTCCTCTTGGATCCACCCTTCACTACCCATTTACTTCGTGCCTTCTTTTTTATTTTTTTTACCCATTGTGTCCAATAAACTCTTGTGTGGGGGACCAACCCCTGCATGATAAACCTACCAGGTATCATATTCTTCAAGAGCGCTGGCTCTCCCAGCGGCTACCAATTGGCAATAACTTCTTGGCTAGGGGTGGGGATTTGTGCCAACCTCCCATCTTCATATTGGGGTTTTGTCTAGCTTAAACTCGTGCGAGTATTGTGCATTGTGTCAAAACTACTATGAACTCATATGCGCAATTGCCCTGTTGTGCCTGGAAAACACTATGTGCACAGTGTGTGTACTTGGCTGTGTGTGACATTGTGTGTGTGCATGTGTGTGTGTGTGTGTGCATGTGTGTGTGTAGATCAGAAAATAATTGTGTGAAGACTAGTCTTTCCTTTGACATCTACATGGGTTCTGGGGATTAAACTTGGGTTTTGAACTTGGGTGACAAGTCCCTTTACTTTTAAGTCACCTTAATGTCCCAGAGTCTTAAGGGCACAAGATAGAAGAAGCAAAAGGAAAATCTTGAAGGAAGGGCCATCCTTGCTTACCACCCTGCTTTACCATTGGAGAGAGGAGCCACTGAAGACTGCTGGGAACAAATGCCTGCAAGTTGTCCAAGGTCACCAACAAGTCTCTGGAAGGGGCTGGTGTCTGCTGGGGGCCTTTATCTCTCACTATGCTCTTTCATGTACAGTGAACTGGACCTGTTCTCCCAGAGGAGGCCTGGTCACCTCTGACATCCATGAAGGATTCTTTACTGCAAATGGAATTTCCTTCCAGTTCAGAAAAAAAAAACTCACCCAAAGCCAGGAAACCTTGATCTTAAAAGGAAACCTTGCATTTATATAATGAATTCAATGATGCACAGTATTTTCACATCTGTGGCCTCATTTCACTCCACTCCTTTCTAAGGTACAGCTTATGTGTCTGCTTGAGATGTACAGAAACTAAGACAGAAAGCGAGGGACAGTGCCCACAAAGCTGCTCGCCGAGCTAGTGACAGAGGAGGGACCAGAGCTAAGCTCTTCTGCTAAGCAATTCATTCCCCAACCCCCCCCCCCCCCAAAACCCTCATCACCAAACACACTATTCTGAGAGCTTCGAGTTTTCAAGACCCTTCCCTTGTGAACTTTATGTTCTCCTAGGGAAAATCAGAGAGCAGACAAGTAAACGCGTAGCACACGATACTGTGCAGCAGTGTGCTCTGGAGTAGCTGTGTGTCTGCGAAGAGAGATTAAGTGGGTTTGTGGATGGGGAGATGGTCCTGGAAGGAGTGGTCCAGATCAGCCTGCCTGTGGGGCCTTAGTGATTGATACGAGTATAGTAGAGTCCCATGTGTGGGTCATGGGGATACCTGGGTGGGATATACTGAACAAAGGCCCAGGGGTAGGAGGCTGCTTGGAATGTTCCAGAGACAGCAAAGGGACTGGTGTGCCTGGAAGGCAATAGTGAGAAAGATTTCTGCTAGGAGATGAAGTGAGATAGTGGTCCAAGCTGGTTCTCACACTGTATTTTAACTTGTATTTTCCTTTCTTTCTCTTTTCAGTTATAATTAGTACTGCACTACAGGTTTTTGAGCAGGGCCCACAAAGCTCATGCATGATTGGTTCCATGGCTTGGATGAAGTGCCCGATCTTGCTAACAGAAACAGACTAGGAGAAGGAGCCAAGGACGGGTCCCTGAGATTGGGAAGTCCACAGCTGGCAGCCGAGACCTAAGAACCGCACCTGACTCTACCTCCGATCCCAGGGCTTGTTTACCTCAAATACAAGCTACCCGGCTTCCACTAGCGCCTTTGATAGTCTCTTACCCCTCAGAGATCTGTTTTATAGACAATCCCAGGTCAGTCCCACCCAGTCTTTGTCCTCGCTTCCTGTCTAGGAAGACTATTTTGATTCTTGACTCCTTTCCAGGGTCTGGATCATAGCTAGCACACCATCTCTCCGGAGAACTCACTCCTGTCCCCTCATCTGAAGAGCCAGTTCCTCCCCTGCAGCAGACACTGTTGGCCCTGTCTGTTTCCACTCTCTGTTGCACACCACTGTTTCGTTTTCTGTGCTAACTGCAAACACCTGCCACCCCACCTGCATGAGGGGGAGGCCAGGCGTGCCAAGCTCACATGCCCATGGGCAACTCTATACTAGTGACAGCTGCGGACTTAGTGGATGCCAGCTAGCATCCTCTACCTGGTACTTAAGCTGGTAGAACGTTCTATGCTGACATCCAGAGATGAACGGTGGCAGGGGTAGGGGGCATTCTTGGTCATGTGCTTCAGTGTCCACATTCTCTGTGCATCCCTACTGTGTTTCCAGGATTGGTGCATAGCGCTTGCTTCTTCCTGAAGCCATCTTTGGACTCTGTTTGTGGGAGAACCCCTGTTGAGATTCTTCCAACACTCAGTCTGGCCCATACCAACATTGTGCCTGCTGCTTTCCTGGAGCACCTGTCACCACCGAGATCATCTTCCCTCCTTGTTCCTTTTGTCCCTTCTCTTTCCGTTGACATGCTAACTACTGAAGGTGAAAACACTTCCAATTTCCGTCTTGCTCACTGATTTGTTCTAACACCTAGCATCTCAATACATGCCCAGCCCAGGGCAGATGCTCAATCCTTTCTTGCTGTGACAACAACTAAAGCTTGAGACTGTCCCTTAAGCAGGTGTGCCAATTAGCCAGGGGAAACGTGACCAGCAGGCAACAGCTGCCAGCGAGTGATTTTAATCAGGTAAGATTAACTTGTACCACAGCCACAGTTCACAGAGGGACACAGAGGTAACTGGCTTGTGGAAGGGTACCAGCCAGCTGTTCTTAAAGGTAAAGTCAGAATTTGTCTTCCCTACCCAGCCTGCATTTGACGGCGGTGTACCCTATAAGGCTGCAGCTGTCTCACCATTGGTTAAGAGCCAGTACACAGTTGGGAGGTTTTCTGTACTCTTTAGAGCCTTTTAAAAAGAACATCTTGTTCACCAAACAGCTATTGAGAGAATGAAATGAAAATTATCTCCCACAGTCAGAGTCTGTCACTCGCGATCTGTAACAAGCTCCTGGGCATCCCTACTGACTTTCCCTCCTCCCCCCGCATAATGAAGGCCAAGAGGAACTGTGATTTGCTCAAATAGGAACACAGTTCAGCTTCATTGCCAGCAACCCTGATGACAATGCTAGTGGAGCCAACCCAGGGTCACACATAATCAAGCTGATGGGAACCGTCAACCCCACACCCATAACCCAGAAAAAGAACAGCTATGAACTCCCTTTTGTGACACTCACTATGAGAACTGAAACCAGGAAACCACTCGGGGTCAGCATACATCTAAGAGTCGCCATCTCCCCTCCAGTTCAAGACTGCAGGCTGGGAATGCTAACGCTGACCCCGGAGATGTCTTAATCACAGGAAACTAGACTCTCATGGTTGCTAGGCTTGCTTTCTCTACAATGCAGGGATGTAGACTTGGTCAATAGAGAAATGTGGTCTTGATTAAGAAAGAAAATAATGGCATTAGCTCTTTGCTTCCTAGGGAATTGTGAAATTCAGCTAAGTCTCTTCCTCCAATATATTTACTAAATAGGTTTAATTAAATCATTTTCCAATTTCCTTTTCTATTAAAAATCCATGGGGTATTATGTAGTAATTTGTACATTTTCTTTATCTATCTCATTCATGTTATTATCTAATGTGTTTAAGGATGGATGCCATGGTGTTAATTACAAGTCTTGAAAAGTTTTAACTATGAGACTTCACCGTCATGACTTTCTTCAGGCCATGGTGCATGTTTGATAACACATCCCCAAATGCGGAGTCCATTGCTCTGAACCCCTTTACTGCTGAAAAAGAATGACATGAGCTACAGGTGTTCGCTTTCTCAAGTCACTTGTCACCCAAAGTTAGGCCTTCCACTCTTTTGCTGTCCCCTGAGCCCTGGCACCAGGTGCTTCTCTTCGAAGAGCGAGTGTTATCTAGACTGGCTTGGTGACACATGCCTGTAGTCCCAGCACTTAGCAGACAGAGGCAAGGAGGATCAAGAACTAAAGGTCAGCTTTGGCTGAGTAGGGGTCTGTTTCAGCCTGGGCTATGTGAGACACTGGGGAGAAGGTACTTCTGGGGTTGCTGGGTTGCCCTCCCTCTGTGCGCTTCTGCA
The DNA here is from genome assembly GCA_025134845.1 of Neodon shergylaensis. Taxonomy (NCBI): domain Eukaryota; kingdom Metazoa; phylum Chordata; class Mammalia; order Rodentia; family Cricetidae; genus Neodon; species Neodon shergylaensis. The sequence goes on along the minus strand of JABTXL010002307.1, from coordinate 3,038,616 downwards.
GTAAGTCTTTCTGTATCACAGCTCCACGCATGACCAATGAACAGGCAACATGCAAAGAATGTTCTGCCTCCCATCTTTATCCAGTGGCAGAGGACCTAGCAAAGGAAGTGCAGGTTGAGGATGTTCCTTAATCTAAGGGACATAGGGACTTCCTGGTATGCGTGTAAGGGTGCTTATAGAATAGCTGTCCCTAAGGACTGTTCACCCACAGCTCTGGAAGGAAGCAGGAGATCCTCATTTTGACAAAATGTTAATGTCAGTTAATCAAAATTCAAGGCTGAATACATTAGAATTATGAAGACAACTATCAACAGAATTAGACAAGATAGCATAAGCCTGGTCATTAAGGAGAGGCTGGGTATATTCAAGGGATGTTCAGGGCTGTTTTATCTCATAGTTAGTGGGAGCCACGGATGACACTGGGTTGATGGGCAGGAAAAAGAGGTGCGGGCATGTTGTGTAGATGTGAGGAAGAAATGGCCAAAATTGCCTAATTATGGTAAAGGTATAACTTCATACTTCTCACAAGTTTGGGATTGGTTTGGGCCCCAGGACCAGGGGTGGGGAAAGTTTGAAAAGTACAAGGTTCATTATATTTTAAACCCTTCCGTCATACACTTTTACCCTTTTAATGTCCCTAGAAGATAACAACAAACCTCAGATAAAGCTCATGTGCTCTCTGGTTGAGTGTCATTGTGAGTCCCTAGAAGGGAGAGAGAGGCAGCAAAGTCACGGGATGGGGCGGTGTAGGGGTGGAAGCATTTGAAGAACCATGTTCTAATCTGGTTAGAGAGCTCAGCTTCTTCTACCATCTCTTAGCCTGGGGCTGAGGGACAGCTGTGGGCTGCAGCATCGTCCCAAAGCATGGCTCATAAGAACAAAAATGAGGGTAGAGGCTAAAATAACCATCTCATGTCCATGACTTAACATCATTCAAGCCACCTTTTGGGGATTATGAGGTTACTGCTGAAGAGAAATGAAAATTCAGCTTATTTTAAGTCTTTCCTAGCTTCCTGCCCAAGCAAGACATTCATTTTAATGTCTTATAAATGTGGCCCAGCGTAATCCCGTAAGCAGCCTGAGAGGAAACTGGACAGTAGGCCCAAGAGCTCATCTGCATAAGCCACTGAAAGAATTCACCCTACTTTTGCTGAGATCTCATCCAGAGACCTCTGTGAATGCCCTAACTACACAGTTTGACTTCTTCACGAACATGCCACACTGCCAGTCCTTGGTTGAGGGAACACAGGAGTTTTAGATTCAGGATCCATTGCCCCAGTCAAAGAGGGCCAAAGCTCTTGTGATAACAGCGCACAGTTAGGAGCCTGGAGCAAATGTTGCCTGGCCAGAGCTCGTGCCTTTCTTTAAAAGTCTCCACCAGGTTGTGTAGAAACATCACAAGCACTGACTTATCTGGAGCCTGCTAAGGAGCCCCCTGCCCTTTATCCACGACCAGGCCGAGAGTGCCCATGGTGGAGGGCCCGAATGTGTCACAGGTTTTTGTGACTCTAGTCACAGCAACATCACCTGACCATTTCCATGTAAATTCTGGGGGATTGAACTCAGGTCCTCCAGCTTGGGAGGCAAGCGCTCCACTGTCTGAGCCATCTGTAGACTGGGAAGTCTACAGCATAGCACTTTTCAGGCTAACAAGCTTTGGCCTCCAAGCTCGATTTTCCTTTGTGAGATCCTGAAAAGAGGGTCACCCACACGCTGCTCAGCCCTCGGCATTCTGTCTAAGCTCACATTACACCCAGCAGAAAGGAGACAGAACATTCCACAATGCTCAGGTTTGGCATCAAGAAGAAGGCTTATTAAGGGAAGACCCTTCCGTCCCAGCCCCTTGACATCAAGAAGAGGTAAGATGAGCCCAAATCAAAAACGTGTACTTTATACTCTGAATGGCACAGGTTGAACATGTCAAGTTTTCCCCAAATTGTCAGAGAGAAATCTCAGATGACAGCTCTGTGGGGAGTCACAAGAGTGTATGGTTTGAAAAGTCTCCTTCTATTAGGAAGGCTTTGAAGGAGCAGAGAGGATCAGCCTGAAACATAATAGAAGATTGAGAGGGTAGGCGAAGGATGTACTCGACTCTCAGGAGGGTAGGGTTGTCATGGGGAAGAGGTGGGAAATTTGTTCTCTAAGGCTCTGCAAGGTGGGCCAGACAGATGAACAGTCAGATCTCAAGGGAGACCGAGTTCTCTTAAGATAATGACAGCAACCCTTGCGTTTTGCATGAAGTGGGCAGAACCAAACGAGGTAGCAGGCATTGCCATGGGGCCGTTGCCTTGATTACCGCATTTAATCCTCATAACCACATGAAGAAGCAGGTTCTTCTTTAACACTTGCAAACTGGGAATGAGAAATCTTAGTAGACAGGCTTCTCTCCAACTAGTTTGGCTACTGAGAGATGGCGGGAGTAAGGTGACTTTCTGGCTTGGGTTTCAACCTCTGTGTATCCAGCCACCTACCCTCCTGTTCATTCATCTCCTGCCAGGAGTCATTGGAATACGCTTCAGCTTAAAGGGGGCGGTGGGGGGGGTGTCCTCTTGGAGATCAAGATACTTATCTTCAGCACCTTTGATGTGCCACTTGGAGTGTTAGCCTTTCAGCCCCCTATTTCTGCATCTCTGTTGTCTGTGGTTGTGACAGGCAAAGGCAGAGACCATAGCTGCTCCTCCAAATCAGGACCACAGTCCCACAGGGTCCACAAACTGCGCCTGGTGCAGGGTAGCATGTTAAGAGTGTGCAGAGGAATGAAGCCACAGAACTCACTCTGTTCCTGACTTCCTTACAAGTGTCAAACTTGCTACCTCCCGCCCACACCTTTCGTCTCAGGGACTAAAGGTGTCTTTTGACTGACTTCTCTGTATATGTTTTCTTGGGAAACAGGTCAGAGATAAAAAGCCCAGGAAGACAGTTTTAGGGATAATCACATAACTTCTTGTCCTGTCTTTGAAGCTCATGAGCTCTTTGCTCCAGGACATCTGTCATAACCTGTTCAGGCAAGTGGGTATTGATTTATCAAAGACATCTGTCAGATCCTTCAAGATGCGTCCCAGGCACAGGCTGCAGAGGCCACCATGCTACGTTAGGGGAAGGAACAGAAGACATTGGTGCACCTCCTAACTTTCATGCCTGCCAAGGCAGCCTTGTTTTGAATCGTCTACACAGTAAGGTTCTCCCCAAGATTCCACCTGAAAGCAGACCCAAAGGTGTGGGGACTCCTGGGCCAGCTTACTGCTCTCCTGAGGGTGCTTTTAGCTCTGATCTATAATTCTGCCATCACACAGGTGTGTGCTGGGGAATATGGATAAAAGTGAATCCGTGGAATAGTCTTCAGCTGATAACTTAATTGTCATCAAACTCACGTCTTTGCATAAAAATCTCCACATTTTTTCCATTTTAGCCACCTTAACAACCCAAACCTTCAAGGCATGGCATGCTGTATTATCTCTGGTAACACACAAGCTTATGTGGTCTCTTAACAAGTCAATAGAACATTGTAGTTGTACAAACGTTAGCCAGTAGACATGCCATCCACATTAGGAAAAAGCCTAATGTTGATTCATCCAGCCCTCTCTGAAGTCAGGGAGAGGTATCTGCATTCTTGGGTCTCTGCAAACGTAATAGCAGACTGATCCTGTGTGTGTCCATCATAGCCAGAATATTACAGAGGTTACTCAGGATCTCCAGATCTCAGTCCTGGGATTTAGAATAAACTGCTGACACTTTGTGTTAGAAGTTCAGGAATCCTCAGCCTGGGCTCTTGGTGCAAGGCTTGGAGATGCCCTACATGATCTGAGATTGTGCTGTCTTTCAGAGAATGCCCTCATTTTACTTCTGTCCTGACTGACTGTGGTTGTGCTTGACTCTTGGCCTAACTAACTTCAGAGGAAGTTTAACCTTTAAAACTCTCCTGGAATAGGGTGACTTCTTATGTCTAGAACCTACTGGTGGTCTTCAACCAACATCTTCCTACATAGTCTCAACATTACTATGCAGAGAAAGTCAGGCAGAAAAACATATTTTTGTAAAATTATGGTTTATTCATTTCATTTCATTATTCATTATAAATTTATTCATTTATACATATAGTAGGCTCCCACTGAATGAATGGTGTAAAATGTGAAAATCTAAAGAAATGGTAAATTTAAATCTACTGAGAATAACTATGTATCAGAAACCACCAGTAGGTTCCCTCTTAGGCCTTACAATCTCCACAAATATGGGCATTTGAGAAGGTTTACAGAATGAGACACAGAATCCCTCCTAGGGAGCAGGCCTTAAAGCTAGTCAGAGAGTGATTGGTTACTTTTATAACCTTTGTGCCACTATTTCACCCAGCAAGACCATGGATGTCTTTTCTTCCCCAGCAGCCTTCAAAGCACTCTGCAACACTGTAAAAGCTAAGCACCAGTGAGAGAGTTTCCCAGTGAGTTTAAGATTAATTTCTCAATGTCCTGTGATCAAAGGGTGGCGTCTTCATCAACAGCAACCATTTCATTTATGTTAAGAGCTATGGCAACAGCCTTTGCTGTTTGGGGACTATGGGGAAAAGGATATTCTAACTGATAATACATGAATCTATCTGCTTGTTCATTCATGGCTGCTCAGCATTGCCACACATATCAGAGCCACAGGTTGTAGATGAGATTCAGATGGGCCCAGCCCCTCCTTTCAGGGCACTTAAGGCCTAGTGAGGAAGGCCTATTTCACCCAAGTATATTATAGAGAAAAGAGAGCAATGCCAGCCCCGAATCTGGAGCTCAGAGGCAGCTTCTGAATGAAGGTGGCGGAGCATGGAAGGAAAGGAGCCTCTGGCTGAGGAAAGAGAGAAAAGTGAACTCTTTACACAGAGAGTATATGTTCTGGCTCCGAGCCTGGACTGGCAGGTTTTGTGTGTCAATTTGACACAAGCCAGCACTGAGGAAATGCATCAGTGAGATCCAGATGCAGGCATTTTCTCATTTAGTGATCAGCTGGGGAGGGCCCAGACCCTGGGCAGGTGATGCTGGGTTCTATAAGAAGGTGGGCCGAGTGGGCTGGGGGGAAGTAAGCCAGTAAGCAGCACCCATCCATAGCCTCTGCATCAGTTCCTGCCTCCAGGATCCTGCCCTGTTTGAGTTCCTGTCCTGGTTTTCTTCAGCAATGAACAGCAATGCTGAAGTGTAACCCTAACAAACTTCTTCCTCCCCAACTTTCTTTTGGTCATGATATTTCTTCAAGCCATAGAAACCCTAACTAAGACAGAGTCACCATGATTACTGCCTTCCACTTCCCCTGTGTAATCTCAAGCAGACAACTTACTCTGGGCTTCTATCCTTCTCACCCAAATAAAGATTTGTGATGGTTAATCTTCCTTCTCAGTGTGACTGGATTGGGAGTTACCCGGGAGAGATGCCTCTGGGTATGTCTGGGAGGATGTTCCTAGGAAGGAGGAGGGAAGATCCACCCTGAACATGGGAAGGCACCGTCTCATGGTTAGAGGTCATAGAAGGAATAATAAAAGTTAAAAAGGAGAAATTGAATGGAGCTCCAGGATTTGTGACTCTCTGCTTCTGACTGTGGATACGATACAACCAGACTCCTCATGCTCCTGCCTCCCTTGCCAGGATGGACTGTGTCTAGGCACACTGTGAGCAAAATAGACCAATCCCTCCTTCTGTCCCTTCACTCAGGTGTTTTGCCATCACAGGAAGAAAAGCAATGGATACAGGGTTATTGTTGGGTGATCTGTCTCCTCAGGATTAACTATGTCATGTGTCAAATTCTCAGGACAGGACCAGACATGCAGCAAACCCTGTGCCTGGGCTCTCTGGTTCCTGAGGTTCCATTCCCCTCCTACGCTTGTTTGCTCTTCATCCTTAGGAAGAGGACCAGACAAGGGGGCAGTCACTGAGCTCTTCCTGTCACACTCATTGTCCTCATCTGCTGGGTATAGGTTTAAGGCACCTTCAGTGTTTCCAAGTAAGTGATGGTAAGGGTTTCCCATGCTGACAGCAACAGCAGCCCCTGCCCCGCACATCTGCATGAATGCCAACCAGAGGCGGCTATCATGGCAGTCCTAGGGAAAGATGTAACAGGCACCAAGGAACAACGCTGCAGTCCCAACCCATTTGTGTGTGTGTGTGTGTGTGTGTGTGTGTGCTTTTCAGTGGCTCCTCTGAGAGCAGGAGTGTCCCTTTTGCAAAATGAAGGGCTGGTAAGACCAGGGTTCTTAGGGACCTTCAGGCCCAGCTCTTTTGGGTTTTTGGATCCAGGTGTGGGGCACATCTTTTATTTCCATGCTGATGTACCTCATCTTGATCTTCCTGGATGCTCTCCCCTCCCCCACAGTGCCTCTCTTCTGATGCCATATTCTCATGTTTCAGACCACTTCTGCAGCGCTGTGTAAATGCCACAGACATTGCCTTGTTTTTATGTGATCTGATCTAGTTGGGGGCCAAGGTCAGGGTGCTCACAGGATGGGAGTGAAGGTGTGCACTTCATGAGCCCAGCAGTTACCAGACAAGGGACATGAGCAGCCCACACGGCAACTTAGTCAATGGTCAGAATCACACCCTGAGAGGAAGAACTAGAGGGCAGGAAGGAATCTGGGTTGAAGGAGCACACCCCAAAGATCCAGTCACAAATGTTGCCAGGTGCTTAAGGTGGGCATGTGGAAGGGCAACACACACTCTCCTCGAGCCAGAAGTGACTGGGAAAAGCAGGACACAGGCCATGCCCTGTGGCCAGAGGCTATGGTGACTGTCAAAGCCCTGAAGAAGCAAAGCACTGCCTAGAAGTAGGCACCTCCACCCCAGGAACTAGAGGAGTGGGCCTCACTTGGGCATGGAGCCGAGGAGAGGCTGGCCCTTCCTGGAGAGCGGGCGAGAAGATCTGCCCATCACCTACTTATCATGTGTGTAGTCAGAACTGGATTCCCCTTCCTGCCCTTTCTGCGGGAATACTTCCTTTTGTTTTCCATTTTCACGCGTGTGTCTAGGTGTTTGCATGTGTGTGGCATCACATGTATGTGGGTGTGTGAACATGTTGATGAATGTGCCTGAGGAGACCTGAGGTTGATGTTAGGAGCAATCCTATTGCTGGTCAACCTTACAGGTTGAGGCTGGGTCTCTCAATCAAACCCGGAGCTCTCAGTAACGGCTCGTTTCACTCGCCATCCTGCTCATGGGGTCCCAGCTCCTTTTCCTGAGGCTGCCACACCCACCTATGTTTATATTGTTTCTGGGGATACAACCCTAGTCCTTGGCAGAGGCCTTAATTACTGGGCCATTTCCTGGCCCCTCTCCACTTATTTTATCAGACACAGAATGCTGTTTTGAAATGCGTGCGGCATGAGCACGACGCTCTCAAGGACCACTTCACCCTGTCACCCCTTCAGTGACTTCTCAGAGAAATGCATTCTGTGCAGCTCCCGCTCCCAGGCCCTGGGGAGTCAGCAGGAGATGAAACCATCACGTGCTACAATCATGTATTTCGGATTAACAGCAAAGGCAGCATCACACAAATCTGTGTGGCTTTCCTAATCTCAATTATGGTAAGTGGAAGGTACTTGGGGCTATGGCGGCCCATAACAAGGAGATGAGATTTGATGGAGGAGGTGCCTGAGGGACCTCAAAGATGGCATCTTGTCCCCAGACAGGGATATCAGTAATGATGATGATGACACTGATGATGGTGATTATGGCGACAATTACCAACACTTATTAAGTGCCCATTTGGGGTCATGTATTACTCCAAGCACTTCCTCTTCCTCAGCTTGCTCAATTCTCATAGCATCACTGGAGGAGGCAGTTAATATCCTTACTTCTTTCTAGATGTAAGCCATGGGAGCCCAGAGACTGTGAGGAATTGGATGAATGCTACACAGCTGGTAAGTACAAACCAGAAGTCAAACCTAGGTCTGCCCAATAGGAGAGCCACCCTTCCCAACCCCCCTCAACGGAGGCACATGTGACCCCATATGGTGCTGAGGGAAGGGGAGTGGGCGAGCTAGGCCTCACAGAAGGAGTCTACAGATTTCTCAGTGTGGGTGAGCAAGGGATTAAAGAACAGTTTCTTCTTGGGCTGAGGAAATCAACCCGGGGGTGTGAACTAGCTGCTGTATGAACCGAAACTTCTGACTCTTAAGTGCCTCTGGAGTTAGTGGTGGCCATAGTGGTGGTATAAATGGCTTGACTTCTCTGGACCCCAAGATCCTTTGTAAACCACTGGGAGGCCAGAAGCCACCACAGGCCCCCCAAAACACAAACAAGCCAGCCCTCATGTTACAATTTGTCCCTCAGCTTCTATCAGACTAGCAGGGATTTTTTTGAATGATAGTCATTGTGTTTGCGCTCTGGACTTACTACTGCCATTGAACACAACCTTCTTGGCAGGGACTAACTCCTAGATCTGCCTCTCTAACTGTCCTATGCCTGACTATCACAGGCAACTGTAGTGAGAACATGGACTCTGGGTGTCTGTGGGAAAATGCATCTTCTTTGTTTCATAAACGTGATGGCACTGGGGAAGCCATATTACTTTTGTTTCCCCATTCAGAAAGGTGACTATAATGTCGATGGCAAGGGCAATCAGGAGGGTCAGTGTATAACAGCAGAGTTAGTTGAGGGTAGAGAAATACATGTCTGGAGTAGATGAGAACGGAGAGACGGAAAGCAGGGAAATGGTTGTCTTGGGCTGGGATTGCAAGAAGATAAGCCCTACCGGGCCCAGAGGTGAGCCAACCTGGAGTCTGCCTGAGGACCTAGCAACAGGCACTGCCAGAGGTCTTGATCATGCCTAGCAAATGACCACGTGATGTCAATGGATCGAAATGCAGTCTGGGTGCTTGGAGGAGGGGCATATATAAGGCTCTCCCCATTACTGAATAAATGAGTCTTCTGTTTGCATTTTACTTGACTGCCATTGTCTATGCTGTTGATGCTACACCTTCACCCTCCCTCCCCCGAGGGAGGTGTTAGGACCCAGTTACATGGGGTGTGGAAGGGCAAGATAGATGTGAGTCAAGGGTGATGCGGGGAATGATGACCAAGGATTAGAGAGAAGTTCTCTGTCACGTGATGAAGACACATTAAACCTATTATGGTCAGGAGGAAACACATGCCTGAAACTGTAAATCTGGCCAAGAACCCAAGGCTGGGGAGCGCATAGGCCCCATGGATGAACTTATTACTATTACTTTGCTAGACAATTGACCTCTAAAGATACACCTTTGCCCATTGGCTAGTGCAGCTCACAGACCTCAAAAAGAAAGTGTCTTTTTGTGCAGTGGACAGTGGTCAACAGAAAATCACAACTGGTCCAAATGTGGAGAACAAGTGCTCTCTGAACAGGAACAGTGGAGTGCTCAGTCCCTAATGGGACACTGATATCATGTCCCCTCCCTGCAAAGATCAGGGGCCATCTTGGAAGTGGAGGTATGAAGACTGTAAGAACCAGAGGTTGGGGAGGACTGTTGTGAAGGAGTCTTCGGGACATGATAGGACCAAGACGCTCATGCAGCTGTGGTTGCCTGAAGAAGAGCTACATGAGATTTGAGTCTTCCAATATCCTAGCATGGGCAGGGAAGGGCCTTATGCGTGCTCAGCCCTAACTGAAGAACTATTGATAATTGATGGCTTCTGGGGCAAGAAGAGTCAGTTTTCTTTAAGTCTCTGTGTGACTCCTGATAGGTCAATCATGCTCAAATGGATGGCCACTTATCCAGGAGAATATGTGCCACATAAATTACACTCTATGGGTTATTAAAAAATTAAACACAAGAGTACATAAAAATGGGAAGGGTGGAGACGTGGGAGTGGATGGGAGGAGGTAGGAGGCAGAGTGGGAGAAAATATGATCAGAACACATTGCATAACTGCATGAAATTCTCAAATAATTAAGAAAAGTGTTATATTTCTAAAAAGCTGGTTGTGGAAATGAACAAATCTGCAAAAATATCAAGAATCCATGGATTATTTACTTGAAGTGGGAAAATAGTATGAAACATGAATTATATCTCAAAAGACTGGGATTGGGAAATGAAGGTGTAGTGACATAGCTCTCCAAGGTCTGCATTGTTCAAGTGAAACTGACGGAGAGTCCAGTGTTGTATTAATATTCATCGACATTGTCATGCAATGTAAATTAAGAATAGATACATAAGCATGTATGTGCATATATACACACATAAATGATACATGTGCATACACCAATGGGTGGATTAGTCAAACAAGTTCTTAGTATGAAATCTTCACCTAGGGTAAATCCCTATTGCTGAAGACACCATGCAATTCAGATGCAGGGCCCAGAGGCTCCAGAACTGGAACTGGCATTAAGCCTACTCCCTGAGGACCAGTTTTCATGGTACTAAAAAGGCACCCTTACAAGCTTCCAAAGGAGGGAAGCAATCAACAATCCTACCCAGCTATGATACCTATGAATCACTATAAGGACCAGAATGGCCTAACTTAAACATGCGCTAGTGGCACACATACCTTGGTCGTAACCAACAGCTCTCTAGCTGAACTTAGTAAGGACCACTCAACACAGGGAGATCATGCCTGGTACTGGAAACCTAGTCAAGTACCAAGGGATAGTGTAGTCATGGATCTTGGAGAACCTAAAACCACCAACAATTACATTCTAAATATTTGCCCTTAAACTCACAGGTAAGTGTAGTCCTCATCCATCATCAAGGAAATTCTCTTTGTAACAGGTGAGAACCATTATAAAAAACCATAACCAATCAAAATGCAGAGCTGTGGAGCTCAGTCCTAATGGATACATCTCCAATATAACTCGTGCACCTAAGGCCCAGTGATCATTTTAAGAGAGGGGTTGAGAGAGTTTAAGAACCAGAGGAACAAGGCATTTGCTGTGGTATTGTATCTCCTAGGAATATCAGAAGCTACACCCATCAAGTCTCACCAACATGACTGCTCAAACATGAGGTGAACAAGAACCACAGCAATAGACACACTAACAGGGAAGGGGGAAAGGCCATGAGTCCTCAACTCTCTATAGGCAACTAAGGAACGCTGAGAATAGGAGAAATAGCCGACCCCAGGGAAGAGCACACCCATTGGTTATCCAACACCAAGTAAGTGGTCAGCTCCAGAAACGAACACACAAGTAACATTATACAAACAGAAAAGGGCGTATTTATGAATATATGTTATTAATGAAAGAGAGACTATAAGTTTGAAAGAGAGCAAGGACTGGTATATGGGGCAATTTAGAGGGAGGAAAGGGGAAGAAGGAAATAATATAATTACATTGTAATATCAAAATATAAAAAATTTAAAATATCTCCACCTGTGTGGAATACTTAATTGCTCAAGATACAGTATCACCTGGCAGTACATTGGGTTCTTTCCTAATGACACACTAAAAAGACAGAGAACTATTATTTCCAACTGACCAATGGGGAAACTGAGTCTGAGCCTTGATTGCATAGAAAATTAGCTAAGCAAGAGTGACATTGGGGACGTAAAGCAGGGTTTGGAGACTTTGGACTCCTTCTCCATCAGCTTTTCCCTCCCCCCTTTCTCCTTCCCTCCTCCCCCTGGTGGCTCTCCACAGGTGGTGATTGGAGTCTCACAGCATCCTCCAAAGAGTCCAGAGGGAAGACTGCTGGGCGCCGCTCTGAAGCTCAGACCTTTTAACCAAGTGGAAAGAACTGTGGCGCGTGCTTATCCTTTCCAAAGGGTTTCTGTCCCTTCATCTATAATTGCCCCCAAGTTGCAGTGCCCCAAAGAAGAGGGCCCGCCCCATGCAGCAGCAGGCTAATTATGTGGCGGAATTTCTAAAAATTATCATTTCATAAATTGTGATATTCCTCCAAAGGGGAAAGAAAGCACAGCACATCCTCCACCATGTCTCAAACTGAATTAATTAGGAATTTGAAGCCTAATTATCCACTAATCTATTGGAACACGCCAGTCTTTCGTATCTGGCTGCTGTTTGCAATTTGCAGCCTATTAGTGGCAGTTGTTAGGATCTGAGAACTCATTAGGTCAGAAGAAGAAAAGTGTGGATCAGAAGGAGAGGGCAACCTGAGGGGCTGACGCGGGAGGCTGTGGCTGAGGGGTCACTTGCTGACAGATGAGGGCTGGTGGTCTAACTACCTGGGTCCTTCCTTTAGAGGCCCCGAGGCCACTGGGTCATTTCTGCCTTACAAAAGGCAGTAACTGTGCATGCCTTTGCCCAGGTTCTGTGCTTTCCCCAGCAGCAGGTGTCCAAGAGCAGTGGACGCTGTCACCAGTGCTGGTGCTAGCCTAGGGACACCACTTGCTTCTGTGTGACACTGGCTGGGCCATGCTCCCTTGATGGTTCTGTTTCCATACAAGCAGCAGAGATGCTGATGGAACTGACACCCATGGTCCCATCCAACACTGTGGACCTGGGATATGAGGAATTTCAAAGACTTCCTCAGTTCTACTGAAGAGATTTCAGTTTTGCAAATAGTCTTTCAAGGGTGAATATCTTGAAAAGGTGATGGCTATATCCCTTGAAACCTAAGTCTAAACTAAATTTTCTCACTAAGCCCTTCTTAGTTCCAACCCTGACCTTGGGGTACTCGGGCAGCCAAAGCAAGGTAAGTTCAGAGGATAGAGATGGGGGACATCAAGGAAAAGCTAAGGCTGGTGAGCAAGCAGGACAGAATTTAAGGGTTAGACAGATGTCTGGACCCAAACTTTAGATACAGATTATGTGTCCTAATTCAACTAATGATCTTCATTCCCAATGTAGCATAATACCAATCTTTTCCCCCTTCAACATCACCCAGAGATAACCAGGAAAAGATACCCTGACCAAAACTGAATGTAGCTATATATTTAGCTCAGTAAGGTTACCATTTAAACTTTTCTTATAGATTAAAATATGGCAAATATTGCAACTGGATGAAAGCAAACAGTAAGAAAGCAGGCCGAGGCAATGAAAACGCTTTGTGGAAGGCACGACTCTCAAGGGAAATGGAGGCATGGCCATATGTGTTATGGGTTCAGGCTTGATGGTGGCTGCGGCCACTGTGGGAAAGAACTGTGGATTGCCTGCAAGTGTTAAACACAAGGTTTAGTGCTCAACCCAGCAGTCCCAAGCCGCGGTGTGTTTCACAGGTCAAACACGTATGCAACAGCGCTTTCTATACCAGTCCCATGGTGGTCACGACTTAGAAGTCCATCAGCTGTGTAATGGACGAGCAAAACAGGCTGTCTCTCTATAATGGGCTACTGTCTGGCAATACAAAAGGAATGCACTGAGGTAGAATATATGTTAGAGATTTCCCGAGGCTATGGGGAGCTTGCCGGGGAGTTGGGTGAAGACTACTGATGTGCATGCATCCGGGGGTGATAAAATTTTAAAACAAAGTTCTTATGGTTTCATAACCCTGTAAATACACACGGGACCATGAAAATGAGCACTGTATGCTAGTGTGTGGTATTATGTGGTCTGTGAACTTGATCTTAAGAAAGTCTCTGAAATATGGGTCTGAGTATAAAAGAATATTACATTTGCCTATGGAGGAAAAAAGCTTGAAGAATCAAAGTTTATGACATAAAAGATAAAAGTGGAAACTGTGACAGGAAGAATGGACATGGCAGAGATGACAATTGCCAGAAAAGACTTATACAGACATATTCTGGTGTCCATGTAAAAAGAATGTGCACACAAAGGCTTTGAGAAACCAAACTGTCTCCATGGTGTGCAAAATAATAGCACCCAATAAACAGTTGCACTGTGTTAAGACAAGGGCATTTTTTAAGATACAGGCTTATCTAGACTGTATATAAAAATGAAAAACAAACCCATTAACTGACATTGCTATAGGTTACACTGTAAGACGGTACCGGGTTAAAGATTTGTCAATTTTAGCATAATTATGATTTAAATGTCTGCGCTTGTGAATAGTAAAACCACCATTGAGTTAAAAATCAGCGGCATCCAGACATTTACTTTCCATTCCAAGATATGGCGATTTTTCTCACGCCTAGGGCCAGAGCTGATCAGAGAGGCTGGAAGTCGGCCCTGCAGCCTCCAGCACGCTTTCTCCCAAGCATAGCTTAGAAGATCTCGGGCAGTGTGCTGCGGTTTGACTGGGGGGGGGGGCGGCTGTGATGGTCAGTTTTAACTGACCGCCTGGGCAACTGGGAAGACCGTCAGAGAGAGAGAGAGAGAGGGAGAGAGAGAGAGAGAGAGAGAGAGAGATAGAGAGACTGTCTACATTGACTTGACCCATGGGCACAGCTGAGGGGGGTTGCCTTGATCAAGTGATTGACGGGCAAAGACCCAGCCTAGCCCTCTGTGGGTGGCACTATTGCCTAATCATGGGGTGTTGAACTTGATAAAAGTGGAGAAGTTGATGAACCGAGCACAAGCAAGCGAGCCAGTGTGCATGCATCCATTTCTCTCTGTTCTTGACTGAATGGGATGCGACTAGCTGTTTGAGGTTCTTTCCTTGACTTTCCCACAGTGATGCATGAGAACCTAGAACTGTAAGCTAAAATAACCTCCTTCTTTGTCCCTTAAATTTCATTTTTTTGTTTTTTAACAGCAGAAGGACAGAGGGAAAGAAGTACATTTGGTGCCTCTGAGGCTTAGCAATGCCACTGCGAATGACCCCTTCCTCCCACATGGTTCATACGGGTGGGTGTGAAGCACCCTCAAACCCTAGGTGTGGGAAGGACAAGACCGATCACACATCTCATAGCTCTACTCACCAGATTGGCAAGGATGTAGTGGTACCCAATGCCATTCTTCTCCAGCTTCACAATCTGAAAGACAGAACAAAAGGGCACTCATCAGTCACACCCACACCTACCCTGTTGGAGCAGTGATGACGGCAGCTGACATCAACTGGCTATTTATGACATGCCCTTCTCTGTCCTAAGTACACAAAACTGTACCGGCCTTACCATGTAACCATGGTGATGCTGTTAGCATCTTTGACAGATGAGAAAGAGCAACAGAGGGCTAACTCAAGTTCTGTTATGCTGTGCAGCTATGAAGAGGTGACTATGGGGATCTGCAGTCACCAGGGCCTGGTTTGAGGGGTGGGAGTCGGGGAGGTTTGTTATTACAGCCCCCTAGGAGGAAGCTGAAGAACTTGCTGCACCCTGTCCACAAAGCTTTCCTTACGCATGGTGGAGGAATCTGATGTTGCAGGGAATTGACTATTATCATGGAGATGGAGTGGGCAGTCACTTGGACATGAACTCCATGCAGACACCATTCTTATTTCTGTCTCTGAGTTCTGCGTTCTCCTCCCTGATTGGTTTAGCACCCAGACATTGATAGATCATTCAGCACGCGTTGAGAGGGAAGACTGAATTAACCCGTCTAAGGCCTCATTGGAATGATGGGACGTGGTCTGAAGTAAGGAAGTGATTTTCCCATGACCCCTGTGTGGTCTGCTGGTAATGGAAGGACAGAAGTTTCTGATGCTTGACAGTTTCTGCATGACACCTGGTCACGGTTAAGGGAAACAGCCAGGATTTCCAAACACTTCCTGTCTTTTATATTTTGGTTTTATTGCTTGTGTGTGCATTTGTGTGTGTGCATGAGTATACATGCAAGCCTGCGTGGAAGCACACATATGTGTACCTGCATGTAGAGGCCAGAGGTTGATGGCAGGTATCTAAGTTGGCTGTTTCCATTTTATATATTGATGCAGAGACTCTCCCTTGAAGCAAGAGCTTGCCGCTCGCCAAGTCAGCTAGTCTAGATAGATAGTTGACCCTGGGGATCCCCTCTTTCTGCTTCACGGACAGCCATATTAGAGTTGAGCAGTAACCCAGCATTTATACGGATGCCCCAGATCAAGAGTGTGCTTTTCATATTTGTAATAAGCACGTTAACCCTTGAACCGTCGCCCCAGCCCCCACTCTCCCATTGCAAATTTAGACTGTCTTTTATCATCCTGAAGTCCGAGAAAATATGAGTGGAAAGGGCTGCCCCAGGTTTTCTGGGACTGCTTGGCACACCACTTACAAGAAATGGCTGAGCCTGCACGCCGTGATTCTAGCCACAACAAGCCTGGTGCTAACTTGATCTATTTCTTCCTTTCTTTTTTTTTTTTAAATTATCGAATTGGGTTTGTGTACCTTGCTTTGCACTGCTACAAAGAGGCATAAAATATATGAGAGGCACCTAGACTCTTGGCCTAACTGAATAAATCCTCAAGGTTATTAAAACCCACACTCAGACATCTCCTTAATTGGATGTATGCACAAAACGGCTCACATTTTTTTTTTGATGTGGGGAATAATTAAATGCAAGCGCACACAATGTCTACGCTGGAATAGTGAGATGGAGATTCCAGCTGCTGGAGCTCAGATGGCACTGAGGTGATGGCTTTATTAATAATTCTTCATTACTTTTCCATTTTCTTGCCACATGGCATGCCGTCTCTTCAGCAAGGAGATACCTTTATCAAAAGCCTATTCAGTTTCCAATAACCACGAAGCAACAAATAAAAATATTTCAGAGCCCACCACATCCAGGGAGTGGAGCCACAGAGTTTTTGCAACACAGAAATGCAGAAGGAAGCAGAGGAAACGCCAACAGAGGATGACTCCCGACCCACAAAAATGAGCAACTTGTGTATCTCAGGCTGCTGGTGACGTCCACATTGGTTCATCCAATGGCTGACTTATTGCTCTGAATCATTTTATCTCAAAAATATGTATCAAGCCTTGGCTTCATGAAGCTGATACACAGTAGACAGGGAATGAAATGAGATATTTGGTGTGGAAGGAGTCCCAGAGCAAGCAAGATACAGATAAATGCACACCCGGTCACTGACTGACAAGGGTTTTGTGAAGGCAGGGTCCTTCCCCTCACCGACATCACACACTTTACGTTTATCCCTGACGCACGTTCTTTTTACTTTCTTTATCCCAGACTATATAGGGATAGCCCCTGTAGGTCTCTAACTCTTTGCATGTGTCGTGGGGGACCTCTCATTTCAGTGCTTCTGTTCAGCCGCCTTTGAATAGTTCAACACACATCTACTGAACACAGACTTCGTGCCAAGCACTAGATAATATGATGGGGGTATTGCTCAAATAGCAAGGCAAGGTTCCTGTGACCTCGCTGCACTGAGACGTAGTTTCAGGAGGAAGCCAGATGGTAAATATATAAATAGACGAACGAAGAAGACATCAGCAGGTCATAAACACCACAGAGATAATAAAGCAGGGCACTGTGATGGATGGTTCTGGGAGGTGCTGGTCGACTCTCACCTCAAGTTCCTTCTGTCCTTAATGGCTATAGTATATCATTTAGTGTCTTATATACTGACAAAGAAAATTATCCAAATAACCCTCTTTGCTATATATGTTCATATTTCAGGCTTATTTGTTTTTATGTAAAGATTTTACATAAATATAAAAATTTGTATGAAATTTTATACCTTTATTTTATACTATGTAGGTATATATGTATATGTGCAAGACATTGTGCAGGGGCTATGGAGGCTGCAAAAGGGCATAAGATACTCTGGAACTACCTAGAGTTACAGGCCACATGGGTGCTGGAAACCAAACCCAAGACTTCCATAAGAGCACAAAGTGCTCTTAACCACTGAACTATCTCTCCAGTCTCTGAAGTTACAGACTTCTATGTTTTAAAATCTGTATTCTGCCTATGAGAGAAAGTGCAGTACTTGACTTTCTGAGTCTGCCTTATCTCACTTAATGATAGCCTTTAGTTCTGCCCATTTTTCTGTAAATGAATGAATGCCATTCTTATTCCCAGCTGAGGGAAACTCCTTGGTGAATATGGCATGTTTTCTTCACTCATTCGTTTGTTGTGGGTACCTTGGCTATTGTGAATAGTGCCAGAATAACAGTGTCTATATCCCTGTGACATATTAAGACACCTTGGTGTATTATTAGGTTTTCTGCCTCCTGAATGCTGGAACTTAAAGGCATGAACCATGGCACCTAGCACTGTTTTCTTGACCTTAGCTATTTTATTTTTTAAAGAAAAAGAATTTTTTAAATTTAAATTTAAAAGAAATTTTTATTTCTTAAAGAAAGAATATTTTAGTTGCAGATTTGTTTATTTTTATGTATCTGTGCATATGTGAGTGCATGTGGTGGTCAGAGGCCAACTTGCAGGAATCAGTCATCCCCTTCCATCGTGTAGGTATCCAAGACTCAAGTTCGGGCTTGCAGGCTTCACTCCATGCATCTGTGCCTACTGACCTGCCATCTCTGTGCCTGCCAGGCCACCATCTCACCAGCACAAGCTTAGCCATTCTGACTGGAGTGAGCAGAAACTCAGTGTGAGTTTGATTTGTACTTCCCGCATGGCTAAGAGTGATGAACAGATTTTCCCCCATGTCTTGATTATTTATACTTCTTTTGAGAACAGGCTGCTGAGTTCATCTGCCCATTTGTTGATTGGATGATTCGCTTTTGGTTTTCAGTATTTAGCCTTTTGTGTTCCTTATGAGTTCTAGATTTTAATCTCCTTGCAGATGAATAGGGGACAGTTTCATTCCCTTGTTCTGTGGGCTCTTTCTCCACTCTACAGGTTGTCTCTTTTGAAGTCCAGGATATTTTTAATTGTGTGTAATCTCATTTGTCATGTCCTGACCTACTGGGGTCTTCACAGAGTCCTCGGGCAATGTCTAACAGATATTTTCTCCTAGCAGATTCAGAGTTTGGGGTCTTAAATGAAAGTCTTTGATCTATTTTAATTTTATTTTTTACTAGTGAAAAAGACAGAGAAGGATCTACATTCATTTTCTTCTTGAAGGAATCTGGTTTTCTCAGCACTACCGGCCAACGAGGTTGCTCTTGCTCTACTGTGTGCTTCTGGCACTATGCTTTAGGTGATGCGGGTTTATCTTTAGACCCTCTCCTTCACTGCATTGGTCGTCATGTTGTTTTTGTGCCAGTACCATGCAGATTTTGTCACTATGGCCCTATGATAGAATTTGAGATCAGGCGATGATACCTTCAGGATTACTTTAGCTCTTTGGGGTCTTTTGTGAGCTCCAGACTTATATTTTCTATTGATATAAAGAGTGACCATTGGGATTTTTATGGAGACTGCAGAGAGCTTTAGCAATATGCCCATTCTCACATAATTCTGCTGACCCATGTGTGAAGGGAAAGGTGCCCTCCTCCATCTCTACTGTCTAATTCTCTTATTCATCAGTGTCTTGAGGTTTAATTACAGAGGCCTTTCAACTCCTCGTTAGGTTCATTCCAAGGCTGTTTTGGTTTGAGTTTGAAACATCCCCCATGGGCTCATGTGTGTGAAAATTTTGAGGCCAAGTAATTGCACCATTTGGGGAGGATGTGGAACCTTCAGTAGGTGTAGCCTTGCTGGAAGGAATATATCACGGGGAGCAGGCTTTGAAGTGGTATAGCCTCATCCTACTTGCTGTTCTTTGCTTCCTGTAAGCAGTTGCAATGTGACTAGCCAGCTCCCTGTTCCTGCTGTCGTGCCTCCCCTGGCTTCCTCACCAAAATGGAGTCTATGCTTCTGGAACTGTAATCCAAAATAAACTCTTTATTCCCTGAGTTCCTTTTTGTCAGACTATTTTACTATAGCAACACGAAGAAGGAAAATACATAGGTATTTTTAAAGTTAGTATGAATAGGACTTAAAAAATGATTTCTCAGCAAGAACATTATTAGTGTATAGGAAGGCTACTGGTTTGGTATGTTTTCATATCTTTTGCACTTTGCTGAAAATTCTTATCAGATCAAAGAGCCTCCTAATAGAATCTTTAGTATTTTAACTATAGAACCATGCTGTCTGCAAATAGAGGCAATTGGATTTCTTTGCTTCCAGTTTGGATTTTTTCTATTTTTCTCTTGTTCTATAGCTCGAAGACTCCAAACACTAAATTCAATATAAATGAAGAAAGTGGACACTTTCTCCCGCTTAGTATAATATTGGTTGTAGGTTTGTCAAAAAGTCTTTATTATGTTGAGGTATATTATTCTATTCCTAATTTCATCAGGGATTTTTATCATGAATGCATGCCGGATTTTATCAGTGGCTTTTCTGAATTTATTGACATGATCATGTAAGTTCTGTTCCATGTTTTATTTTTTGTTTGTTTTTGTTTTTCAAGACAGGGTTTCTCTGTAGCTTTGAAGCTTGTCTTGGAACTAGCTCTTTTAGACCAGGCTGGCCTCAAACTCACAGAGATCCACCTGCCTCTGCCTCCCAAGTGCTGGGATTAAAGGTGCGCACCATCACTGCTCAGCCTGTTCCATGCTATATTGATTGATTTGTGTTTGTTGAATCATACTTGCATTCCTGGAAAGAAACTAACTTGATTATAGTACCTGATCTTTTAAATGTGGTTTTAAATTTGTTCTATAAGCAGTTTTTTTTAAAAAAGCACTTACTTTTTTTATTCCTGAGAATTTGATACATGTAAACAACTAAAATTACATGATTATTATATCTACCCTCTGTTTGTCCCTTTTCAACTCCTGTTATATCTCTACCAACATGATCCTCTCATAACTTCATGTCTTTTTGATTTATTTTTGTAACCCATAAAGTCCAGTTAGTGCTGTATACCTGTGCATGGTGTGGGGCCTCCACTGGAGCATGGGGAGTCTATCAATGTCCATGTCCTCAGAGATGAGTGAGTCTCCCTTTCCTGACGACTATCAGCCTCAGATAGCTCCTCAGGACTGGAGCCTAAAGGTCATCTATCCACTTATGCTAGGCTTTTTAGCTCGATCCTGTGCAGGTAGCCATAAAGTTTTTGCTTTTTGTCAAGAAAATTAGTCTCTGTCTCTCTCTGCTTCCCTCCCTCTCTCCCTGTCCTTCCTGTCTCTACTCTGTCTCTCTCCCTTCTGACCCCCTCCTTTGCATGTCCTTATGTGGCTATGGTGTTTTATAGAATGCCTTTGGTAACACTCCTTCCCTTTCTAGCCTATGAAATAGTTTCAGGAGCTTTTCTTTAAAGATCTGCCAGAACTTGGCAGTGATTTCTTCCAGTCTTGGACTTTTCTTTGTTGGGTGACTCATTACCGCTGTTCTATTTTCGTCACTTAATACAGACTTAAGGAAGTTGTTTTTACTGTCTTGATTTAATTTGGGTAGGTCATACGCTTCTAGGAATTCCATTTTTCCAGATTTTCTACATGTTCAGAATGTAAACCCTCTGGATTTCATTGGTATCCATTGTAATGACCCCTTTTCATCTCTAGTGCTACCAATTTCTTCTGGTTAGTTTATGGAAGAGCTTGTTCATTTTCTTTTCTTTTCAAATAGCCAAACTTTTGTTTCTTTTCTTTTTTATATTATTTTAATCTTCATTTAATCAGTTTGTGATCTCATCTTTATTATTACTTTCTGTCTACTGATTTTAAGGATCTCTATTTTTGTTTTTCTAAACCTTTAAAGTATACCAAGTTAGAAATTTGCAATTTGATTTTTTTTAGCATAAACACCAATAACTATATATCTGTACACCAAAGGTTCTGATAAGTTCTGTTTTATTTTCATTTGATTCTAGGATTTAGAAAACACTTGAAAATATTTCCTCCGGAGTTCCTTAACAAACAACTGATCGTTCAAAATTGTATTCTACAATCTATGGGTTCTTGTATAGTTTATGTCATTTCTTTTTCTCTTGATTTAGTTTTATTCCACCATGATATGATAATATACAATGAATTACTCTGATTATATTTGTTAAAACTTACTTTCTTGCCTAAAATGTCATAGATTTTGGCAAATGTTGCATGGATTGTTGAGGAAAAGGTGTTTTGCAACTGTTGGAGGGAATGTTCTACAGATGTCTTTCTTTGATCTACAGCACAATTTGGAAGTTTATTTGTTGATTCTCTTTAACTAAATTATCTACTTGATGTAGGATTCCCCTCTGTATGCTGTGAATGTTTTATTACCATTGGTTAATAAAGAAACTGTTTCAGCCAATGGCTTAGCAGAGTAAATCCAGGTGGAAAATCTGAATATATATATATATATATATATATATATATATATATATATATAGAGAGAGAGAGAGAGAGAGAGAGAGAGAGAGAGAGAGAGGGCAGAATTAAGGAGATGCCATGTAACTGCTAAAGGAGAAAGATGCCTGCAGGAACCTTACTGGTAGGCCACAGCCTCGTGGTGATGAACAGAATTATAGAAATGGGTTAATTTAAGATGTAAGAACTAACTAGGAATACGCCTAAGCCATTGACCAAGCAGTGTTATAGTTTCTGTGCGATTATTCAGGTCTGGGCGACCAGGAAACAAACGAGATGTCTCCTTTTACATTTACTTGTTTATGAGTGGGAGCTGGAGCCACTCAGCTTTATTCTATCTGACTCTATCCATCCATTTCTGACCACTAGTGTTTTTCTACAAATTGGTACGCAACAACATCTGGGGCTTATGTTCTTGATGGATGGTTCCATTTAGTAATATGTAGCAGTAACCTTCATTTCCTCTGTCAAATTTTAGCTTCGCATTATGGTATGTAAGTACGGTCCTCTGCTTGGTTAGGGTTTCCATTTTTTTGGTATACAGACTTCCCATCAATTCTAGCCCGTGTCTTTTGCTAGTGTCTTTCTTATAGACAACACATCATTGGTTACTTCTCTTAATTTGGATCAGCCAGTCTTCATTCAACTGGAGGGTTATAGTTACTTACATTTAGGGTTATTATGGAGAGGGCTGCTGATTTCTATATTTTTTTGGTTGCTTTCATATTCCATTAAATCATTGCTTGCTCTTTTCGCTGTTCCCTACTCATATTACAAGTTTGGTAATTTATCTGGTCCTCTCATGAAATGTGTTCTTCCCTGTGCTCTTGTGCTCAGTGATGTCATTCTTCCTCTGCTTCCTTTCTGTACGCTAAGTCTATGGATCAGACTGGTTCTCCAAGGATGATGATGTTCCATTTCGTACACCCTGTAGTGGCTGGTTTCTAGCCCAGGGATGTCTTCCCAAGAGTGCTGAAAAGAAGATGCAAATGCATCCATGAGATCCACACAGCAGATCAGTCTCCCTTACTTCAAAGCCAGCTCAGCATTAACCACGCCGCTGGTGGGATGAAGCTGGGAAGGTTAATTACACCTCTGAACTTCACAGTCCTCAGTGAGCATTGCAGCAGAGAGATGAATCTAGATGAATCTGTGCCTCAAGCTCAGAGCTGCCATCTCTGCCATTATCCTCGGGGATGAACTTATCTTTCTGGCCACCAAGGGCATGGTTACCCACACACCAACCCCTTTCCTGCCTGAGCCAAGCTACCTGAAACTCGTGGATTGTTGGCATCAGGCCTTCCTCTCACTCACAATTGTCGTCCATACTCTGGATGTGGTTGTTTGTTGCTGGACTCCCTGACTTGTAATTGTTCTTTGTAGTCAGGGTGGAAGGATAGCTCAGTCCTAAATGATAAATTTCCACTTCAGATGACACCTGCCACAGTCCATGTGACATGAGGAGTAGCAAGCTGGAACCCCTTCCCTCATGGCCACTGGTATAGAGCAGTAGGCTATACCACAGCCCCAAACCAACCGGAGGCTTCAGAAAACTATGATTTTGTCCTAGGGGTAGAAATACACACATGCATTTGTGGTACGGACAGAGACTGACTTTTGGTGTCATTCCTCAGCAGCCTTCCAGGTTAGTTTTGGGATTCTGGGACCTAGGATACTCCCCAGCTGAGCTAGGCTCACTGGCCAGTGAGCCCAAGGGGTCAACCAGCCATCTCCAGCTCCTCAGTGCTGGACTTACAAATCTTTACCACCGCACTCAGCTCTGTAAGTGTGTGCTAGAGTTGAACTCAGGTCCTCATGCTTATGCAGCAAGCTCTTTACTAGTTGAGATGCATCCCTTACTTCAGAAAGTTGTAGTAAAAACATAAATGCATGAGTGTTTTGCCTGCATGTATGACTATATACCACACATGTGCCTGGTGCCTATGGAGGCCAGAAAGGAAGCTGGATCTCCTGGGACTGAAGTACAAATGGTTATAACCACCATGTGGTTGCTGGGATCCGAGCCCAGATCCTCTGTAGGAACAACCAGAGGAGGACTTCTGAGCCATGGCTCCAGTCACGAGGCAAGTTATACTTTTAAGACATTGGACCATGTTCTCAAATCCAGCTTGGTTTGACTTCTTGATTTCCTTCTATGTAACCTTTGAGATGTTTGTTAACAAAACAAAGCAACTCTTCTTCATCTGTAACAGGGAAATGGATAGAAGCTATTTGATCTACAGCATGTAAGGGTGAATGTTATCTACAAAGAGTCACTGCAGTGCCTTCTCTCCTCGGCTATGAGCACCCAGAAAACAGCAGCATGACACAATCCAGGACAAGCCACCCACTCTAGTAAGGACACCTTGAAGCCATTCATTCTATCCGTTTCCCATCCTAGCTCATCCCTGTCCCCCACCCCAGGTTTGTAGCAGATAAATTCGTTTATGGTTCGAGAGGGAAATGACTCATGAAGCTGGTACAGCTGGCACTATGAATAGCAGCAATAGGCAGCATTTCCACACACCACGTCCTAGGGACAGACTCCTTTCTAAGGATGTTCCACGTCCTGGTCCTTCTAGTCCTCGTAAAAGCCGTCAAGAGGAAGTTATTGTTATTTTTGCTGTGCAGAGTGGGGACTGAGATGGAAATAGATTATCAGCCCGGTCCAAGGTCATGAAGCTAGCCAACACTCAACCTGGAAGCCGATCCCCCCAGCTGGTTTGCTTCCAGAATCTCTGCCTATACCTATTGCCCTTTACTGCCCTCACCGTCACCCCAGATGCTAGCACTCAGTACCCGACTACAGCCCAGAGGACTTCTATCACCATAGAAACAATTTTATTCTCGTTTCTCTTCAAGAGCAAACCCCAAAGCCATACTTGACACTGCAGAACACACATAGTTGATGCTGGAAAGAGCCCATGGCTTCCAAAGTCTTCCCTGTCCTGTGGTGGAGGCTTCACAGCCGTCGCTGATCTGGAGTTGAGGCTCCTCACGAGGGGGTCCAGGGTCTTGAGGGCCATTAACCAGCCTTGTCATATTGTCAAGTAGCTTAAAAGCCCATCTTTCATTATACGGTACTGTTCAAACATGACTGCATGCCTCCTCCTTGCTAGTTCATCTGAATACACAAATGCAGCTCAAAAAGACAGTGATCTCTATATAGTGGCGCTCCCGGCTCGGCTGCCAAACTTTCTCTGATTCTGACACCATAGCAAATACAGTTTAGAGCCTGCTAGCTGAAGCTGTTGAAGTTCCAGAACCTGTTCATAGGATATGCCACCCTTCCTGCTCTCGGAGGCAGGAACTGCTCAAGGAAGGAGTGAAAAGGGAGGTGGCTCCTAAAACAGGTCATTGGGCCAAAGTCATGTGATACCCAATACTGGTTCTGTGAGTGACACAGCCCAGCATGAACACAGGACTCTGTCTGCAGCCTGGACTCTGTAAGCTCTAAGAGACAATGTAATTTAATTTTAATAATAAAGAGGAGCCTAAGAAGTAAGTTTTTGGTCAGCCAGTGTGAGGACCGCTTGGAGTGTCTTATTAAGGCTCCCATGGCTTTGTTACTTCATCAAGTGTCAGATTAAAATTTTAGGACTCACAGAATGTAAAATGGAAGGCATCAAGTCTCACCTCCTTGAGAGTCCTCCTTAGACCCCCTCTCCCTGACACCCACATCAGAAGCATACGCATCTTCTCCCGAATTATCCTCAGTGCCTGCTCTGTGCCCCTTGTTGCCTTTAGTACCTGGCCCAGGATGGCGTTGAGGCGTTCGGATTCACAGTCCACCACCACCAGCCTCTCCTTTTTCTTCTCCAGGTCCTGAAAGAGCATCCGGTAGCCTTCTTCGGTGGTTGTCAGAATGTTGACAGCCGTCACCTGCCAGTTTTTCTCTGCAGCTGTATCCAAGACTCTCTGCAGGACTGACAGGCCTGTAGCGGAGGGGCAGACAGAGAAACGGCAGCGTCAGCATTCACAGGTGACATCCTCTGCTGCCTGCTCTTGATGCAGCCCACCCCTCCTTCCACCAGGCACATTTAGCTACCTGTCTGCATCCACCTTCTACGCCCACTTTCTCTCTGCAGTCACTGCTGTTTGCATCCACTCCCCTCAGTGGTCCCTGCTGTCCCCCCACCCTTCCTGTAACAAGCTCAGTTCCTGCTCTCCATGGGTCTGAATGCTGCAGAGGCAAGCATCCTGTCCTTTTTGCTATTCTGTTTACAGGGCAGGGCAGACAATAAAAAGAACTTTTTGATTAAAAACCCCACAAAAGGTTCAGATCTAAAATATATGCTAAATGACTTCGACCAGCTTGCTTGCCTGTCTGAACTTTGATTTCTTTGAAGGTAAATAGGTGGCATAAATAGCTCCTGCCTCCCAATGCTCTGAGGAAGATGAGACAGGCGTGTTGGGTGCGGGCTGCTCTGATACCTTAAGGGTTTCCTAAATGATATCTGTTATTATCTGGGGACAGAGATACTTTGAATGAGAAGATCGCAGAGAGGCTCATGTGTATGAACATTTACTTGGTCCCCAGTTAGTGGTGCCCTTTGAGGAGGTTATGGAATCTTAGGAAGGTGGAGCCTTAGTAGAGGAAGTACGAACCTGGGAGTGGGCGGTCAGGTTTTACAGCTTTGTCCTATTTCTGGTTCTCTTTTTTTGCTTACTGTGTGCAGATGCAATGGGATTAAGTCCTGCGCCCTGCTCCAGCGGCCATGCCTTCCCCAGCATGATTAACTGACTATTCGTCCCTCTGGGACTCTGAACCAAAATATGCCCTTCCTTAAGATGTTTTTCTCAGGATATTTCATCATGGCAGCAGAAGAGTAACCAATACTGGGAAATTTAGTGATTTTTTTTATAGAACAGGCCAACCTAGTATCTAAAGATAGCTAATAACTGAGACAAATCTGTGGAATTTGGTTATGGCTCCAATAGCTAATACTTCGTCACCCAGTAGGTGTTCGGTAAATGCGTTCTCTATTTCCCCACGCCTTTGATTAACGTTGACTGTGCAGAGGGGCCTGTTTCTCAGCACCACTGCTTTCTGCTCCAAGACTCCATGGTGCACTTGTTTGCTATTGTGCAGCGAAGGACCACAAACTTGGTGTTGTGTCTCAGTGACAATGTACAGCTTACATTTCAGGGAGCCAGGGTGGTGTTGTTGGCAGAGCTCGTCACTGTCAGTGCTCTGGGAGAGAGTCCATTCTCTTGTCTCCCTAGCTCACGTTTGTCTGCTCTCTCTGCTCATATCCTTTAGCACATGGCCCTTTTCATCTTCAAAGCCAGCAACAATGGCCCAGGCTTCCTCATTCAATCTGACACCGAGTCTTCTGGCTCCCACTGTCACTGTCCAAGGTCAGCTAATGAGCAGCCCTGCTGCATCTGTAACCTTAGCTCCCCTTTGGCCACAGCATTCACATGCTTTCCAGCTCCAGGGACAAGGAATGGGACAGGGGGTGGTGGAAGTGGGTCGGCATTGTGCTTGTCACAGACGGCTATTTTGCTGTCACATTGCAAATTAATCTTTTGTATGCATTCCATGTCTAACTCCTAGTGACACTGTTAATCCTTTCTATGGTGACCAATATGGCACCAGGCCCCAGGAAGCATCTCCAAATTGATTCTGATCTGATTTTCCACTTTGTATCATTTTCAGCATAAGTTATGTTATGTGAGTGAGCTCCACGTTTGCTGAGCCCTCACTGTGTGTTTGGCACTGTTTTGCTGGCTTTCCTCTTTTAGTTAATGAGGTTCTAGGGGGTGACTCTTACTCTGATCCCTGTTTTGAAGATGTGGACACCAAATTTCATCATTCCATGATTACACAACCAGATAATGGCACAACTCAGGGTCTGAGTTTTGAGATGGACACAGCCCTTTGCATTGTGTGGGTTCTTTTGTAAACCTAAGAAATTTCTTCTAGGGGCTACATTACATTTTCCTAGAGTTGCCACTTCTTATTTAAGCCTTTATTATGTCACAAGGTTGTCCTAAAAGGGACCATTGGCAGATGACCCAAACAGTGGATGATGTCAGAGAAGGGAAATCATCAAAATAGGGAGAGACAAAAAGAGATCAAAGAAAACAGAAAGAAATGGATGCTTCTGTTCTTCCCTTCTGCACCTACCTTTCTGAACAGCACCTTCTCCTCTGCCTCTAAAACCATTTTAACCAGGCACCCTCCTATCCAAAGTCTCTAAGTTTCTCTGAGGGAAACTCTGCCAGGGAAGTGCTACCCTGCCTCTAGGTTTCAAGTTCCAGGCCATTTAATCTTTTTACACTAGCAATGGCAGTGTTCTTACAGGACGAGGCCATGCATAAGAGGGAGGCAGGGCAGAGCAAGAACACACCGTAGGGGTCAGGAGAAGAGTTCCTAGTTAGAGGATGAGTGAGCAGAGAAAATAGGATGTAATACAGAAGACGCCAAGTACCATATAGGTAGATGTGATAGATAAATGCACCCCAGCATAAAGAAGCTACACAGAGTAAAATGTATGGGAACCAATTAGGAAATATGATGGCAGAATTCAAAGAGAGCAGGGTTAAAAAAGCTCTAGGGGATGATGATGGTGATGGCAGCAATGATGGCTGAGAGTGGTGATGATGATGTTTGGAGTGAGGGTGTTGCTATCACATGATGATAGTGGTGATGGTGATGGTAGCAATGATGATGATGATGGTGGTGGTGATGATGTGATGACAGTGATGCTGATCAAGATGATGGTGATGGGATGGTGGGATTGGTCAAAGTGATGATGATGCTCATGATCGTGGCGGTGGTGGTGATGATGATGTGATTACAGTGATGCTGATCAAGGCGAGGTCCCCAGTTAGTTCCTTGGGCAGCTGAGGATAGGGAACCTGAAATGACCCTATCCTACAGCAATGCTGACGAATATCTTGCATATCACCATAGAACCTTCAGCTGGTGATGGATGGAGATAGTCACAGAGACCCACACTGGAGCACCGGACTGAGCTCCCAAGTTCCCAATGAGGAGCGGAAGGAGGGAGAACATGAGCAAGGAAGTCAGGACCACGAGGGGTGCACCCAACCACTGAGACAGTGTGACTGATCTATTGGGAGCTCACCAAGGCCAGCTGGACTGTGACGGAAGAAGCAGGGGATAAAACCAGACTCTCTGAACATGGCGAACAATGGGGGCTGATGAAAAGCCAAGGACAATGGCCCAGGGTTTTGATCCTACTTCAAGTTCGGGCTTTGTGGGAGCCTAGCCACCTTGGATGTTCACCTTCCTAGACATGGACAGAGGGGGGAGGGCCTTGGACTTTCCACAGGACAGGGAACCCTGACTGCTCTTTGGACTGGAGAGGGAGGGGGAGAGGAGCGGGGGGAGGGGGAGAAGGGTGGGACGAGGGGGAGGGAAATGGGAGGCCGGGAGGAGGCGGAAACTTTTTTTTCTTTTCTTTTTCTCAATAAAAAAAAATTTGAAAAAAAAAAAAAAGAATTGAGGAGGAAGAAATCGGCATGGAGAAAAATATGTAGTGCAATAAAAACAATAAAAAAATAAAAAAAAAGATGATGGTGGTGATGATGATGGTGGGATTGGTCAAAGTGATGATGATGATTCATGTTCGTGGCAGTAGTGGTGATGATGATGGGATGATAGTGATGATGATGATGAGAGTGGTGACAGTGATGGTGATGATGGTGCTGCTGCTGTTGATGGTGAAGATGATATTGTTGACAGGGGATAACATATTGAGGGTAGTATTTCTACATTATAGGCAATGAACAAACATGTTTCAGTCATTGGCTCATTAAATCTTCATAATACATTCTTGAGTAGTAACAATTCATTTTCATTATGGACACGAAGTAATGAAGGCATGGAGAATTTGACCCACTATGCAAGTGGTGACTCTGATGCATCAAGAACTTGCCCAGAGTCACAGGGCTGGTGAGGAGAGAGCCTAGGATCCAGATCTCGGTCTGTTTTATGCTCTGTTAACCACACTGTGAGTTGTGATCCACTTTGCTGAAGACCCTGGACTTCAGAGATATGAGAGCTTGGGAATAGTAGAATGGCTTGATGGGTCAGATATCTCTCTCAGAGGATATATTTTTATGCTCTGAGTTAAATATTGGCCATCAAGAAATCATTGCACACAAATTAAGCACCTGTCTTGTTTCCCCATGTGCTCTAAGGAGACAGAGGGGCATCACTCTTCCTGCTGGTGATTTTTCTCCATCTCCCAACCATGTCCTTTCCTTAACCCTTGGCTTACCCCGGTCAGCATCATAAATGTAGACGAAGGTCTGCCACTTGTAATGGTCGATGATGCTGATGAGAGCCTCCTGGAGTTCCGGGCGCAGCTGGAGGACAAACTGATTGGATGTATCAACGGGAAAGCTTGGAGTAATGAAGCACACGTGGAGGGCCCCACAGAAGGAGGTCAGCATGTTGACAGTCCTTCGTTCGTAAAACCCGAAGATGGCATAGACTCCTTTGGAGAACTGGGAACAGACTGGAAAAGAAGATAAGAAAGGTTAGTGGGGGCTGGAGAGCCTCTCACTGGATAAGAGCGCTTGCTGCACAGCATGAAGACCTGAGTTCAGATCCCAGCACCGGTGGAAACAGCCAGGTATAATTTCAAATACCTGTAACCCCAGGTGGGGAGACATGAAAATCCCATGGGTTTCACTGGCTACCAGTCAAGCCAAAACTAGTAATCTCTAGGTTCACTGAGAGGCTTTTGTAGAAAGGGAATAAAGGCAGAGAGCAGCAGAGGGTGACACCCAATAGTCTCCCTTCTGAACGTGTGCACTTAGGTTTACACACTTGCATACATACATGTATATGCATGAGTACCACCCCCCCCCAATTAATGAATAGAAGGTGCTGTAGACCAATGGTTAGATGGCTCAAATAATCCCTTTAGCCACCATTCCTTGCCATCTGCTGTCTAGCCGTCCACCCTATCTACCAATCAGCCATCCACCCGTGCCTTCAAATGCCAATCTGGTCACCAGTCCATTAATCGTCTCATCTTTCCATTCTATGCACACTTTCATTTGTGCAAACCCTCCTCCATCTGCCCACAGGCAATGTTTATCAGATGCCTGTTATAGATCAGTGGTATCGTGATTATTGATTATAGTAGCCACACAGCAAACCGCATCTACATAACTAGCTCTTCTTGTCACCACAAGAACTGTGTTAAGAAAAGAATGACAGGGTCACTTTTCAGAGGGCAGATTGAAACTGATGGTTGAAAGCGATTTTGTGCTGGGGAGATGGCGGAGTGAGTAAAATGTTGATCATGAGAGTGGGGAGGAAGGCGGGAGTTTGAATCCCTGCAATGTGGAAGGCTGGTGACAGTAGTATGTGT
The DNA here is from genome assembly GCA_025134845.1 of Neodon shergylaensis. Classification (NCBI taxonomy): domain Eukaryota; kingdom Metazoa; phylum Chordata; class Mammalia; order Rodentia; family Cricetidae; genus Neodon; species Neodon shergylaensis. Next base: position 3,007,283 of record JABTXL010002307.1, on the reverse strand, counting down.
GCCTGTAATCTTACTGCTTTATGGTTAGATGGGAGCTGGAGGCAGGAGAGTGTCTGGAATTTCTTGGGGCAGCTAGTCTGCATACACTGGCAAACAATAGAGAAAACGTGTCTCAAGTAAGATAGAAAGAAAGGTGAGTTTGTGAGACTGTCTTCAGACTTTCATGTGTGCACACTGACAAACACAGGCACACACACAGTTAACGGGCATGCTCATGCGTATATGTTCTAGGTCAAATCCAAGGTGGGTAGATATGCTGCCTGTGTGGTCACTTTTCATTTCTTTAGCCACGACTTTACGGCGAAGCTTAAGAACTACTCTAGGAAGGGTGGCAGCCTACTGTTGCTGCTGACGTGGGTTTAGGAACACAAGTATTGATCTTTTCCGCCTTGCCCTTCCTCTCAGTGTAAGTCTGCTGATGTTCATGTTGCAATCTTGCTAGGAGATTTCCAGCCTTTTCAGACTATCAGCCACAACAACAGCTTAGCCGTGTAAATATCCCCACAGGATCCATTCTGTAGGATCCAAGCAGTTACCAATGCTGGTTGTGGGTGGTTACATTGCTGCTTAGATGAGGATGTGATGGGAACAAGACCAAGGGCATGGGATTGAGCTGCCCCTCAGTCAGTCTGGACTCTTCACTTTTCTATCTGATAGAGTTCACAGTCTTTGCTTCAACTAGGGGACATCCAGACCCTCAGTGTACATTAACATATTGAGTCTTCAAAAATATTCCTAGAGAATTATTATTAGTGTCAATATGTTTAATTTATTCCTTGAGAATTTCACACATGATTACATTATATTTCAATAATCTCCACCCCCGACACCCAAACTCCAACTCCTCCCAGGCTTTCTCAACACTTTGACAGCTTGCCCACTGACTGACAGATCTTCCTCTAGGCTGAACATCATGAGATGTCTACTCTAACCTGCTCCATGGCTGTCCCGAGAGCTGACAGTGATAATCATGGCCTATTTGATATTTTAAATTACTATCCATCATTCAAATGTTTTATAATTTTTGGGAAATGCTTGAAGATTTTTGGATATTCTATGATTACTCTCAGAATTTTTTTTCTAATTAAATTTTTAGTGTAGAAAAGAATAGGTTTCAGTACAATGGCATTTTCTTTTTTTAAATTGTTTTTTATTGGCTATACATTTTTCTCTGCTCTCCTCCCTGTCTCTCCCCTCCCACTTTCAACCCTCCCCCAAGATCCACATGCTCCCAATTTACTCAGATATTGTCTTTTTCTACTTCCCATGTTGATTAGATCTATGTGAGTGTTTCTTAGTGTCCTCATTGTTGTCTAAGTTCTCTGGGATTGTGGTTTGTAGGCTTGTTTTCGTTGCTTTATGCTTAAAACCACCTATGAGTGAGTACATGTGATAATTGTCTTTCTGTGTCTGGGTCACCTCACTCAAAATAATGTTTTCTAATTCCATCCATTTTTCTGCAAAATTCAAGATGTCATTATTTTTTTCTTTTGTGTAGTACTCCATTGTATAAATGTACCACATTTTCCTTATCCATTCTTTGGTAGAAGGGCATTTAGGTTGTTTCCAGGTTCTGGCTATGACAAACAAAGCTGCCATGAACATAGTTGAGCACATGTCCTTGTGGCACCATTGAGCATCCTTTGGGTATATACTCAAAAGTGGTATTACTGGGTCTTGAGGAAGGTTGTTTCCTAATTTTCTGAGAAATCGCCACATTGACATCCAAAGGGGCTATACCAGCTTGCATTCCCACCAGCAATGCAGAGGTATTTCCTTTTCCCCAAAACCTCTGGAGCATAAGTTTTCATCAGTGTTTTTGATCTTGGCCATTCTTACAGGTGTAAGATGGAATCTCAGAGTTTTTTTTTTTTTTTCAGGAAGGTTGTTTCCCAATTTTCTGAGAAATCGCTATGGCATTTTCATGGGTGTGTGTTCTTTGCTCACCTCCCACCTCACTGCTCTCTCGTCCTCTCCTGCTCTTCCCCCTGGTCTCCTTACTCTCACTAAACAGCCCTCATATGCACATTTCGAATCTAGATTCCTTGACAGAGAAAGCATGATATAACAGTCTTTCTTCTTCCTATTGTCCTCCCTCTTCTCATTAAATTCCTTCCTTCCCTGCATGGTCTCCCTTCTGCTATTGTGTGCACATGGACACACACACCACATACACACACATACATGTGTACACAAGCACACATTTAAATACACACATACATGTGCATACAGTTTTAAATCATCTGGGTTATATGAGAGGCAGCATGGTGTATGTTTTTTAGCAGTGGAATCCATTCTCTCTCTGAAACTAAAGGAAGCTTATCAACTAAACATATCCAAATGAAACAAAATACATCGTGTCACTTCTGGTTCTGAGATTCCCACTGCACACTGGAAAAGTCCCTGATGTCTGAGCAGGACACAGAGTCTGAAAATTGCCCTGTTGACCTTTCCTGCCTTGCTCAATCTCCTCACTTTCTGATTGGCCATCCTGGCTGTCACTCGGCATCTCCAGTCCAGCGGTTTTCTCTAGAGACTCTGCTTTCTCTGGTTCCCTTCTAGCCTGCAGCACTGTTTCTCTCCTCTCTGCAAAGAGCAATCCTCCGCAGTCCTTTCTCAGCTTGTGTCACTTTCCCAAGCTGACTGCATCTCCTCCCCTCCCCACCACCAGCCTACCGCTTCACGGGCCTCTGCTCCCACCCCTTAGTCGCTGTATCTAAAACGACAGCCTTGGCTGCTGTATACATCTGGAGCTATTTTTCTCCACACGGATTCTCTGAATGGAATAATTGCTTGTGTCCTGGAGCAAGCAGAGTGCTTGGAACACCATAGGTGCTTAATAAATATTTGATGCAGGCATGCACGCTGGATGCTCGAGGGGAAGTTCGTGTGGCCCAGAGTAGGTGGTGGAAGGAGCTGGTCCCCTGGATCTCCTTCTCTGTTTCTCTTTCTGCCTAATGAGACTCACTTTCTGTTCACAACCCACAATAGGCACTGTCTTTAAATGTCTATTGTAATTACTAGACTCAGGTTTTCCATAAGTATGGATTTTTTTCTACCAGGGAACTTGTGTTGTATATTATCCACCCATGTTAAATATAGATTTGTCAAAATGCACAATCCATCTTCCAGGGGTTAGTGTGCATAGGGCGCACATAAACCCTGTTAAAATATTATAATCCGCTTCATGGTATTTTTAGGCTCCCTCCTTTCCCCCTTGGGGCAGTGAAATACTGTCCTGTGCCATGAGAATCCAGTTTCCAGACCTATTACCCTGCACTGCCTTCTTTCACACATTCAGCCAGGTCTCTGGGGTCCTAGTGGCTGTGGCAATTTTTGCTAGAACTTTAGAAGTTGAGGAGGGGAAGAAGGGCTGTGGGGAGGGAGGGAAACGAGAGGGTCAGAGGGAGGGAAAAGAGAGAATAGGGAGGGAGATAGCTCTGCCTAAATCCTTAGATATAGCAGGCCATAACTTTCTTCTCAAATAAAGTCCTGTTTTTTTCCTTTAACCCATCTCTCTTTCATTAAAGTGGATGCTCTGTCCTTTAGACTAATAGTCTGTGATTTACCACTGTTTCCTAAAAGAATATAGGGTGGGGGATGACCTAGCTTATATTTCCTTGGGTGGGCCCCACCCACCCTGCGGTCACTGAGCTCAGTCTTTCTACTTTGGTGTGCCTCCTCATTTCATCTAAACCCTAGAGAAAGAAAAGGAGAGGGACAGAGGTAGAGGGAAGGGAAAAAGATGGAAGCACAGAGAGAGAAAGGGAGAGGGAGAGAGGAGACTCCACAGATCCCAGGCCTGTATGGAAGGGCAGTCATACTGTAAGGCATGGCTTTGGATCTGTGAAAATAAACAGTCACAACAGAGAAAAGGGCTCCATAGAGCAAGGACTGGACTAGACGGCAGAAGACCCAGATGGTCCTTTCTTTCTTTTAAACAGTATGAAGAGCGTGGATGACCTTGAGCAAATTTAGTCTTCTTGGGGGCGGGTGTTTCTCAGCTATGAAACAATGGTTCAGACTCTGCCGTGTTCAGCTCCTTCAGGCACCAGCGTTATAGAGTCTGGTCTAATTGGCCGGAAAGTATTCACTGATTCAATGTTTGAGCTGTTTGGAGTTCAGACATTCAGGAACCCCCTTTGCAGCTCTCCAGTCCCAGAAGATGGTAGAGCTTCGGAGTCTTTCGATTCTGCAGGATGGAGTATTGCCACTAAGGCCAGAGCCTGCAGAGGCAGGAGTTTCATTTAAGATGCAACATTTGAATCATGGTGTGAGTTAGCTGAGGGTAGATGAGGGGTTGGAGGACACATTCCCGATCCTGGATGTGACCAGTAGGGATGAAGGAGCAGGAGTGTTTCTAAGCAGAAGCGGGATCCCAGTGTGTGTGTTCTGGCTGAAGCACAGACTCCCAGCAGAGACTCCCAGCAGGCTGCATTGTGTGTGGACTCTACAGCATAGGAACTTCTGGGTAGCACAGGAGCTGCTGGCATTCATCAGTGTGTGCTGGTTTATTAGACCACTGATCCAGGGCTGAGGATGTCTCTTCACACTGACTCTTTCTAGCCCGCATGGAAATTACAGACTAGTGATCAGCACACAGCAAAAACTGGACCTGAGAGTTCTGCCAGTCTGGCTAAGGAGCACAAGTTCCTGAAATATTCGACATGCGCCTTCTTTCTCTACAATGATAGAAAGAAAGAGATCGGCCCACAGGTCAGCTTCAGGTTCTGAAAAATTCTTTCAAGTGCCCTTTGTCTGGCCAGGTAAAAAGGCACTGCGTTAGAGCCATATGCATTGCTATCTATCTATCTATCTATCTATCTATCTATCTATCTATCTATCTA
>JABTXL010002307.1:2965014-3002426 GCA_025134845.1 Neodon shergylaensis | reverse complement strand
CTATCTATCTATCTATCTATCTATCTATCTATCTATCTATCTATCTATCATCTATCTATCTATCTATCTATCTATCTATCTATCTATCTCCATCATCATCATCTACATCTATTAACCTCTGTCTTTAATCTGTACCGACCCATCTCTAGCTACATATGTATGTATTCACCATGGTATGATCTTGGTGTTATTTTATGTTTCCTCCATTCTGGGGAGATGATACACGATTACACACACACACACACACACACACACACACACTCTCTTCTCTTCCCACGAATGTGCCCATGGACCCATTTATTCACTTCTAAATAGCCAGCTCCTGATCCTCACGAGGCACCTCTAGGACAACAGAGATGGGTTGGTGAGGTTGGCAGGACCCCCGCCTCAACGATCAACATTCTGACAGTAGAAGGTAAGGACAGTTACCAGGAAATAGTTATAATAACAATCGAGTCTCAGTGTCTATCAGGGATGAGTCCATTGTTCAGGTAGAGACATCCATCCTCAGCCTCAAGAGGAGGCTCAGTGGCTAAAGTGCTTGCCATGCTCTAAAATGAGCTAAACCACTAGTATTCACATAGCAGTCCTGGTGTGGTGTGCCACACCCATGATACTAGCCCTAGAGAGTCAAGGACAGAGAGGTTCAAGGATCCCTGGGCTGTGTTGGCATCTGGTGTCAGGGAATCAGTGAACTCAAGATGCAGTGAAAGACTGCTTCAAAAACTGAGACGGAGAGAGATTGAGAAAGATGCTTGACGGCATCAATGTCTGGTATATGCCCAACACACACACACACACACACACACACACACACGGGGGGGGGCGGGAGAGCAAGTATCACTAGAATGATCTAAGGAGACCTCAACCAAAGCAGAGTGTTAGCTGCAGTCACTGTCTACAAAGCATATTCCAAGGGTAAGGAAGGAATAACAATCACAAAGGTCCTGTGAGACCATGGAGCTCTGGGATCCTGCTGCTGTGTCCAGTGCAAGGCCCCTGCCTCCAGGACAGTCTGCAGGAGAGCATGTCCAACAACTGGAGGAAGTGAAAATCGAGCCAGGGCTTCCTTTGGGGAGACACAGGGCAGGAAAGGCCCCAAGCTGCTCAGTGTGGCAGCCCTGGCCAGGCTGCTGCTCATAGGGGCCCTTTGATAGTCTCGCCTGGTTGCAGTACCATCCACTTAGTATCAATAAATCTCCGGGCCTGGCCACTGTCCCTGACAGCTCCCTCCATGGGAGGGAACTCCCTGTATCAGCTGCTTTGTAATTGTCACTTCCTTTAAAACCTCTCTCTCTGACATTTCTCCTTGGCTCCTGGCTTCAATCCCTGGAAGTGTGTCAGCCTCATGGAAAATACTGGATAATGAGGTGACGGGGACAGCTTCCTTTTGGGGGAGGGAGTGACAACATATACATACGTGGGAGGATGTGTAGACACTCACTGCCCCCCCCCACACACCTGAGCAACTCTACCATTTCAGTTTGGACTCTCATTCAACTCTAATGTCTTGTCAAATTAAACCTGCGTTGTCTGTCACTCAGAGGACAGTGCCCCGCCCCTTCCATGCTCTGGCTCTAGTCCTGACCCATGCAGAATCACCACATACTCGTTCCCATTCCCTCTGAACAAAACCACACTCACTGAGGATTCTGAGACCCATTTGTCATATCTCTGTCACCTAGGAGGCAAACCCTCCCCAGGTCTCTGATACAGTTAACCACTATTTACTGTTGCAAGAAAATTGAGATATTATGATGACCCCAGACAAGCGTGCTTCTGGCCTTCCTGGGGATTCTTAATGATTTCAGTAAGTCCACGTCAAGGAAAATCATGGAGGAGCCTGAGGATACTGAACAAACGGTCCTACTTGCTGTTAGAGCCAGTGCTGACTGAGTGCTGGCCGCAGGCCAGGATGTGTGCTGCCTGTCCAGGTAAAATAGCAGTTTATCCACCTGCAGAGGAGCATTAGAGCAGCCACAGAGGGCAATGCAGACTGGGGTACAGGAGCTGGCACAACATTGGAGGTGAACAGGGACCTACTAAGTACCTGGGACCTACTAAGCTTAGAAACCTCGCTTGGTGCCAGCATTTCTTCCCTCAGCTTGCTGGCATCTCTCTTCAGCCAGGCCCAAGAGCCCTGACTGGAAGGCTGCCGAGGAGCCAGCTTCCTCTGAGCAGTTTGAGCATTTACTGTCCAGCTGGAGAACTGAGGACCAGGGCCCAGGAGGCCGATGGGATATGACTGTATATGAGGCTGAGAATTAGAAACAGGCCAGACTCACTGGCTGTGTGATTTAAATTCACTGTGTGGGTGTCTTGCTGAAGGAAAGGGGAGGGGCAGACTGACTGAGCAGGCTTGGCTCCTGCTGCTTCAGAACTCAGTGGGGGCTCAGAGCTGTCCCCACAGAGACGCTGGCCTGGCGCTGATGGCTCTCCATCCTGAGCTGTACTGGAAACATCTGGATGATGAGGTCCTTCTCCCTTCCCTCCTTCACACCTTCATCTCATTTCTCTCTTTCCCTCCATTTCATCTCTCCATTCCTTTCTCCCTCCTTCCCTCCCTCTCTCCTTCCTTCCCTCTCTCTCTCCCTCATATCTCCTTCCCTTTCTTCCTCCCTCCCTCCCTCCCTCCCTCCCTCCCTCCCTCCCTCCCTCCCTTCTTCTCATCTTCCCCTGCCTTCCTTTCTCCTTCCCTCCACCTCTTCCTTCCTTTTCTCTTCCTCCTTCCCCCTTCTTTCTCTCCTCTCCCTCTCTTCCTTCTTCCCTCCCTCCACTAGAGCTTTCCTATGCATTAGAGGCCTGTATGTAGCTCTAAAGGAAAGAATGTTCTATGTCTTCTTAGTTTACTCATCTGGCAAATGTCCATTGAACACGCAGTGTGTATTGAGCAGAAAGAATGTTCCGGGTTCCGGAAGGCTGTGACAGGTCAGTGACATAGGTGGTGAAAAAATTCCTAAGATAGAAAAGGGAGAAGTGGCGAGTTTATTAGCTACACTGTGGCCTCCGGCAGTAGGCAAGTCAGCGGAGATGGTCTACACAGAGTCATCCCGAGGGTTGCCTTGATGGAGGCACAGTTCTATGTGGACAGCCGGGCAGTGTCTGAGTGTGTTGGTTTATCCAGGTTAGTAGCAGTCTGGCCTTGAGGCAATGACAGTCTTGTCGTCAGCCTCTTAGCCTAATCTAGTATCCCCAACATGGAGGTGAACACTGGATACACAGTCTCCACTGTTATGGAGTCTGTGTTCCCAAAGGAGAGAGCGCTACCACAGTCATAGAGGGTCATTCTGGATGCTGCAGCTGTTACAAAGAAAATACAATGAGACTAGGAGAGGGTGGCCAGCTGCTTCTAACAGGTGCCAAGGAGCCCCTCTCTATAGCAGCTGTGACTGAGTGGAAAAATCATCATGGTGAGGAGCTGGTTAGGCAAGGGGCCAGAAGAGAAGCTGCATGTAGAGGGACGGAAGACCTGAAGAGAGCACAGCAACAAGATGTAATCTGGGAAAGCACAGGAAAGATCTGAGTTGGAGTTCACTGGTGTTGTATTTGCCTAGCGTGTGTGAGACCCTGGATCCATCCTCAGGTGTGTGTGTGTATGTGTGTGTGTGTGTGTAGATAGAAAGACAGAGATAGAAATATAGATAGATGATAGACAGATAGATAGATAGACAGACAGACAGACAGATAGGTGCACTTGCATGTGCAAGGCCCTGTCTCCATCATCGTATGTTTGTGTGTGTAGAGGAGAGAGGTGGGTGCATCTGCATAACATGTGTGGACCCCAGCTTTCATTCTCAGGGATGTGTGTTTGTAGAGACAGGAGATGACCATGTGAACCTGATATAGAGAAAGAATGAAGTAACTGGGTGAGGCTGGAGAGAAGGCAAGCCTGTAGCTGTGTAGGGCTAAAGGATTAATGCTCTTCAAGGTCTAGGCCACTCAGTGTGTGACATGGGAATCTGCAGAATTCTCGCTTCAGTCTGAGAAGGTCACTAGCTCATCGCACAGACTTCCAACCCTGTGATTGTATCGTGGAAGCTACACGACAAGAGACACTGTGGATGGAAGGACTGTGCTGAGTCAAAGGGACAGTTTGAAAATGGGAATGGGCACTTATGATTTGCTTATATCAAGCTTACCAGCATTGGAGTATCGAGTTCAAGTATTGGTGTCTCTGGCCATTGGCAGGCCCTAGGCTGGGCCTGCTGCTCCGGCCTTCTGCTCTCTTTCCCTCCAAGCCTTTTCACTAAAATTGCACTTCTGTCCGTGAAGTATGTATCTGCGAAGTTCTATCTAAGACACAGGCTTTGTTAGTGTGTGCTCTTGGAAGACATGAAAGGAAATGGATGGAGGCTAACAGGGTAAAAGTGCTTTGGGTGGCTACACAGCCTCAGAGAATCCAGAGACTGAGCATCTCCACCATCTGTGTCAGGGTTTCACACACACGTCTTTTTTTGTCACCATTGCCCTAGCCACTTGTGTGAACAGCTTCATACATATCAAGATTGCTCAGGGCCTGGGCTGCCTGAAGGGCCAGGGGAAGCGGGTAAGGAACCCTTTTACCAGGCACAGCAAAGGTGAAGTGCAGGTCCCGCGAGGCCGAAGAGCAAACAAACCAACGGATCGCTGCAGGATTTCATGCTGCTCCTACTCCATACGGCAGGGCTCAAGATCAAGATAGGAGCTTCACAAATGACTCACACTTCTAAGCACTGAGTATTCAATAACATGACATAGCTGATCCTATCATTTTTATCTACACCCTGTAGGTCGAACTCTGAGATAGAGAAATGAGGGACATGTACGGTACCCTGCCCTTATAAAGGCTGCGTTATTCTTTACAACTCCTACGGGGACTTGCACAGTGATTGTACAGTACTTTTGGTAGATGGATCAATGACCAAATGCTTGTATCAAGATAAGGATGCTATGTTTAAAATGTGTGTGTGTGCAGGTGTGTGTATATGCGTGTGTGTGTACTCACATATAGAGGCAGAAGTGTCTTTTTTTGATCACCCTTTATTTTAAATATTGAGGCAAGGTCTCTCCCTTTAAAACCAGAGGTCACTGATTGAGCTTGCTCCAGGGAATCCCATCTCTGCCTCATGAGAATTAGGGTTATACTTGGCTGTTATGGCTGCCTGATGTTTACATGGGTTCTGGAAACTTGAACCCTGGTCCTCATATTTGAATGGCTCATGTTTTACCCACTCAGTCATCTCTGCTGTCTCTAAGATGTATTCTTGACTATTGACCCCTTCTTTCTTCCATAATGTCTCTTCCATGGGATGGACTCATTGCTTACACATTTTCAAATAACGTTCTGTGGGTGTCCTTTCACCTGCAACTAAAGCAAAGCTCCACTGAACATAAAGACTGTGGCTTTTCTTGGTGCATGAAATGCACCAAATCCTGTACATACCAGTCGAGGGATAAGCACAAGCATGCCTGGTGATGCTTCTTTCCCACATTATTCTAAGAGAGGTCATCACCTGTACCCGTGGATCTAGCAGGAAGGGATGAAGGTCTTGGGTGTGTCGGCCAGCACTCTCCGAGGTCATTTCTTGTCAGCTCGGATTGACAGGATGAGAGTTGCTACTCTCAGGCTGGTGCTGGAACCCGGCCAAGTCTGATGTATTCCTCCCACAACAAGCAGTCTCCTCAGCCGTGCTCCTTTGGCATGGAGGGTTCACATACCCTTACATAACTCAGCCCTTCTGATGCCAAATGGGTTCGGAAGGAAGGATGTTCACATTGCATGGGAAACTACTTGGCCTGGATTATACACATACAGACTGTGATGGGAAGAGAGTCTGTCAAGGCTGGGACACACAATGCACACTCTCTCTGACTCATCATCCATCCAGGAGCAAGAACTCACAGGGTCATAGATTTTAGTACTGAAGGTACCCAGCCTTAAGGGACTACTGACCTAGAAAAATCTTCCTACCAGACAGCTAGCCGATTGACTGACTACACTTTAAGCTTTATTTAATTTGCATGTATTTAGAATATGCTCAACGAGTGTCAAGATTCTCACTGGTAGAGCCTCTCGCCTCCCTTGATGGTGTGTGATGTTGTCTGCTGGTGATCTTGCTGCTCCAGGTGGCTGGCGCTGCCGGCAGCAACACCGTTCTTATTTCTCACTGTGGTTGTGTCACGCACCCAGTATTTACTATGGGTCTACTGCTGCTCTAGGTAAATGTGGGTTTTCTCCTTCACTCCCTACAACAGGGCGGGGATTCACGTTTTCTTTCCATGCATGACGAAGTTGAACTCAAGGAGATTAGTTAATCTTCTGTGATTCAGTCCAAAGATACAGGATGAAGTTAGCATACGAATGCAGGTCTGTCCCACTCTGTGACCTGTGCTATGAAGGTGTGTCAACACAACCAGAACCCTCATTCTCTGCATCATAAAAACAGCCAACTTCAAACAACTACGGTACCACTGTGTGCCAACACTATGCCAAGTATGTTCTACAAATACTAATTTAATAGTTACTAATGGGAAAGGGGGCTCAGGGGTAGAACCAAGGGCCCCACATATGCTAGGCAGTCCAGTTTCCTGCTGGCTGCTGTGATAAAATATTCTGATTAAAAACCTTGTGGAGGAAAGGATTGTCTCATCTTACACTTCCAGGGTACAGTCCATCCCTGAAGGAAGTCAGGAACCTGAAGCAGAAACCGCAAAGGAATGCTGTTTGCTCGCTAACTCTCTGGCTTATGCTAGGTTAGCTTTTTTCCCTCAGCCTAGCACTGCCTGTCACAGGAATGGTGTGGCCCACAGTAGGTCAGGCTCTCCTACAGCCATTTATAATCAAGATCATCCCTCACATACATGTGCACAGGCTAATCTGATCTAGAAAATTCCTCAACTGAGAACGTCTTCTCTCAGGTGACTCAGTTGACCATCAAGGGGGAACCAGTACACTAGGCAAGAAGTCTATCACTGGGAAACACCCTCAGCCCTAATATTAATACTGAAAGACATAGTTATTGCTCTACCTTATAGATAGCAAACTGAGCTTGGCTGATCCACCCAAGGTCACACAGACATTCTGTAGAAGACTAAGAATTCAGGGACTGTGGTTCGATCACAGGCATATTCTATGACTCTTGCTTCTCACCCATTCATTTCCCCTCATAAACACCCTGTAAATTGAGCAAGGAAGAAATAATGACTCTCGAGCCCACATACAGATGAGCAAGGGGCCAGGGACCATGGAGGCAAGTCTGTGGACAGGTCTCTTTTTGATGGCTTATGGTTATTATGACGACTAAAGTATACTTTTTACAATGTGAGGAGAGGAGGCAAGGGAAAGGGCCTTGAGAAGAAAGCTCACGAATGGCCTCTTAGTTGCAAGAAGGCTGCCTCTTATAGCCCTCTGTGTAAGTGTCAATGGGCCCCCTAAGCTCTTGGGGGATACCAGCTATGAATACATAAGGGAAATAATGAGGCAGATCTGTATAGAAGTTCTCAGTTCCAGATTTCTGTCCCATCCCCTGGTGGGCAGCTTTGTACTAGAGGACCCATTACAGTGTCCCCTCTGCTGCTGGTCTGCTCTGATGAGATGGCAGAGGAGATCCCATCTTGAGTGGAAATGCATGTTCAGAGATCTGTACAGGAAGTTGCTGTATGTCAGGGACCATGAAGCATTGTACTTGGACCCTGGGAGGACAAGGCATAGGCAGGTTTGTTGGCCTGCCAGCTCTGTGAATCGAAGGGCTTGGTCTGCAAGCCAAACAAGGAGTTCTTGTTTGGAATCGGATAAGGGCTGGGATTGGAAGTGGACCTCAACAAGGACCTTTCTTGGGCTGAATTCAGGGGCCAAGATTGTGGCTGCAGTCTAAGATAGGGTGAGCGCTCATGATTCTCATGTGGGGCACGGGTTGGATTCACTGCAGGGCCCTGGTATGGGATCACATCTACCTAGTTCTAGGAACTAGTGTGTGAGCAAGCTAGAATAGGTAGAGTTAGGGACATCATCCAAGGGAAGGGAACTGGGGGAGAAACCAGTTTCCTAACTGCCTCTCCCTTAGGCTCCATCCCCCTCACCCAATCACTAAGCGTCTTTTGCTGGTTCTTTAAGGCACCGTCACTGTGAGGAGTACAGGGTGGATCATCCATTAAGTGAAGACTGCCCCTTTGACTGTATTAATTCCCGTTTTCAGAGTGAACAGGAGAAAAAAAACAGCCTCTTGTTTCTTATTTGCTATTCTCTCCCTGTGAAAATCATACTTGCAAATGCACCTTCCTTGGCCAAGCAGCGAGCACGCATGGCTGCGTACACCTGCGAATTTGATTGGCACCTGTCAATCAGGACCAAAGTTTCCTAACATCTGAAATGCCAGTCTAAAGGTGTCCTTAACAGCAAAATCCACCTTCTCCCTAGAGAACCGGGTGAGGCTGGTAGGGGAAAAGGGGAGGAGTGAGGATGCCATTGAACAAAACTTCCCAGATCTTAAAACTAAATCACATGGTCAGACCCAAATCCCTCTTACATAAAGACCTGAATTCGCTCCAGATTCTGCCTCAATTGATTTCCAAGCTGCAAACACTAATCATGTCGCGGGTACCCACAAAAGAAGGCTGAACTGCTTTCTTTCTGCAGAGAAGAGTTGGCTGCTTAGTCTTCCTATGCCTACAGTTTCTCTTTGATGGGTGTGAAGAATTGTGAGCTTCAGGCTTCTGGATTCTCCCAGAGTTGCTCTCAGCCTGAGAGCATCTTCCACCTGAGCGACACACTGGTCATTCTCTTACCATTTTTTGGAAATTGCGATTTTTGCAACTGTCTTAGAACTTTTGCAGAAAACCACTTGGGAGCATCTTTGCATAATATTCACAATGCCCTGGAATCAATTTCTAGCACCACACAAACTTGGAATGGTGGCACATGCCTGTAATCCCAGGATTCAAGAAGCGGGGGGAGAGAGGATGAGGTGATCCTTAGATACATAGTAAGTTGGAGGCTAGTCTGGGCTGTGTGAGACCCTGCCCACACATTCCTTAGATACCTTATTCCTTTTTTATTCTTCAAATCTCAGCTTGAATGCTTCCTCCTTTTCATTCTTTATCTTAATATCTTGTTTATCTCCATTATAGCTTATTTCTATCTTTGTTTTGTTTAATTTTTAAAATTTAATCTCATAATATCCATGAGGACAGAAGTCACTCTATTTTATATCCTGTTAGTGTTCTAGACTTTCCACCTGGCCAGGCACTGGGGAAACACTACAGGGCTGCGCTGAGAGGAGTGAGTGGAAAGGTGGGTGGGGGGAGGGATGGGTAGATGGGGGCATATGAATAGGTGGATGAATGGGTGGGTGAGTTGATAGATGGATGTGTGGATGAAGAGAATGGAGAGATGAACTGATGGATGGATGGATAGATAGGTGACCAAACAAGCCATAATTTCTCTCTGTGACCTTAGAGTAGTTATTTTTCTTGGGAATTCATTTCATTATTTGTGGTGTGGGATTCAAGTGGCTCTCATACTCTGTAACTTTCCCATTATTCACACAGAACTTTACAGAAGGGTAAGTTGAGGCATAAAACCAGGGAACACAGATTGCCCAGCCTTGGGCGTTCCTACTTAGATCTTGACAATCACTGTAATAGAAATTAGCAGCTCCTCAGAACTCTGTATTTAGTGCCATTTGTTCCATCATTTGAATGTTTTTCCAGGTTTCTCAGAACATTTCAAGAAATAGCTCCACCTGAAAAGCAATACAGGAGCCTGGGGTTTCAGAAGAAATTCCAAGAATAGCAGTATATCTTCTTATGTGCATCGTCTTCCTAGGCCCCATGAAAATGAAGCTCCCTGGAGTGTGTGACTGCAGGGAAAGCGTCAGTTCAAATGAACCCTGCAGCAAAGAGCATGCCAAGAAAGCAAGAAAGGAAGACGTGGCCTATGCAGCAGGCGAGAAGCTGGTGGGAAGCAGCGCAAGGAAGTGTGCCTGCCCATTGTCTTGCTTCTGTGTGACAGCCCCAGAGCTTCCTGGAGAAGGAGCTCAACTCACGTGTTCATCTTCTCTCCAAACAGCCCACACTGTGGCAGGGAGGGAACTGCTTCCTCTCAGGCCACCATACTTCTGCAATGCTCCTCAGAATTACCCTTCAACCCACGAAAACCTGGCATATCCTTTGAGATCCAGTTAGATTCCTGGAGAAAAACTTTGCAGAAACGTCATTCCTCCCTTCCTGTTCTGTTGCACTTTCTCAGCATTTGTCTTTAGAAGACTGCGAACACCTTTAGGGAAAGGCTTGCTTCTGGCTTGCTTGTAGAGTCTCTGAGCTTAGCTCTGGCTTTGATATGAGCACACTGTTGGATGTATGTTGGTTTGCTCACCTGTGGCACCAGGTTACCAGCACCCGCTTACGTGCAATGAGGTGCAAAGCCTGGAGTCAGATTGCCCAAGACCTAAACTCACTGTTATGTACAATGAATAGGGGAGCCATTGTTCTTTTTTTCAAATGGCACAGGGGTGAGCAGGAAAAGATAAGAGTCGTCCTTCTCTCTATGACCTTCCTGGATTTCGACAGCTTGCTCTGAGTTGCACAGCCAATAAATACCAAACAAGAGAAAATTAACCACTTGCCTGGGGTCCTTGTAGGGATTTCCCTCTATGCAATCACACAAGAGTTTCAAAAAATTAGCTTGAAGTTTGCCTATATTAATGGCTTACCCCACAAAATCACGAATGGAATTTATTTATCTTTTAAATTAATTTTTAACCGTATCCTCTATCTATCCTTTGAAAATCCTGTAAACATACTTAAAGCATCCTGATCATACTCACCCCTACCTCTTCCCACACACCTTCAACATTTCCTTGTTCTATCTCCACGTCTTCCCCATTTTTTTTAAACCATATACTGAGACCAATTAGCATTGCCTGCTGGAATGTTCACCGATCTTGTTGACTTGATCTGACACAGCTGCCATGTTTCAGGAGTACAATGGCCCTGCCATGTCTGGAAGACACTATTTCGTGACATTCCTCCTCATCCTCCTACTCTCACAGTCTTGCCTTCATGCTTTCCCATGATGCTCCCTGAGCCTTGAGTGGGATGGAGATGCAGACACAGATGTCCCATTCAGGGATATGCACTTGATAGTCACTTATGCTCAGCAGGGGTGTGGATAGTTTTATATCATCTGAAAGGAGGGAACCTCAATTGAGAAAATGCCCCCAGAAGACCCAGCTGTAGGGCTTTTTGTTAATTTGTGATTGATTTGGGAAGTTCCAGCCCATTGTGGGCGATGCCATCCCTGAGCTGGGGGTCCTGGGTTCCATAAGAAAAGAAGCTGGGAAAGCCATGAGGAGCAAGCCAGTAAGCAGCCTTCCTCTGCGACTTCTACATCAGCCTCTGCCTCCAGGTTCCTGCCCTTTAGAGTTTCTGCCCTCACTGCTTTTTGATGATGAACTGTTCTATGGAGCTATGAATGAAATAAGCCCTTTCCTCCCCAAGTCGCTGTTGGTCATGGTGTTTCCTCACAGTAACAGTAACACTAATTAAGACAAGCCCTTTGACCTCTTTCGAGTCTCAACCTTGACAGCTGCTCACTGCAGAGAGAAGCTTCTTTGGTAAAGGCTTAAGCAGAACTAATTGGGCAAGATTTCCTTCCTGTGGAGCAGGACTCGTTTCCAACTATGATCAATTGGTGGCTCTGATAATCTTTATGCCACTACTGTGCCCATGGATACATCTTGCCCTGTGGGCTAGTACTGTAGCATGCTTGGGTGTGTGTGGGGCAGAGGGGAATGCTATGCCGTGCCGCAGCATGTGTGTGGAGGTCAGAGAACAACTCTGGGGAGTTGTATCTCTCCTTTACCATGTGGGGTCTGGGGATAGAACTCAGTTTGTCCTGTGTACACAAGCCTTTCATTGCCAATCTGTCTCACCAGGCTGAGATTCCTCTTTAAGAGGTCACAGCTTAGAGGATGAGGAGACGGCCCCGTCAATAAACTGTTTGACATGTAAGCATGAGGACTTGAATTCAGATCCCCAAAATCCACAGAAAAGGCCTGATGCAAGGGGTACCTCAAATTCGAGAGGCTGGGAAGTAGTGACAGAGAATGCCTGAACCTTGGTCAAGGAGACCAGTTGATTCAGTGAGCTCTAGGTTCAGTGAGAGAGTCTCTCAAGTAATAAGATGGAGAGGGATTGAGAACACTTGGGGACCATTGGCTTTTACACACACACACACACACACACACACACACACACACACCACAGATTTTTCAGCCAGGCATTACGTGAGCATCAGTAATATCAACACTTGGGAGGTGGAGACAGGAGCATCTTTGAGTTCAAGGCTGGTCTGGACTGTATGGTAATACCATTGTCTCAAAACTACAAAAGCAAAACAAAATAAATCAAAAGGCATCACAAATTTAGGTAATACAGTGGCCTTCCACTTTATGTATCTGACTTCAATTACCTGTAGATGGAAACTGGCTAAAGTACATTTCTCCTTGTGTGCAGACTTTCTTCCTATCATTTCCTGAATGCCACATTATTACAGTAATTTACATATTGTCTATTCTGCATTCAAGACATAGGAAGATGTAAATCAGTTATATGTAAACACTATGTTATTTACATAAAGGGCTTGCTTGTTTGATATCCACAAGCTCCAAGAACCAATGCTGTTCCCATTTCCCATTTTCTCTGCTCCCACAGCACAGGGCTCTGCCTCTGCTCACACACAGACCTACTTTATGGGTCCTTTGACTCTGTCACTTCATTCCTATCACACCTCACCCAATGTCTCTCCTTCCACCCCGGGGAAGTTGCACAGTAGCCTGAACTTTCTCTTGGAAACAGAAGCCACTCATTCCTAACATCTCTCCAGAGCCCCCAGGGTTTCTTCCTCAAGCTTCCAGGGAAGCTTCTATGCCAGTCAGAAGTACGACACAATCTTCCTTCCGTTGCCTGTGATTCCGGTTCTGTGCCATCTAGAGGCCTTCTTTGGTCTAGCTACCTCTGCCCTCATCACTTCCCCACCTTTGCTTGGCTGTCTTCCTCCTGTGCTTCAAGGACTACCCTAAGTAGGTCACACTGCTGCTTCCTGTCACAGCTCTTTACTCAAGTCACAATTACGGTAGCAGCCCTTTTATCTCTGCAATGGGGACAGCAATTAGATTATTTGAGAAAGATGGTTTAGGCCAGAGAGTTGCAGAAAGTGATGCATGACAGGGATCTTTGTTCAGCTTGAGATGCCTAGGTGCACATGTATTCAAGGATCTTTTGATGTCCTGGGAGCTTGAAGACACTTATAAAACAAACGTAAGCCAAGAATATATTTTGTGCTTTTCCTTAGCCTTTAATAGTTGCTTTACATGTAACAAATGTTACGATGTTTTTGGTGACTGATCTAAGGGCCATTCAAAAGTATTCAAATTAGTTTCCAAAGAAATACTTTTTTTTTTTTTGGACTCTCATTTCACTGGGTTTTACATATTCCAGTTGCATTGTCCAAGGACAATGAGAGGACAGAAGTAGACAGAGGTTTGGAATCAGAACTGTTGTCCTCTGTAGGGATAGACCCCGCCCATTTTGGGCGGGGTTGCCTGGGTCGAAGGTTTTACTGATAAATTGGGAGCAGAGAAGCTGCAAGCTCTCTGCTACTTCCTGTTTTCTGTGCTGCGCGGGATCCGTGGATTCGTGAGTTAGATTTTCCCATTAAAGTTACATATCTTTATTACAATTGTCTGAATTAATTCATAACCGCCACACTTGGCGCCCTGTAACGTGGGACACCTCCAACAACTTTAAGAATCAAAAGGGCAGGCTGAGAGAGAAGAGTCCATGGGATTTTCAACTCCCTGGAGCATCAGTTTGGTGAAGTCAAGTACTGTGAATTGAAAGGTTTCCCCTGCGGAGGGTAAAGTGAAACTCTTTAGTTCCAGGCGGCTAAGGAAACTTAGGAGGCCCAGGAAACTCCTAAAGTTACAGGTTTCATGAAGCCCCGCCCCCCATGTTACATAAGCAATGAGTAATTGTTGGGGGTTGGAGACTCTTCGGTGGAGCTGCCTACAAGATGTGCAGAAAGCATCACAGATGTGGCTTCTGCAAGTCATCACCCATGCTGGGGTGAGGCTCTTTTCTATGACTCACCTGCCTTTGAGTCACCCATATTTATTCTCATCCCGTTTCTGTTGCTCTGATAAATTACCCTGATGAAAAAGTAACTTAGTGGAGAAAGTAACTTAGGTTAAAATATGCAGGGGCATCAAGCACGGAGTCTTCACGGGCTAGGCAAGCTAGCTCTCTACCTGTGAGCTGCACCCCGAACTCAGCAGATCCTTCTCCCTTTTCTTATTCATCTCACGGCTCCGGGTTATAGCCTATCAGTGCAGTGATGGTAAGGCGGCAGGAATGTCAAACATCTGCTAACATCACACCACAGTCAGAACCAGAGAGGAATGAGCACATGTCTGCTCAGTGCTCAGTCAACTTTCTCTGCTCTTACAGTCTAGGGAGTCGTGCTACCCGCTTTTCAGGCCGGGTGCCCCACATCAACTAAGGCAGTCAAGACAACACCAGAAAGACACAGCCACAGCCAATCTGATCCGGACAATCCCTCATTGAGACACTCTTTCAAGGTGAGTTTCGGTTGTGTCAAGTTGACAAAACCATCACCATGGGCCTCGAGTAACCTCAATAAACTCATCAATTCACTGAGCTAGACTTGGGTGAAAGCATTCTTTGGTTTGTTCATGGAGTGCTGTCTGGGGAGGGGAGATGTTCGCCTGTTCCCCAGGAAAAGTCACTCAGCAGTGGAAGGAGTCCAGGATGCAGTGACCCATAAGGGCTGACGAGAGATTCCCCATCACAATTAGCCGGAGCGGGTGGCTTGTTGATTGTGTGTGGGAGCCCACAGACGTGGGTCCGTTTCACCTTGCCTAAAGGTCAGAGAGTTTAGATCTAGTCTTGCTCCTTCAAGGTTATCTGACAGGAGGTTTGACCCAGGGAATGGTTAATAACTGGATGTTTTGACCTAGGGTGTGGTCACTTTATGTTTGGGGTATTCAGAAGGTATTACTTTGTTCTTTGTATCTTGGTAAAGAAGCATCTTGCCTTCTCCCTCCTCGTTGGATTGGAGTATATAAAACCTATGAGAAATAAACACGGGGTGAATCTCAGCATTTACTAGATGCCCTCCCAACTCTATCCTGTGTCTTTGCTTTTGTGGCTCTGTTTCTTTCTACCTGCCATTTCTTAATCCTCACGCTTCCCTCCAAGCACAGACAAATAAGCTGAGTGGGACCCGGCTGATATTGTCTGGACATAGGAGATGGCAACTGTGTGTCCCCATTTAGGCTAAAGTATGTGGGGGAATCAAACATGGAGTTTCCATGTGCTGGGCAAACCAGCTCTCTATCTGTGAGCTGCACCGCAGCCGCAGAAGACCCCTTTTTCCTTTTCTTAGCACTCCTGGCTGATGTATGGATCAGTCCTCGGACTGAGAAGTACAACAGATGCCAAGTGAACTAACGAGCGAGTACACTACTTCCTCCCTTAAGAATTCTCTTTCTTTCTGTGTAAGAAGGCAGCGTAATCCCAGTTATGACTACATCCCAGTTCCGTGAGAACATACACTGCATCTCAGATATTTTGTGTTCTTTCCTCTCTAGGTTCTGCACAGACACAGGGTTACATATTACTGACCCTTCCACACACACCACACGACTCCCACCATGCCATGCCACTGTCTGTCTTCCAATGGAGACCACTTCCTTGTTCTAAATAACTCTCCCTCAGCAACACACCCACCCCATCCTCAGTCTCCTCCATGACATATAAAGTAGAGGCAACTCTGACTAGGGGCTGTGTACTAGAGCCATGGAATCTGTTAGACTTCAAGGGGCTTCTACATAGACCTGGCGTTTCTCTGAGTGCTGGTGAGCTGAGGTGGGCAGTTCACACTTGCCTTGCCCAAGGCTTTAAGTGAAGCATCTTTCCCTTCAGTGTTTTGAGCCAGGCTTTCCAGTACTCAGAGTGAGCCAAGCACTCACGTGAGGCCACAGAAAGGGCCTGCATGTGTCCTCCAGCTCACAGAAACCCTGGGTGTACACTACAATAGCGGCCATGTATTAATAAGCAATGGACTTCTATATGCCACTAATATATTTCCTTCCATATCTCTTTCAATTATCTCAGATAAATGAGGGTTTCCTGGAGGCACTGGGCCACCTGGCTACCTGTACATCAATGACAGTGGTGTCCGTTGTCATTATTTATATTTTTTTCCTGGATATTAGCATGTGACAAGCCTTTCAATAAGCTATACATTTTGCATTCGTTGCCTTTTAAAATCTGTAGCCGTCCTAGAGAGCCCATGCTTTTACCACTGTCATTATACAAAAGAAACAGAAGAACAGGTGAGTGGAGAGTGCAGCTGTGGTCCAGACCCACACGCTTCGGGCCACACGCTGGGAGTCCTCCTCACCGTGTGTGATTACCCTATAACATATCTACTACACTAACATTTTCTGAATAATGAACTCATCGATTCCACGTCATGTATGACCCAATACAGGACAAGTAAACTCTGCACTGGAGAAGGATGTTCTAAGGGCAGGAGGGAGAAAGCTTTCACATCACTAATAAAGAGGAAGGGAAGTGTGCTGAGCTGCAGAAAGGACTCCCTGTGCCTATAGATGGAAGAGCACCTCCTCAAGAGGAAGCGTCTGGGCCCACTGCTAAGACAGGGGTCTTGAGGGATAAAAACATTTTCCTAAGTCTGAGGTAGAAAGGCAGACTGTGCACCCCCATCCACAGACACTCTGTACCTTGTCCCCAGTCACACTGCACGTCACCACTCTGTTCTGTCACCTTTTCCCATCATGCATGCCGCATTTCGCCATTCCTTCTTCTGCACCTTCCCGCACAGCCCTCACATAGCCCCAGATTCCACTCCCAGTCTGCACTCCTAGCCAGAATTGCCAGGTGACGTGAAACAGGCTGGGACCCCTTGGTGTCAGCGAGAGAGAAGCTAAGCCCTGAAAGTCAGCACCCCTGCTCTCTCCTCAGCCTCCACACTGTGGAGATAGTTCAATGTATCTCCAACTGGGCTGCCCTATTAACTGTAGACTGGGGACCCAAGCTGCGAAGGTCTCCGGAGAGCCCACTGTGCAGTGGGATGGGTCTCAAGGGTGCCCTTGGAAGCATGAGCTGCAGATAGAGTGTGGGCCTTCAGGAAGGTACTGGCTTCCAGATTTACTCAGAACAGGGAGGAAGTGGGAGTGCAGGGCAGACTGCAGGGAGAAAAAGGGTTTAGATTTCACTGTAGCCCAAGTCTTTATTCAGAGCAAGGGCAGAAGCCAGGAAAAGCTGAGCAGAACATGCAACTTTGCATCAACGTGTTGATCTGTATCAAGAAGAGCCTTGGGATCTCGGGCACAGGACCACCTATGTTTGTCTATCCTGAGAAATTATTTCTTGTTTCTGGGCCTTGAAGGTCCTCACTAGCCCAACACTGTCCTTGTTTGGCTGTAGCTTACTCAGGTTCCAGGGATCTGAAGTGTTTCTCAATAGTAGAAGCACAAATAAGGCAGCAAAGCCAGGCTGTGGCTGGCTCAGGGGTCTCACCTAGGAGCTGTCTATGCTGATGGTAGTTATGTGCTTGTTATTAGGGTTGAAGATGCCCCCAAAAGTGTATACCTTCCAAGGCAGAACTTACTGGATGAAGAAGAAATTGGAGAAGCAAAGCAAAACAAATCCGTAGCATGGTGCACTGAATGACTACTCCAAATATCAACAAACCCTTAAACAAAAACTCCATGTTACCCAAGAGATGCAAAAGTGTTCATACCAGGATCTGGGATGAGGGAGGACACCAACAGAAGTCTGTGGGTGCACTGAGGCAACTTTGCAAGTTGTCTGATCTCAAGAGTAACTGGTGAGTTTCGCATGTTACCCTAAAGACTGAGATAATGTTCACTGCAAAGAAAATGGCAGTAATATAGACAATCAGATCAACTTTTGCTTATGCATTCCTTAAACATCTGCATTGTTAATGCATTTACCCTCCATGGCAATTCTAACAATCCAGCAGAAGGTATGTAGCTGTGCATTTGCAGACTAAAAGATCAAGGTTTGGTGTGTGTGTGCACATGTTTGTGCATGCGTGTGTGCATGTGTGAATGTATGTATAAGCCAGAAGTTAAATTCAGGTGTTGTCTCTCAAGAGCTGTCGCCTTGTCCCCTTGTGCTTGTTCTTTGAAACAGGATCTCTCATTGGTCTACAGTTTACCAGCTGATCAGAAGCCTGAGGATGCCCTGTCTCTGACCTCCCGAGCACGGGGGTTGTAAGCATGCGCCACCATACAAATTTTGCATGTGGGCTCTGGGGATTGAACCCAGGTCATCATGCTTGCAATGCAAACACTTCACTCACCGAGCCATCTTCTTGGGCTGAGACCAAAAAAAAAGTCACTGAAGGTTTTACAGACAAGGCAGATCTGGGAATCCAAATCAGGTCAGCTTGAACATCAGCCTCATGCTCACCACCAGGCTAATTTCAAAATCAGAAAAGAACTCCTCTCCCAGGAGGAGTTTTACCACTAACTTGTCCCCGGGCTCCTTCACACCCCACTTTATATCCCGGGTCTTCTATGAGAGCCTCCGTTAGAATCAATCCTTCCTGCTCTGAGCACCCAGAGCTCTCAGCCTGTGCTTGTCAGTGCACTTAATACCTCCTGCTGTGGCTGAGCTAATTGTGTCTGATGGTCCCTCTCCACCCCGGCCAGGCTGTTTAGACTTCCACCGTGGTACTTAGCATGTTACATTAACTTCCCATAGAATCTTTAAGGGCAGGGATATGTCTTAGAATCTTTCTTAGCGCTTGGTACTTCATTGTGCTCAGGGCAGAGATATCATTGTCCTGGCAGGAGGGAAGATAGACTAAAGAGAGACATCTGTGTCCTCCTTTTAGCAATCAGACTATTGAAACAGTCTGTCCCAAAGAACTGGAACGTCCCCAGGAATCACGCCGGGTGGAAGAAAAGGCTGACGCCCTGGTGCCAGCCGGAGGGGAAAGTTCCTCCCAGGAAGAGATCTCACACAGTTCTCCCGGTTACCAGACCATCTTGCAGGAGATCCTGAAGTCCAGGCAATGATGATTCAGTGATGGGTGGGACCATACCTTAACTAGGATTGCTTAGCTATGCCTAGCTCTTCTCCACGTAAACCCAAACCTCATGTCAGGAACCCAAAGATGGATTTGGAGGTGGAACTGGACTCACTGGATATCTTTATTAGCTCCCCTCCCCAATACAGCTGCACTGACCAAATCCCCTTTCTCTGTCTTTTTCCTATTTTGTGTCTCTTTAATTGCTCTATTGAAGTTTGGGGGTGGGGGCAGGTCTAGCTTGTCATGGCTGCCAGGACTCTGACTTTCATAACTCTGGGAGCTCAGGTGTCTTTTGAGCGAGGCTGGTATGTGTGGCTGGTTACTCTGCTCTGTTTGATCTACTGGCTGTGGCACCAGTCGTGGGGTACTGTTCCTTATCTTCTATGGTAAGGGTCAATGAACAAGCTGGGCAGAGGTCAGGGGCTCCTGTGTGGAATAGCTAGCTCTCAGATGACCGGGAGGCAGATCACATGAGCCTCTGTCCCCGCATGGTCCTCTCCACTCCTAGACATGCATTGTTGGCCTGACTGGAAGGCAGTTTTGAGTGACACTGTACACTCCATACCCTTATACTGGATCCCAGTATTCTTTCTGCCTGGGAAAGAAAGATTCCAATCTCTATAAACAGAACAATCATTTTCTAAGTAAAGATGACATCTGAGACAAAAAGCCACATGGTGCCCTTGGGCTCAGGTATCTCTTAGCGCCCGCCCCTGGTAATACACTGGAGTGGTTCTGAGTACTTGGGTTTGGGGTGGGTAAACTGGGTTCATTCCTTCTGCAAGTTAATCGGTAACTGAACCCTTGGCTTCATCCTCTAGATGTGAGAATTGCAGTAACCTTCTTCCATGCTGCTGTGAGTCAGACCCATTTCTTAGCTCAGTTCCTTACTCAGCTAAGGGACTCGACTGTGTCTGCTGCTACGGTGGCTACTGTGTCTTTGTCACTGTTTTGCAGAGGCCAGCATCTGACTGCTCAGAGAGAGATCAGCAAAGCTGGAAATTTCACCCCTGTAGTGAATAGAAAAATCACAGAACCATGTGAAGCTCCTAGCAGCGAGTTTAGGGGTGGCTGTAGTAAAATCTCCGCTCAAAACAATAGCTTGTGTGTTTTTAAGTTGTCAGACTCAAAGGTACTGTATAAAGCATTTTTATTCATTTATAGAGGGATTTTTCTTTTTTTAAAATAATATAGAACTGCGAACCAGTGATGTGTAGTGACACTTTGTGTCAACCCTCTAAGCTGAAGATCAGCCTATGTCTTAGGCTCCCAGCAGCCCTATCTCCCACTGTGTCCCCAACTGCTAACCTTTCTCTTCAGCTTCCCCACCAGTCACTTATGCGAGAGTTGGTACATGAGGGCACTGGAGCTGGCCCCAGACCACTAGGATCTAAATCCTGGCACCTGCTTTGCTTGTGGTATGAGCGTACATCTTTTTCTCAGCCAGTCTGTGTCTTGCTTTCTAAATAAGGAATGGGAATAATCACAGGCCGAATCTCAAAAGACCTAGTGGAGTAAATGAGGTACCCGTGCACACAGCACTCAGAGCGGCGGCCCGGCATGTTAACACGCACTCGGTACTATTGCTATGGAAACCTGGCTGGGTGCTGCCTCGGCTCTTTCTCTTTCAAGGTTTTTCTAAAATGCTAAGAAGTCTTAGCCTGACTTCTCATAAACACTCTTTCTGTCTCTTTCAGACCCTGTAATCATTTGTACTTTGTTGAGAGCAAAGAGAACATGCTGCCGAGCTCTGGAATGCCTGTAAACTCTTCCCTCAACCCACTCTCCCTTCAGCACGAGTGCTGTGGGGGCAGAGTTCTAGAACAAGAATATTGCCTGCAGAGCCCCTCTGGGTGCCTGGTGCTGGAGAGGGAGTCAAGCCAGCTGCAGATGCTGCCTGCACTGTATGCAGTTCCTCCCAGAACTCCATTCCCCATGGAGGCCCAGCGTGTGAGCGCTGGAAAGGCTCCTTAGAGACCGGCCGGTTCTAAACTGTTGCCAGGCACAAATGCTGGGACAAAGAAGGAGCCTTCTTCAAAGACTTGCATAATGTTCATGGCTGAAGTAGGAGCAGGCATCTGATCTCAGTAGGACCTACCCATAGCCCTGGGCTTCTTCTGTGCCCTCCAAATCCGAGAGCTGTGTCTCAATCGAAATGGAGAAGAAACCATCCCACATAACAGAACACAAGGAGCAGGATGCTATGAGGACCTGCACAGGCCTAAGCTTCAGCACCGATACTGCTCAAAACACAGCTGTGGGCTGGGAACCCAGATCTAGTCGCCTAGCAGGGGTAAAGAAAACAGCCTGACTGCCCAGATGACAAGGCCAAGTTCCTAAACTGACCTGGGAGTTCTCTTCTGCACATGGAGGGATCAGGAGCCCCACAAAGGAGATGCTACCGAGCCCCAGTGTAAAAGTATTGAATACAACCTTTAAGTGATTCTCTGCCTCTGTCTGTGTAGCACGAGCTTAATCTGGAGTCCCCCAGCCATGGTTCTGACCAAAGATTAGAGAATTCAAGCCTACTTCTGCTCCTTCTTTTGAATTAAGAGGTTTGACTTAGGGAGTGGCTGCCTTCAGGATACTTGGTCTAGGGTGTTTTCACTGCCCCAAGCATCAAATACTTTTCTCAAGAAATAATGGCTTGAAGTCTCAAAGTATTGAAGCAAGTAACCATTGTAGTTGTCCTTTGTGTCATGTTAAAGCAGTCTTTTGCCTTCTCCCCCCCCTTATGTATTGGGTATAAAAATATATGGAAAACAAATGTGGGCAAACTCAGAAGTCAGAAGAATTCAGCATTCAGTATTTGCTGAGTTGCCCTCCCAGTACTAACCTAAGTCTCTGTATTCCCCTACCGAAAATTTCAAATCCTATGCCCCTACCCTGGAACGTACAAACCCACCATGGCTAGGATCATGGCAGAAGTCACCCCCAAAAGGTGGTTCCCAACAGTGCTATAACAAATAAAACTTGCCTGATGATCAGAGTGTGGAACAAACTACTAGTTAGCCATAGAAACCAGGCAGTGATGGCACACACCTTTAATCCCAGCACTCAGGAGCAGAGGCTGGTGGGTCTCTGTGAGTTCAAGGCCAGCCTGGGCTATGCTAGATTGATCTAGTCTCAAAGAGAAACAGAGCCAGGCAGTGGTGGCTCCACCTTTGATCCCAGTACTTGGGAGTCACATGCCTTTAATCCCAATAATAGGGAGATGGAGACAGGAAGGGATATGGCTGGGCAGAAAGAGGAATACAAGCCAGGAGGAGACAGGAGCTCAAGGCATTTAGTCTGAGGATTTGTAGAGACAGGATACCCCGTTCAGTCTGAGGATTTCGTAGAGGTAATAACTAGTGGCTGGTTGCTCTGCTTCTCTGATCTTTCAGCATTTACCCCTGTATCTGACTCAGGGTTTTTCTTACTAAAACCATTTAGAGATTTCACTACAGTCTAGATCATGCTGGCTTGTGGGCATGGTTGTGGGAGATTCTTGATGATGTTAACTGAGGTGGAAGATCTTCCCACTGTGGGGGAGGGGGGGCACCATTCCCTAGGCAGGGATCTCAGGCCTGCGTAATAGTGGAGAAAGTGAACTGAACACAGCAAGTGTGCATTCATCCTCTCTCATTTCTCAACCGCTTCAAGTTCCTGCTGCCTTGACTTCCTCAAACCAAGGACTAGACCTGGGACTGTGAGCAAAAATAAACTTTTCTCCCTTAAGTTGCTTTCCTCGGGTGTTTTGTCCCAGCAAACAGGAAGAGACACCGAGGCATGACCATTTCTAAAGAATGCCATTTTCTCTTACAGTCACACCTTCCGCATCAGTGGAGATAGCAGAATACAAATTCTAGTTGACCCAAACATTCTAAAGTTTCGTGAATTAATAAGATCAATTGCTATTTATTGTTGCTTCTCATTTTCTGTTTAACTTTGGAAAGAAAACATATTCCCTGTCCTGCTAAAGGCTCTGTCAGCCTGCCTCATCCTGAGCTGTCACCTGCTGCCTCCTGTCGATACATAACAAGTCTCCACCCATGCCCAGGAGCTGAGCTCCTTGTAATCTGAGACTAGAGAAAACTAGTTGGTGACTCTCAACCCCTATGGGCTGAGACCTGGAGGCTCCGTTCTGCTGGGCAAGCTCAGCACATGCCTGATGCTTGTTCTCCCCATTGGGCCCCCGAGACTGACCCGACATCACTAACCAGTTGTGGGATTCTTTCCAGATGAGTCCAGTCAAGTTCACAGAACCCTCGCCATCAGCATCTTTAGGAGCCGGGGCCAATTTATCATAACTGACAGTATTGTTGAAACTGATTTTCTGCTCTCTACTTGATGGCTATAAAACAAGGGCTTTGCAACTGGAATGGCCTGAATTCTAATTCCAGCCCACCCACTGATTAGTTGCATGACCTGAAGTGCAGTGATGCAAGCAGCCCAAGTCTCAGTTTCCCAACTACAATGAGAAATTTTCCTACTTCTTCAAAGGCCTATGTAGAGGGACTTTTCCCTCTGGAAAATCTCTCTTAACTAAGGCACACAGAGAGTATTCCTACCATTTGCTCCTCTGAAAACATGATCTCAAGCAGAAAGAGATGATTTTCTTTCCTCCCTTTCTCCTCCCATCGGAGTATGAGATTTTTGAGGAAAGAGATGGGATTGTATCCACGATTACCGTACCAGAGTTCTGCAAAGACATGGTATAATAAGTAGGTTAAATAAGAAGAAAAAAAGAGGAAATAAACCGGTGACTTCAGCGTGGGTGGATCAGTTTAAAGCAGTGTTTAAATGCCCCATAAACACCATTCCTATTTCATTTTCATCGTTCTGGCCCTTAAGAGCAGACTATGGAGGCAGCTGTGTGCGTGTGTGACTGAACCTGGTCCTGTTAGAGATCTCTAGCAGCTGAGGATGATACCAGCATTTATACTTTTTTGAGATGGCTGCCTTAGTGGTGACAGACCATGCTCTGGTTTTATCAGCCTTAGCAATCATAACTTGAAGGTCTGGAGAGGTGGCTTGGCAGTTAAGAGTGCCTGACGCTCTTCCAGAAGATCTGAGTTCAGTCCTGAGCACCCACACTGTACAGTTCACACCTGCCTGTAACTTCAGTTCCTGGGGACCCAACACCCTCTTCTGGGCTCCATGAGCATCTTCACACATGTGTACATACACGCTACACATAAGAAATAAAAATAAATCATAATAAAAGGGAAAATCTTAACGTGAGACCTGTTTTGTTATGTTTTGGACCACCACATCTACCATGTTGGCTTCCTTGGTATTCATGAGCCCTTGTTCTGCTATCAACACATATGCAAGATTATCTTGGAATTTGGAGCCTATTTTTCTTAATAGCCTAAATTTGTAGCTGAGAGATGTATCAGTAGTTGAAAGTATGTACTATTCTTGTACATGAGTTTGCTACCCATGCCGGATAACATCCAACCACCTGTAACTCATGCTTCAGAGGATCTGATGCCCTTTTCTGACTTCCATGGGCACCTGCACAAATTTGCACACTTTTTTAAATGCCCAAAAATATATGCATAACTAAAAATCAAACATTTAAAAAATGTATGGTCGAAGTCATAGTCTAGGAGATCCTTTCTGGTCATAGTTCTCATGCCTGGGTGATCAGGCTGCCTGAATTCCCATGAGAGAACTGAGGTGATAGGTCAGTCATTGAAGTCCTTGACATGAAGAACTGGGTTCCGTGCCCACAACTGCCTGTGGTCATGTCAGAGGAGCAGCAGGTGATAGTGACTTTGGGGGATCAGCTTCGATGGGTGCATCTCGGATAGGCAAGGCTCAAAGAGCCCCAGTTCCCAAATATCTCTTGCTACTACTGTGCCTTTGCATGTTTGCTGCTGCCCATTTTTCTCTGACATATGGCATGGGGCATGGTGTAAATGGCTGTGGCAAGATCCCCACTGACTTTAATGTAATGTGATTATCTCATGAAAATATTCTGTTCTACTGGGCATTTTTACCATAGATTATTATGAGGATGATTTCCTCTTAAGCTGTACTGTTTAAAGTGTTGTTCCCACCCCTGATAAAATAGGGGTTACAGAGGATAGAAAAACAGAACAAGGAAGTGTCACACAGCTATTTTCTCTTGAGGAGTCATATAGTCTGTGACTTAGAATAACGATTAAGAAAAACAACTGAGTCCCAGATGCTAAATTAGCTCAAGTTCTTTTAATCTTAATATTGAGAAATGTGTTCATGGGTTTCCATGTGCATCACAGCTGAAACAAAGCTTTAAATATGACTCTAGGTTAGGTTAAGATGTCTTTGTTAATGGCTTTGAGGTTAAAAAAAATCTTGGAAAACAATTGAAAGCTCAGAAAGGCACATAGCTGAGTAAGAGACTTATTGAGGTTAAGGAATAAGAACAAAGAAGTTGCTGGGTAGTGGTGGCACACGCCTTTAATCCCAGCACTTGGGAAGCAAAGGCAGGGGGATCTCAGTGAATTTGAGGCCAGCTTCATCTACAAAGCAAGTTCCAGGACAGCCAGGACTATTACACAGAGAAACCTTGTCTCTAACCCTGGCCCTGAAGAAACAAAAACAAACAAATCCAAAAAATAAAACCCAAACACCAACCAACTGACCAACCAACCAACCAACCAACCAAACAACCCAATTATTATTAACTGACATGCCTTTCTTACTAGGATTGGCTGGTGATCAAAGATGATTCATTATTTATACCCATTTTTGCCCTCCGTTTCCTGATATAAAAAACTGTTGAGGAGTGGATATGCACCCTGAAGATTTAAAGTAGTGAAGACTGATTGTTTTTCATATATAAAAGTTTAGGATTTTGATTCTTTTAAGATTCCTTATCAGATTCCTTTTTGAGATAAGTAATAAAGTGATTCTTTCTTTGTAACTGCAAAATGCAGCCTGCCAGTAAAAGAACTAGCTGAGAAAAATACCTCTGTTAATCTATAACAAGTTGCTTGGGTATGAATGTACGTGGGTTCTTGGGACAACTTGTTTTTCACATGTAATAAAATATTTAATCATGTAAGGGATATAGAAAACATGCTGTTTTTCACTTGTATTCATTGTGATTCTTCACTTGAAAAATAGAATGTAACCACATTGTAATTTTTATATTGCTTAAAAGATTCTACTGGGGTCTATAAGCTGTAAGCAAAGAAATAAAGACACAAGAGAAGGAAAACACCAGAAGACAAACATGGCACTAGGGCAATCCCCAGGAGTCCACAAGAATGACCCCAGCTAAGACTCTGAGCAACAGAGGAGATGATGCCTAAACTGGCCTTCCTCTGTAGTCAGATTGATGACTACCTAAATTGACAGCATAGAACCATCAACCAGCAACTGATGGAAGCAGATGCAAAGATCTACAATGAAGCACTGGGCTGAGCTACCAGAGAACAGTGCAAGAGAAGGAGGAGCAATAAATATGAGCAAAGGGGTCAAGAGCATGATGGTGATACCCACAGAAACAGCTGACCTGAGCTAGTGAGAGCTCACTGACTCTGGATTGATAGCTGGGAAACCTGCATAGGACCAAACTAGGCCCACTGAATGTGGGAGACAGTTGTGAGGTTTAGGTAGTCTGTGGGGTCACTGGCGCTGGGACCAGGATTTGGTCCTAGTGCTTGAACTGGTGTCTAGGAGCACATTCTCTTTGGAGGGTTACTTTGCTTGGCCTAGATATAGTGGGGAGGGCCTTGGTCCTGCCTTGAAATAAAATGTCAGACTCTGTTGACTCCTCATGGGAAACCTTACCCTTTCTGAGGAGTGGACAGGGGAGTCGAGTGGGGGAAGGGTGGGACTGGAGGAGGGGAGGGAGTGGGAATGGGGATAGCTATGTAAAATGAGAAAAGATTGTAATAAAAAATTCTTTGAAAAAAAAAAAAAGGAATTCCAGTGATGGAGAGGCAGAGATAGATGCTTCACTGGGGCTTGCTGCCCAGCCAAGCCTAGCCTACATGGTGAGTTCCAGACCAGTGAGAGACATTGTCTCAAAACTACAAGGTGAACGACACCTGAGGAATGAATCCTGAGGTAGTCCAATAGCTTCTTTATGCATGTTCATGAATGTACACATGTACTAGAACACTTATGAACATGAACATGTACATAGTATTCCCAGGAGGTCTGTTAGAATATAACTAGCTGGTCAGGTCCCACCACCAGAACCTCTGAATTGGTAAGGAGTGGGGCTTGAGAATTTTCATTTCTGTTATCTTTCCAGAAGATATTGAGACTGCTACCATTGGACTATTTGTTGAGAGCCACCAATAATGCAAGGGAGATGGGAGACTAATCGCCAAGGTTTGAGAGCAGAACACGTCTATTCAGCGGCTCCTGGGCTGCCAGAGATTTCCCTTCAAATCCTGTGTGGTGTGCTTGCAGTCAGTTCTCATTAGAGTCAAGGAAATTTACAGGACACGTCAACTGCAGGACCCCGCCAAAGGAACCGGAGAAGCGGAGACGCCTCTGAGTGCTGCCAACAGAACTTGTGATTTCCCCGCTTTCTCAGTTGACAGCTAGAGAAATGACTTGAGACTTTAATATCTCACAGTTAATATTATACTTCTGCAGGGTACTTCACATTTTTTTCTAGAGTGTTTTTTTTTTTATCAATGTTATCACATCTGATTCTTTTAATAACTACTTTGGGAGAAGCAGACAGGAAATAGCATCATTTTGAATGACAAGCCATAGTGGTTGGATAGGTGCCCAGCTTCAAGAAGCAAGACCATTGCAGAGAAATGCAAGTCTTAGAATCCTTTACGCTTTACAGGCCTCTCTCTCTGGCATTCTCTGTGCACTGAGAAGCAAGGGTTAGTTTTAACTTTGAGTCTCTTTCACATCCTGAGCTACTTTATTTTCAGATGGTGATGGGTTATGGATTCATTGACATGGATATGTCACAGAGACAGATAATGACCCGGGAAGGACCTGGTGGATCTGTGGGGTGCATATTCGCTCAGGGAAGTTTTGAAGTCTTTTCTAAAAGCCAGTGTGCCTAGCTGTTTCTTGGCATCCTTAAAGGACTGGCTCCAAGTCTCCCTACTGTTACCCAAATCCACATGTTCAGGCTTTTATTTTTAAATATAAATGGCATGGCATTTGCCTATAACCCAGACAGATCTCCACACATACTCATAAGTGATCTCTAGATCACCTATGGTCAAGCTGATGTAAGTGGCCACAGTGTCACAGTAACAAGAGAAGAAAGAATGTTCGGTACAGGGGTCATTATTTTCTACATTTCTGGTTCATGGTTTGTTGAACTGAGGGCAAGAAACCTCTGGATACAGAAAGCTGACTGAAACACACCCTATACG
Organism: Neodon shergylaensis; assembly: GCA_025134845.1. Taxonomy (NCBI): domain Eukaryota; kingdom Metazoa; phylum Chordata; class Mammalia; order Rodentia; family Cricetidae; genus Neodon; species Neodon shergylaensis. The sequence continues at coordinate 2,973,941 of JABTXL010002307.1, read as the reverse complement.
TGCCTTCAGGAGTCTGTACTAGGTCCAGATCCAGGCCGTAATTGTCTACAGCCACCATATTGTGTGGCTTCAGGGACTTTTGCTGACTAATTTTTGTCACTTTGACACAAACTAGAGTCATCCAAGAAGAGGAGGGGGGATTCAATTTGCTGCATTGCCTCTGTCAGACTCAAAAGATCTGTGGAGACTTTTCTCAGGCAGAAAGTTCTGGGGTGTATAAGGAAGGAGGCTGAGCAAGCCAGAGGGAACAAGCCAGTAAGCAGCATGCCTCCATGGACTCTGCATCAGCTCCTGGCTCCAGTGCCTGCCTTGAGTTCGTGTCCTGGTTTCCCTATGTAATGGGGTATGACCTGGGGTTTGTAAGATGAAATAAACCCTTTCTTGTGCAAGTTGTTTTTATCCATAGGGCTTATCACTGCCATAGAAAGCAGCCTAGGCAGGCGCCACTCTCTGCTGCCAGCCTTCAGCTCTGTGAAGAATACCAGTGGCCACAGAAGACAAGTAGCAGGGCTTCCTGATTTAACAAAATAATCAAGAACATCAGTGGATAGATTCTGGGAAATGGTCAAGCTTCAAGCTTCATTGGTATCACTTAATGCAGGACTCAGCTTCCCCATTTAAAATAAGTCAATGAGAAAAGCAAATGATATTTGAAAGTTGTATCCTGGCTGTCTGAACTCTTTCACAGTAAAGATTCTAGGAGAGAAAACATAGAGGATACAGATGCAGGTTGTGGATCAAAGCCAGCATGAATTCACTTCCTGATGATGCTCTCAGCTCAGGTTCATGTGTAACAGTTAGGAGATGAGGTTTCCTCTCTCAGGACTAATGTCCCAAGTGTCTTGCATCACTTCCCGTTGACCAGAGGCTACAGACTCACACTCAGGTCTCTGGATCATAAATTAACCAGAATTCACACTCACTCAGTTGTGCAATTTGTTATGTATTATTCATTTAACAAATACAGTTCCTATTTCCACTTTCTATAGAGACCTAGAAGGCCAGGAGAGGGATGAGTCATAGAGACTTGGTAGAAGTGTTCTTATTAGGGATACAGGGGATGCTATGAGATGGGGACACGGGTTAGGTTATAGGTGATGGGGGAATGGGGGAAGACCCTGCTCCCAAGTCACACAGAGGTCACACTGAACACAGAACCAACTCTGGCTCTTCCACTCTGAAGCTGGTGCTGTCAGGAGCCCCCTGGAGTGCCTCAGGTTTTAACAGCCCAGGGGTAGGGACACACACATATAGAGTAGCATTTTCCCACTCTAGATTCAATCCCCCTCATTTCTTTTGTTTCTTGAAGGAATTTTTTTTCTGTACAGATTGAGTTTTTTATGGATTATATTGAACTATATATTTTTCTCTGCTTCCCTCCTTTCTTTTCCCCTCCTCTTCTCCCCTCTTCTATCATCCCCAAGCTCCCAGTTTACTCAGGAGATCTTGTCTTTTTCTAATTCCCATGTAGATTAGATCCATGAACGTCTATCTTAGGGTCCTCTTTGTTGTCTAGGTTCTCTGGGGTTGTGAATTGTAGGCTGGTTTTTCTTTGTTTTATGTCTAAAAGCCACTTATGAGTGAGTACAAATGATATTTATCTTTCTGGGTCTGGGCTATCTCACTCAGTATGATGTTTTCTAGCTCCATCCATTTGCCCGCAAATTTCACGATGTTGTTATTTTTTTCCGCTATATAATTCTCCACCGTGTAAATGTACCACATCTTCTTTGTCCATTCATCGATGGAGGGGCATTTAGGCTGTTTTCAGGTTCTGGCTATGACAAATAATGCTCATAGTTGAACACATGTCCTTGTGGTACAATTGAGCATCCTTTGGGTATATACCCAAAAGTGGTATTGCTGGGTCTTGAGGTACGTTGTTTCCTAATTTTATGAGAAATCACACTGATTTCCAAAGTGGCTGTACCAGTTTACACTCCCGCCAGCAATGGAGAAGTGTTCCCTTTATCCCACATCCTCTCCAGTGTAAGCTGTCATCAGTGTTTTTTTATCTTGATCATTCTGACAGATGTAAGATAGAATTTCAAGAGTTGTTTGGGGATAAAAATCCACATTCCTTTTGCCACTTGAAACTCCTACACACTTGCTGTGTAGGGGTTTATTTTGGCTCACAGGTCAAGGTGCAGCCCACCATGGTGGAGAGGACAAAGCAGTAGCACTTGAGGTGCTCATCAGATCTACAGTCAGGAAGCAGAGGATCATGGGTGCATGTGGCTGCTTGGTTTCTTTTGTCTTCCCGTCTCTATTAATGCAGTCATAATAATCCCCTGCACACACTCTCACAGGCCTATCTCATAGATGATTCTAGATTCTTCCAAGTTGACAGCTGACACTAGCATCTTGCTATATGGACTTCTTCCTTGTCCCTGGACTGTCAGCTCTGTCTCTGGCTGGTTAACTCTCCCATGGCAATATGCACAAACCCCATCTACCCTCTATCCACAAACTTTAGAGTTCTGTTCTCAAGCAAGTCTAACCTCAGAGAGGATGCCATAAGCTAGTCTTCCAAAAATGAGTCAGGCCATCAGACTTCTTCATTCGAAATGACTGCCTTGATACAACAAAATTACTGAAGTCTTCAAACAAAGTAGGCACAATGAGGAGCTCAGAGGGTTCTGTGGGTCTCGTAACTCAAGCCTCATTCTGTCTAATCACCCATAGGTACCACAGCTCCATCGGGAATATACCCAGGCTGCATGAAGTCCTTAATCCATGAGTTCACAGCAAATGGGCTGTGAGGTCTTAACTGAGGGTGGTCAGTCGTGTGAATTTTATGAGGTCAGCTTCCTGAAATACCCCTCTCATTAGCACCTTGAGAAAATGGGATCATTGAGAAGATGCTCAATGATTTCTCTTGTGACTGAAGGATTTTAAATATTGGGGGAGGGGGGGTCAGGGGAGACCTTCTAATAGTTTCCATGCATTCCCCAGATCTTACGGAAAGAGGCAAATACATGCACCTTCACTATGACCAAGTGTGGTCCTACCACAGGTGATAAGTATGCGCAGAGCCCAGTGTTGTGTGTGTACACTTTCCCCTGTTCTTTTTAGTTCCCTGGGATGGATCCTGGCTCATTGTAGACATAGACTAGCTAGTTGGTCATCACCAGCATGGGTACTTAAGTACATCATGGCTCCCAGTGGACTCCTCGGGGAGTGAGGCAATGAGTTTGTTTTGGACTGCAGAAAGTCTCCCAAGGACAAAGCTGTGCTCTCTAATTGGGCCCTCTCTCTGGTCAGCTGTTGTTTCTCTCCCTTTGCCAGCAGCCCCTGCCCTCCCTCTAGTCCCCGGCCACCTGCTGCTTTCAAATCTGTGTTAACAGGTTCAGCAACACAGCCTTGTAAATCACTCAGCTCACATCCACAGGACCTTTCTGTCAGCATGCTTTTGCCTGCATGGCACAGGGCTCATGTGTCTTTCATCTGGCTTAGAGGACCTCTTATTCTGCATTAGATGTTCGGAGTGCTGGTGGCTGGTTAAATGGAGCTCTATGATGGCTATATGGCAAACTGTATCCCTAATTATAAATTTTCAATATTAAAGTCCATAACCCCTTCTTCCATAGAGATTTCTAGTCCATCCATACTTGAGAAAATGATCACATCATGCCCCATTTGAAACCAAACACATCCTTCCTAGGAGGCCAGCTGTATCTGTATTAGTTATTAGATATGTCATTGTGACAAAATGCTTGACAAATTCAAGTAAGGAAGGGCTTATTTTGGTTCACAATTTATGGGTACAGAGCACTGTGGTGGTGGAGAAATCATGGCAGGGGAATGTGAATCAAATGGTTTAGATTGAAGTTTCTGTCCCGCCTGGTTCTGCACCCATTCAGTCCCGAAGAAGCACACAGAGGTTTATATTAACTACAAAATGGTCTCTTAGCTCAGGCTTATTACTAACCAGCTCTTACAACTTAAATTAACCCATAATTATTATTTATGTTTAGTCACGTGGCTTGGTACCTTTTCTCAGTAAGGCATTCCTATCTTGTTTCCTCTGCATCTGGCTGACAATTATATCTCTGCCTTTCCTCTTCTCAGAATTCTCCTAGTCTGGTTGTCCCACCTATCCTTCCTGTCTGGCTACTGACCAATCAGTGTTTGATTAAACCAATATGAGTGACAAATCTTTATAGTGTATAAGAGCACTATCCCACAGCAAGCTGGATACATGGCTTGTGAAGTCAGGAAGCAGAGAACAGATACATATACTCAGCTTGCTGTCTCCTCATTATGTAGTATAGGACCCCAGGCGATGGACCGGTGCCATCCACATTTAGGGTGGATCTTTCCACATCAATTAACTAATCTAGAAACTCCATCACAGACATGCCCAGAGATTATTCCATGGAGATTTTAAATCTTATTAAGTTGACAGTCAAGATTAGCCAACACAAACACATAGGAAACCACACAATTCCATGTTATTTTGCAGTCAGTTGTGACTACCCCTCCATACATGCCAGTCTCCTCAAACTGTTCTTTCCATTCACAATGCTTGCTTCCTATTAAGATCATCAAGAGAGACTGAGCATGTTCTCTGAGAACCCTTCATCTGATTCTTCCACAGAGCATTACAGGTTCAAAGTAGTTAGCTACATGAAGATGCGAGGCAAGGAGCCCACTGGGGGGTACGTGTATATCAGGCCATCTGCCCTATCTCATTACAGTCGTAGGGTTCAGCCTTTCCCTGATTATATTCAGGCTACCCAGCCTTAGATTCAATGGCTGGAACCTGAGCTAGACAGAGTCAAACTTCCAGATAAACAGGATGGCTGCTCAATCAGTCCTTCTTTGCAAGAACCATCTTCTCAGTGGACAAAAAGGCAGATGAGAACAAAATGGCAGCCACCGTGCAGTCATGCCTGTGTATTGAGGGCAAAGGTCACAGGGGTCACACGCACTGGCTCGTCATTTTGATATTTTGCTTTTGCAAATAGGAATATAGTATGACTTTACCAACTTACTGAGTTTTCTCTGCTCAAAGGGATATTGCTTAGCCCATCCCATTTCAGGACTGTCATGGATTATCTACCGTATTTACTACTAATGGCAGGAGATCTCTTTGTGTCCGTGAACCTTTACTGTAAATAACTGCCTGGAATGCCTTGCTCTCCCAACTGTCCCTAATAGTGATGCTAAAAAGACAAGTGGCAGCCACGTCTGAGACCAGACTTGACTATCTCCAAAGGACAGAGCATGCCGCTGGCTTCCTAACTGCTTCCTCATTTCAGTGTCCCCCCAAACCTGATAGAGTTAGACCAGGGCACTTTATATACCGTAAGAGAAGACCTCACTTATAGGTCTGTCTCAGAAAAGAATTTACAGGAACACGTCGTAAATAGCCCAGCACGTATGCACTGCTAATGGCTTGTTTGTTCAGAGTTAACCTTCGATCTAGATGTCATCCAAGTGGCAGCTCGGGAGGAGCGCAAGGCTCCGTGACTCTAGCAGAAGCATCTTAAATTACCCAGACAGAAGCGGTAATGAAGGAAAAGTGGAATTTCAGAGACAAAGCCAACTGCCTGGCTGGAGGGATGAGACTGAACTTGGAAGAGATTTATTGCCTTTGTCCTGTTCTCCTACAAAATAGGCTGATGAGAGATGGCTCAAGGAGGCAGACACCCCTCCCGCCATATCGCAGATTGCTGCGCTCTGAATGAACACAGCATGAAGATTCAATTCCAAGTTATTTAGGTTTTGTCGTTGTTGTTGTTGATTTATTTATTGTGATGGATACCATGGATCAAATTCCCCATGGCAGTGGTGTAGGATAGCTGACCACTGATGAATCATTATGACTGTGTCTAGAGATGACACCTCCTTACATAAACACGGATCAGTTTCATAGACAAGGACGTGGAGGAGAAGAGTGGAAGTGGCTCCCCGAACTTACAGTCAGACCCAGGGGCCAGGCATAGGAACTGAACTAACTCCATGGTTCCCAGTTCAATCTTTCAGAAGACCCCTTCTCTGAAGCTTCAGTCAGTACCTGTTCTTCTCTTAGAATTATGATCTTATTGGGTCCATCAGGTAACATTGTTTACCTTAAAGTCACTCATTCCACAAATATTTATTGAAACCAGGTGCTGTGCATAGCCTTGGGGAGATAAAAGTCTTCACCAGGTGGAACTCAAGGGCAAGGGTGTAGCAAGCGCAGTGATTGGGATGAGGTGTGAGAGATGCCACGCCGGGAAGAGGTACAGAGGATTCTGAAAAGAACAGAAAGCAGTAAGGGATGGACCCAACTGTCTCATGTTTGGGAAACCTCCCAGGAAGGCATGTCACCAAATCTGGGCCCTAGAATGACCATAGGAGAGTGGTAGGTGGAGAGGGGAAGATCTCAGACTGCGAAGGGAGGATGGGAGTGGTGTTAGCCTTGCTCTTGTTGCTCCGGCCTTGGCATTCTAATGCTGGTACCCCTTGTGGTGCAGCCCCTGTGGCAACCTTTGGAAAAAGGAAGAGTACATCTGGCACAGTGGCTTCCAGAGTCAGTCAGGTTGAGATGGTTCCTCTTGGTTGCCCGTTTGACTGCGTCTGGAACTAACCACAGGCAAGCAGATGTGCATTCCCGTGAAGGACTTTCTGGATCAGATCCCTTGAAGGTGGAAGACCCACTCTAAATGTGGGCAAATTGGGCTGTTCCTTTTGGTGGAAGTCAAGATAAAAGAAATGGAAGAATGTTTTTCTTTTGTCTTGCTTGCCTTCACCCTCACTGGTCAGTTCATCTCCCATGCTGCACCTGCTGCAGCTGTATTCCTTTGAAGATGTGAGGACTAATCTTGAGCTTACAGCTTGGACTAAAGACCACAGGCTCTCTAGGAATCCTACAGGGCCTTCAGCAAAAGATTGGGACTGTTGAGATACTTATCCTTGTAGATTAAGCAACTACAAAGTTCTTAGCTCTTTGGTATGAGATATTCACATTAGACTACCCAGTCTATATTGTGTAAGGCAATCTAATATATTTCTATCTCTTTTTACTATATGTTTATCCTACCATTTCTGTTCCTCTCAATAACCCTGACTAATACACAGACCTAAGTTCAAATGAACCAGCTCCTGGCTCTGACTGTGGGGAAGGACTTAGCATCTTTATGCAACAATCTCTACTTCTGGGCTTGGAGATCAGTCATGGCTCACCTTGAGATTGCACAGGGGTGGAGATGGCATAAGAAGCGAAGAAACAGCACAGCTTCTGCATGAGGTAAGTCTTTAATGATGACAGCCTTTATGGATCGTGGTGGACATTTCAGAACCCAGAGTCCATCTCCACGTGATGGAATCCCCCTTGATTGGCACAGTCTTATTAGTAGGCATTTAGCAGATACTGGTTGGCAGATTTCTCAATTCACAGTTACCATTATTTCACTGAGTGACTGTGGACAAAGCCACAGCTATGTGCTGGCCGCTGTTCTACCCACAGTGGACAGGGCGAAGCTCCCTTCTGAGTCTCCATGCTAGAATCCTAGGCAGCAGTCTTAGGCAGTTGACTGTCACTTATACTTTGAAGTGGGATGTGGAAAAGTTTAGCTACAGGGTGAGGATGATCCTAAATTGGGTGTGATAATAACTGTAAAGCCACTTGAGGTTTCTGGAGAACCCAGTGCCTTGTCTGAGGGCTCTTCAGGCATTTCAGAGGTTTTCCACTTGCTGCTGGGTCCTGTCTGAATCTCTAGCGATGGCTCCTACTTTACTCCGTGGTCTAAGTAACTGGGCTTCTGTGAAGCTGTTATCAGCAACAGGTCAACTTGGGGATTTGTGTCTTTTACTAGGTTTATTTTACTTTTTAATATATGTATATGTGTCTTGTGTTGTGTTCTGTGTGTGTCTGTGTGTGTGTCTACAGTGCCCATGGACACCAAAAGACCATGCCAGATCTCTGGGAGCTGAAGTTTCAGGCAGCTGGGAGCTGCTGACACGGCTGCTGGGAGCTGAATTTAGATACTCTGCACTCTTAACCACTGAGCCATTGCTCCAGCCCCAACTTACTTGTTGAAGAAAATTAGTTGAAGATGTGTTACATTTGTTTAAGCTGTGGAATATTTGTTTAACGATACAAAGAGGTATTGCATTCTTTTATATTGCATTTGTTTAACTCTGCGAAGCTGTGATTCTTTGCCTGTCTAAAACACCCAATGGTCTAGTAAAGAGCCAAATGGCCAATAGTGAGGCAAGAGCAAGATTGGCGGGGTTGGCAGGCAGAGAGAATAAAGAGAAGGATAAATCGGAGAGAGGAGCCATGAGAGAACAAGGAGAGGAGGATGCTCAGGGTCAGTCGCTCAGCAACCCACCCGGCCACGGAGTAAGAGTGAAAGTAAGGGATACAGAGGTAAGAAAAGGAAAAGCCCAGAAGCAAAAGGTGATCGGGATAATTTAAAGTTAAGAAAAGCTGACAGGAAACAAGCCAAGCTAAGGCTGGGTTTTTATAAGTAATAACGAGGCTCCGTGTGTGATTTCTTTGGGAGTTGGGTGGTGGGCCCCCAAGAGCACAAAGAACCCCAAGAGTAAAAGAGTTAAGACAACAACCAACAACACTTATTAACCCCTTTCTCTCTCCTGCATTCCGGCGGCAGCCAACAGACAGGATTTGCTCAGGATGGCTTATCAACCAAGCCATTTAAGTTTCAGCTCTAGCTTCACTACTTGTCAGTCAGGCTGTATTTTTCAGTATTTGTTGCGATGAATTTTTAGTGGTGCTCTTAAGGGAGGGGAGATTTCTGCTTTGTTAAGGGGTCAAATGCACAGGCATGAAATGAGTTCTGCAACTTCCCAGCCCCAGAATCTTCAGTGAGTACCAAGATCACTCAGTTTTTTTTTTTTACTGGAAAGTATTCATATGTGGGGGGGCGGAGAGAGAGAGAGAGAGAGAGAGAGAGAGAGAGAGAGAGAGAGAG
>JABTXL010002307.1:2870927-2953138 GCA_025134845.1 Neodon shergylaensis | reverse complement strand
CTTCTCCTTCTCCTTCTCCTTCTCCTTCTCCTTCTCCTTCTCCTTCTCCTTCTCCTCCTTCTCCTTCTCCTTCTTCTTTCTCTCCCCCCGCCCCCCGTGTGCGCACATGTATTGTGTGTCTACAGTCACAGGACAACTGCATGAGTCAGTTCTCCCCTTCCACCATGTGAGCCCTGGGATCAAACTCAGATCCTCATGCTTGGCAATAAGTACCTTTACCGGCTGAGTCAGCTCACTAGCTCATCGTAATGTATCAGTCTCACCTTTCTCTGGGTCACGCAGATGCACAACAACCGCATCAGGAGTTTCTACCACCAGCACGACCGCTAGTGCACATATAAACAAAGGCCTTGCACTTCTGCGGAGCTCAGTTGTAAATGGTTATGTCCAGATATACCCGCTACTATTATAATAAAGAAGGCTGGTGATGGAGCTAAGCGGTTGATGCTGGCTTGCTTTAGCATGCACGAGGCCCTTTGACACTCAGCACCGTAATAATGACAATAACAATAACAAGGGCTGGAGATATGGCTCAGTAGTTCAGGGTACTTACTGCTCTAGTAGTGGAGCTGAGTTTGGTCCCCAGCACCCACAACAGGTGTCTCATGACCACCTGTAGCTCCAGTTCCAAGGGATCCAAAGACCTCTTCTGACTCCACAGGCAATGCACTAGTGTGCACATGCCCACATGTAGACACACTCAGACACATAATTAAAGCTAAAACTAAAATTTAAAAAGTATATATCAGTATCAGAGCAAATGCCCAGATGTGCAAGAGAGCATTTGAGTCTCTAGGAAAAGCCTTCAGAATGGTGACTTCGGTCTGGGAAACTGATGCTATCTGATGATATAGCTCATTATCACAAATTCCTAACTGATGCTGCAGATTCCACTAACGCAAAAGCAGGAACAATTTTTTCCCCTGTATTTTTAAGTTAAAATTCGGCAGAATAGATTTAATTAAAATGAAAGGTATCTGTCAGGGGCTTGGGAAAGTATGAATTAATTCACATTTAAGGACATGGGGAAGCTGCTTTGGGCACTTGCATCGGAGTGTTCCGGAAGGTACGTACTCCCTGAATAGACGCTACCTCCTCCTTCCTTCCTGAAGGGATCCTACAGAAAACTCTAAAACATCTGTGTTACCTCCCCTAGCACTACAAAGCACCTTATAAACTTCATATTAACAATGTTAACACACTCCCGAGACTAGACAGACAGGAATCATGCCCCTGGCTTCCCAGATACCAGCAAGCTCAGAGAAAAGCATGCAATCTTGTTTCCGAGGTATCTGGTTTATCTCTCTCACCTCCATTTAGAAGACTGTAAAAACGACTCCTTTTTCTTTCAATTCTCTGTTCTTTTTATTTGTTCATTCATCCAAGGACTGCATATGAAGAGCCAGGTGTGAGGTGTGGAGGTGGGTGATCAAGCCAATATAACGTGCACCTAATCTAAAGAAGCTGAGAGGGGGTGAAAAGGAAAAGACAAGCTCCCATGCACATGTGCGCATGCGTGAGTACAGACACACACACACACACACACACACACACACACACACACACACACACGCACATATACACACATACGTGCATGCCACTGAAACTGACGTCTAGAAGTCTCCAATGTAGGGGAGTTTAGACTTTACTTTGCAGGATGGAAAAATAGCAATTTTAGCATAGGGGAGCTAGTGGGATAAAAAAATGCATTATGTGACCACAGGTGTGTTTGGGCACACAGAAAAAAGTTCTAGAAAGATGAATTGGGCAGTGTGCAAAGGAGGAGCCAGAGAGAGGATATGAGCACAACATCTTTCAGGTGTTAGGTAGATGCAGAGGTCAGGTGTTCAGATGTCTTATGACAGTGCTCTGGTTGAGGCCCTGGGCCTGGGAAGGGGAGGGGAGAAAAGTTTCCAGTTCTCAGCTCTGAGTTTCTCTTTCCTCTTTAATTTCTCTTTCTGGACTGTTACAATACCAAAAAAGAGGGGCCAAGACACTAAGTAACCATCATTTGTTTCCTTACTCATGCACCAATATGGGGGTCATTGCCTATTAGTAGGTAAACAACCATGTGTGGACAGAGCTGGGGGCCCAGGCTCTGAGCCAGAAGGGAGTGTGACCATCTCAGGCAGCCATAGAGATCACCAGCACTGTGGTATGAGCAAACGCAGAAAACTCAGAACCTGCAGAACGGAGGGTTTCCCAGCTCTGGTGTCCTCTCTACTCAGAGAGTGTCGACGTGATGGTCAGTTTCACTGTCACCTTGGCTGGATTTGAATCACCATGGAAACACACCTCTGAGTGTGTCTGCGAGGTCATTTCCAGAGATACTGAGCTGAATAGGGAAGACACACCTGAATGCAGGTGAAACCATCTCACTGGCTGGGGTTCACACAACCTGAGCCCCAGTACCCATCTCTCTCTGTTTCCTGACTGTGGACGCAGTGTGACCAGCCTCTTCCAGCTATGCCTTCTGCTATGTAAGGGGCCGTATCTTTTTCAATTATAAGCCAAAATAAACTCTCCCTTCCTCAAGTTGCTTCCTGTCAGGCATTATAATCAGAAGAGGATAACCTACCACAGCCCAGCGCAGCTCTCCACACCCCTTCAGCTCTATCTCACAGCAGCTTCCGCCTGTGTGCGCCATTCCCAACACACCTGGCGTCCTTCGCTCTGCAGATGGAAGCTATCCTGGCTTCCATCAAAGAATATTTATTCATATTGTCCCAACCTGCAGGCATGATCTTTCCTCCTTTCATATCTTAGCTCTTACTCCCTCATCAGATTTGGGCTGGAATGAACTTCCCGGGAGAGGTCTTCTGGGTGCTTCCATCCAGATCGGGTACTGTCTGAGGCACTCTCAGCATCACACCCCATCTCCTTCTCAGCTTCTGTCAGAGTTAGGAGTTACGCACATATTGCCGTAGTTATTTGATTAGCAGCTGTGGCCTTTACTAGACTATGCCCCCTCCCACCCCACCGAACCTGTGGTCCTTGAGAGCAAGAGCCTCGTCTAGGTTGCCTGCTTTGTTCCCGGAGCCGCGGATGCTGCCTGCCATGTAGCATGCGCTCAGTGTCCATTGAATGGGAGACGGGGAGCGGATGTGCAAATGCAAGAAACGGCTGTGGGAGTGGAAAGATTAGGAGGGCAGTAGCACTGCCCCCAGTGGCCCAGGAACTGGGTGATGAGAGGAGAAGCAGAGGCAGAAGAGCCAAGGATTAGACAATTATCTCTGATGACTGCTTTCTCAAGCCTTGCTGCTGCAAAACTAAAGGGCCTGAGAAAGCACTCATCCCACTAACTACCATTCCAGGTGGGTAGCCAGCTTTCGAACTGGGGTGTGAGGGGCAAAGAAACAGAAGCAGAAATAGGTGTAAAAACCAATCAGAGCTAAGTGGCACACTGGAAATGCCCGTACTCCCTGTGTTAGCAGAGAAGCTATTTCTTCTTTCTGCATCTTAGTTTTCTTATTTGGCAAGTGCGGACTGACTGGTGGCTGTCTATTATAGTTACAGAGGTTGCTCCCATTCATCCTTTCACAGGGCACTTAGTGCTGATTTGCTCAGTAGCCACCCTGTTCCTGGCTCTGGTCTAGGTGCCAGGAACCTAGAAATACCATAAACAACACAGAGGCGGTAAGCGATCCGTTTTCTCTTGGAGCTGACAATGCACAGTGAGGAAAATATTACAAGTAAATAAAGGAGCAGGTAAATTTCAGAGGCTGAGGGACTGGGCCACAGCTGGCTCACACTGGCTTCCAGGACTAAACTTCGGAATGCCTTCCCATCTATGTCCTCCCATCTTCTCACTAGGCAACCTAACTTCAATAGCTTGAGCCTCTGCCTAAAGGCATTTATACCGGGTCAAGAGGCAAATGCCACAAGTCAGCATATTCCTGTGGGACCCCATCAGACGCAGATACACAGACGTGACGGTCACTGCACAAGGAAGACACTAACGCAGGCTGATGGAAAGATGCCCACTAAGGAGGTAACACACATCCCATGGGGTTCATTGTTGAGGAATCCCCCAAACGAGTAAGGTCTGAACTGAAACCACAGATCTTGGAAGCCAGATGGGATTAAGGAAGATTCATCTGGTCAGAGTGGACAGACGACTCAAAGTCGTTGAAGGGTTATCAGCCTGGTGCACCACCGAGAACAAGGGCAGTGACAGCCGCTGATGCTGGGGCCTAGGGTATGAATGAGGCAAGGTCAGAGCAAGGTTGCGCCGAAAGGCAACCGTGTCATGACAAATGTGGGGATGCTGTTAGAGATTGTTAGAATGTACTTAGCATGTACCCCACACTTGGCAGCGATACTCGGTAAGGGTTTGCTATTCCTGGTGATAGCGACCTCAGTGCCCTTGGCAGTTCCTGCTGTCAACACATAGACAGGACCTAATGAGAGAGTCACTCTCCCTCTCCGAGTTGCTCCATCAGAAAGTGGAATATATATATATATATTTTTAAAGCATTCACCCAGGCTCCTTCTGTTCCTGGAACTCTCTCACTGTTAGCGAGCTGGTTTTGCTTAACCCAACCTGACAGAGTCCTACAGCCAAAGAGCCAGTCTTCTCAAATAAACATGCAATACCACTTTGGAGTCGTGTCATTGCGAAACACGACATTCCTGCCTTGTACAATGACATAAAACATAACAGCCTTCATCTTTCTCTTCTCATGTTGAAGGAGGAGAAGTGGGCGGGAGGAGAGAAGAAGAAGTGGGAGGGGGAAGGGGCACTTGCTAACGAGGCCATAAATATTGATGCCCTCCTCGGGCCCCCCTGAAGCTCTATCACTTTGGCAACTGGCTGATTAATAATAGATTAAGCGCTTTAGATTTGCTTACTCTGGCTTCTATGATTTCAAATGTATCTGCTGCGAGGGAACTGGCTGAGACGGGAGCCAGCACACCACACAGACTTCTAGCATAAAAATATAGTTGGCGGGAGCACAACTTAAGCAGGATAACTAATATTTTCATTTCATCCTATCTTGGGCATTAGGTGCAAGGTCTGGATTACCTTTCCAGATGTTAGCTTCCTTGACTAAAAATCCACCCATGAGATCAGCCAGGAGAGAGGACCTACGTTCAAACGCCTCTGTGTAGTAGTACTCTATGTTCCTGGTGCCCAGGGAGGCCAGGAGGGGTATCAGTTCCCCTAGGACTGAAGTTAGATGTGGTTGTGAGCCTCTATGAGGGTATGGGAATCGAACCTGGGTCCCCTGGAAGAGCAGTCAGTGTTCTCTGCTACTGAGCCATCTCTCCAGCCCCAATGTATTATTGTTCTGAATAAGTGATATAAGGGGATAGAAGAAATCCACAAGTGTGTTGGAAAACCTTTTCTGAATACAAGTTAATGACTGTAGGAATTGGGACAGAGCAAGTCCAGATGGGAGGAAATTGGGATGCGCGCCCAGGCCTGCTGAGATAGTACAACTTGTGTCTAAGCCATGTGTGTGGAGATGGCAGCAGGTGACCGGAGCAAAGATCCTCTTCAGAGAAGTGGAAGCACAGACCCAGACTGTCAGAGGTGCCAGATTCCATGCTGGCATCGGAAGAGCAGGGGTGGACCACAGCTTTGGGTTCCAAAAGGATGAGGGAAGGGGAGTCAGGATTCCTGGCATCACGGTCTGACATATTCTGGTTTGGTGTGATCCAGGGCTCATCCTTCTCTGGGCACTGTGTTCTACCTGCTTAGTGAGGAGAAGGGAAGTTGTGTTTTCGATGGAGAATGCGGACCCTCTCTCTGAACAAGCCACAGGCTGACCTGTGCTCTCTTATAAACAAAGGCTCTACCTCACGCTGTGACCTTTTCTGGATAGAGGGTCATTAGGATGAGGCCACACTGGAGTGGGGCAAACCCTTAGCGCATTATGACCAGTGTCCTTATGATAAGGAAAACTTCACGAACCCTTGGGGAAAGCACGACATAGTACAGAGAAGGGAAAGAAGTCTCCAATTCCTAAGCAAGTCTGAGCCCGGTATTGCCAAGGACTGGACACAGCCATCAGAAGATAAGAGTGTAATCAACTAATGACTCCTTGACTTCAGAACGCAGTGACCTTGCTTATGATTCTCTGTTAGGAAGGCCTGGGAGTCTGGCAGTCTTCCTGAGCCTCCTGCATAAACATACCAAGATAAGAGTCTGGAAACACAACTATGTAAAAATGACCCCTAAAAAATTCCTGGCACACACCTTACTCTGTCAAAGCTGGGTCAGACCCACCAAACTGCGATTCTTCGAAATTCAACTCCAGCTTGAGGTTCCGGGGATTGGTCATGGGCGGTGCAGCTTGAGGGCTAGGAGCTCCTGTGCTGATGAGAGGCGAGTCAGTCCTGGGTTCTAGGAAGCGGGGGGGGGGAGATGAAAAGGTTTTTGGAGGATGTGGAGACAAATGGTGTGTCTTCTCTCTAGGACCCACGCACATCTCCGGACTTGAACTAATAAAAGGGAAATGCTGGTTGGATATAGTGGAGAAAGGAGGAGATCGTTGAGGTGATGCCACACCTCCATGGGGCTCCAGACACCCTGATCCCCCATATCTGTCAACTCTTCAGGGATCCATGACTACTGCAGCAACAATCCCTGGGAACTCACATAAAACTTTCAGGAACAAACCATGGATAGAGTGGAAGAACTTTTTCTTGACTTGCCTTCTATATCTGTGAAGGAAGGGTGTTATTAATCTATCCACTGAATATTTACTGAGAAGCAGGTGGCTTCTGTGCTATCCATCCACTGCACCACTGTGGCATGCTGTATCTCATATATATATATGGTAGGGAGGGCAAATAAAAGGCTCTCTCATTGTTACTTCTGAAAGATTGCTGCTGAAAACATCTTTGGCAAGCCCAGCCTAAAATGACTTTCCAATGCCACTCTCCATCTCAGCTGCCATCCTGTTCAGATATTAATAAGCACAGCATCAAAAGGGCAACATTCCACAGAGCAGTGACACCAATGTACCAGGAAGTCTCTGTGAGTACAGATAGCAACGAGAACTTGAGCAACACAGGGTGGCTCTCGTTCCTTTCAGTCTCTAACTCTGAATCCACGATCTCAGCTTCTAATGAGGCATCCCTGGCTAAGCTAGCTCCTCTGCAGCTGCACAGCCCCTGAAACTGGCAGAAGAGTATAATATTAATGAAGCGAACATCACGCGTCTGAGTAGGACATCACCAAACATAGTGAGTGTCTTCCTATCCATCACCCTGCTGGAACCTCACGTCTACCACATCAGATGGGTCAGATGAGTATTTTTAACTGGTTCACCAGCAGAGAGGCTTGGTTCCAGGCCAGACTCTTGGCCAAGGTCACAAGGCTCACACTTGGCATCGTTTATTGGCCCAAAATTTATGATCACTCTAATGAACTTGGCTGCCTCTGAGCCACATCAGTTTTTTCGTTCATAGTGAACAAAATAGCGTAGAGAGCCATCCAATAACATAGAGTCGAAGAGACTAGAAGGGTTCTGTGGACAAGAACACCTGGGTTTGGAGAATGGCTGTGTGAGCCCACATCAGTTTCAGAATTCTCTGTGGCTCTAGTTCACTCATCTGTAAAACTTTTAAACTCATAGTTTCTATCTTCTTCAGCTGCTCTGTTTAGTAAGCAAAACATACTACTAAATTGCTACTATTGTTGTGATGATAAAAATAATGATGACGGTGGTGGTGATGATGATAGCAATGACCATAATGATGAGAGTGGCGGCCAGGATGCTGGTGATGTATGATGATTATATTAGTGGTGGTGATAATTAGGAGGTTGGCAATGATAGTGGTGATGATGGTGATGACAGTGTCGATGATAGTTGTCATAGTTAGGTTAAGGTTGCTGTGGCTACAGCCTAAAGCAACTTGGAGAGGAAGAAGTTTACTCCATCTTACATTTCCATGTATTAGTTCGTCACTGAAGGAAGTCGGGGCTGAAACCTGCAGCCAAGAACTGAAGCAGAGACTGTAGTGGAACACAGACTGGTGACTGCCTCCAAGGCTCATGTTTAGATACTTTGCTTATACAGTCCAGGCTCACCTGCCTGCAGTGTGCTGGGCTCGTCTATATCAATTATCAATCAAGAAAATCCCCCAAACACATCGTACAGGCCAATGGGATAGTATCCGCTTTTCATTTGAGATTTCCTCTTCCCAGGTTTGTCAAGTTGACAACCCAGATGAGCCATCAGAGCGGGCTCACAGCGGGTTTCAGCACAGATCTTGTCCTGGTGCCTACTAATGGTTGCGCTCAGTTTTGTTGCAAACTGAGGTGCAAAGAGATAGGTTATTTAGGGCAAATGTTCCTTACTCCCCTAAAACGCTCTGGTTCCTACTCACTTCATCTGGGATCTGGGGTCTTTATTTTGTTCTCTACAATCCCCATGAGTGCTTAAGAGTTTTGACTCAGGCACAGGACCTAGGCATTTCATGGCCCACTTTTACCTCTGTCGCCAATGACAATGTGACTTTGAGGCAAAGTCACAAGCAGTTTAAGACATTCACGGTCATTTCCCCAATTAGAACCCTCCCACACTACTTCTGTACAAGAGTGTGGGATGAATAGAAAGAATAGAGGGTAAAGTGGCAAGGGGCTATTTATACACAGCCATTTATATACACACACGCGCGTGCGTGCGCACACACTGCTAATCTTCTGTTATTCATATTGTCATCATCGTTGGTTCTGTTCACAGCCCCTTCACAGGTAATGGGGGACCTGTGACTAATGAACATGAGCTTCCGCCTACTTCAACAAGCAGCGTCTTGTTCTAGGCAAAGACTCTGACTTGGCTCTCTATCATAACTATCATATTCTCCCCAGACATTTTAATTTCTTTTTTATTCTTTAACAATTTCAAACGTGTCGTTAGTTAGATATGATCATATAAACTCCCCAGTTTCCCCCATCGCACAAAATACCCTTCCCATCCTCACTTCCTAACTTCATATCTTCTCCTTTTCCTCCTCTGTGTTCCCCCTCCTCTATCTACTAATCCTCCTTCTCTCCCTCTCCTTCTTCTTTTGCTAACCTGCTGTTTCCAATTAGTGCTGCATGGCTATGGGCCATTCAGTAGAGCAAGAGAAACCATCTAGTGGCCACACCCTCAAGGAAGAGGGAGTCTCATCCTCAGCAGCTCTTCACTGCCAGTTGCTTCTTAGGAGATAATCTCCCTCATCCATCCTGGAATCTTGGCTGGCTTGACCTTGTTCAGGTGACTACAGGGGGTAAAAGATCGTGGGTACAGTACATACATTTTAACTTCTTAGGGCTCACCAACACACTTGAGTCTGACTGAAGCATTTTACTTCCTGCACCAACACCACAGAATGAGCTGGTACTGTAGAGGAAGCAAGATATATGCCCCGCTAAACACATCACTTGAATGTAAAGTGTCTTATATTGATGTAGGGTCTTCAGAGTATTTTCATGAAACCTGCTGTGAAGGAAGTTGGATACTGTGGGAAAGACAACCATGGATACGATACTACCTTCTAAAAGCACAGCACATTGTGGTTTGTAATGTGGAATTTGTGCAATATACTGCATATCAAGTCTGGAAAGACATCTTGTAGGAGTCAGTTTTCTCTTTCAGTTGGGTTCTGGGGATCCAATTCAGGTTGCCAGGCTTGGCAGCAAGCACCTTAACCTGCTGGACCATCTCATCAGCCCCAAACATTAACTAGTTACAGAATTTCCCCACAGAGGTACAATGCCCACAACATTTGACAGGAATGACAAATGACATGGAATGACAAATGACAAATAACATGACGACATTGACATGGAACCCAGAGCTATGAAACTGCAGGACATGCCTACTGTCTGTACTTCAGGACCTCTGAGGAAGATAGGATTGAGAGAAATTATCAGATATTAGAGCAATTTAGAACTGTTATCAACTGCATCAGACTTCTTGGATCCATCCATCCATCCATCATTTTACTGAGGACCTATTATATGTCAGGCAGCCTGGATAACAGCAAGCAATCTTTCCAAAGTACCTGCAGTATATTTATATAGCAGCTACAACATCCATAACATAAATTTCCTGGGCTTGCTGTGAAAGTCAAATGAACAACTAAGCTAGACCCTTACAGACTACACTCCTAAGCATACTGAAGAACTAGTGGCAGCGAAGAATAGAGCAGCAAGTGCAGAGCAATGCGAAGAAGGGAAAACAGCTATAACTAAACTGGACAGTTGGGGGATTGCCTGGATAAAGCCTTTATTTTAAAAATCAATATATTTTAACAGAAATTCCAATGTCAGGGAAGAAGAGAGATGTTTTAGGTTGTGCAGTGTTTGGATGAGGGGTCTGCACTTCTTCCCAGGGAAACAAATCCAGAAATTTAAAAACTTACACTTGGGACCAGGGATATAGGTTAATCGGTTAAATATCTGTTCCAACACATGGAGTGCTGAGTTCAATCCCTGTTACCATATAAATGGGGTATGGTGGCACACATGTGTAATCCCAGCACTTAAGAGGTAGAGGCAGGGGGATCAAGAATGACTCATTCTTGATTACATAGAGGTTCAAGGCCAGCCAGAGCAACATGATACTATCATGGGACTGGGAGAAGAGGAAGAGGGAGAAGAGGAGGAAAGCTATTGCAAAGAAGTGTCAGGGATTGGATCCGAGAATGACCAATTGCTGCTTCAAGATGCTATCTCTTGCTCTGCCTCCCCCTCACCCCTTTCCAGGCTCCACTCCTTTCCCACTGAGCAATCCAGTCTGTTCCTCACAACATGGCTGCTCCTATTCTCCCTCTTGGGGAGTATTTGCTGATATCCTCAGATACCCGTGTTCTGTGCTCACCACCTGCCAAGGCTAAACTCTGAACCTCCATCTTCCATCCACTATCTTCAGTTTGTCTTAAATGCAGCGTCCAGGATGGGGGATTGACCATGGGCAGAAGAGAACTATATAGCAGCTCTTCAGGCTCCGGGACCTTTCTGTTAACTCTGTAACAGCTTCTGATTTGACGTGGCAGGAGAGTGGAGTCAGGATGGGCAGGATTCCTCCCATGTATGAGGGCAACAAAGACCTACTACTCCCTAAAGTGCCCACACTGCATCTACATCCATCATTCCTTTCTGAAACTGTCATGTTGCTGGCTGGTGTACCCCATGTTCAAAGAAAGAGTCAAGATCCCTTCTGATGTCATGCCCAGATAGCCAGAAGACAGAGCACCATTTGCAGCTCCTCACCACCCCTGCCCAGGAAGAGCCAGGGAGTCACCAGGCTGGACTGCGGGAGGGACTAATATTTGACTGGATGGTAGGGATGCTTAGCTCTAGCTCTTGAGAGTCATAGGTTACCCTAGGGCAATGTCTCCCCCAACCATGGAGTTCTTAGTATCCTCTGCACTCCCACAGAAGTTTGAGTTAGTTGAGTATATTTCCCTGGAGGAAACCCCAATTATTAAAGAGACACTGTACCCACTGTTATCATAGCCTTATATACAAGCATTGAATTTGACATCTATTTGGAAATAAAATTCGGGTCACAAAGATCCAGACTTTCATTTTCGTTCTGCTGGTACCTTGGATAGGGGGCACCTGGGGACAGGACTCTAGTTAATTTACAGTCTTCCTTCTTCCCCTTCTTCTCCAGTAGGAGCTGTGTGCTTAGCACCAAGAAGACCCAAGAGGCTGTCCCAAAACTAACTGGAGTCAACCTGAAAGCATTGTGGATTCTCTCTCAAATCTGTTTCGAGTCTGCTGCAAGCGTTCCTTTCTGTCTCTCTGTATTGATCTCTGTTTGAGTATTGTACAGGGAAACATCTCACAGTCTGCCAAGCTGGAAAGGGGCCTCTGGGACTGTCTAGGTTAAGCCCTGGGCTGGACTGATCTGCAAACTCTGAGGAAGCAGAAAGCAGCATTTTCTCCGGGGCACCTGTCTAGTGGAACTAGAACCCGGTTTCCTCCCATCTCCATGCTTATCACATTTCTCCAACTTTGCTTCAAACGAAAGCTTTTCTTTGTTTGACACAGCCATTAGCTAAGCAATGCCCTGCTTTGGGGATTCTGAGGGGAGAGGAATAAAGATAGCATTAAAGAGAGTCCAGACCCTTCCCTGAACGGCTTCCTCTCTTTAAATCTAAAGAGGAGAAGCAATCCCCTTCCCTCCCCACCTCCTCTTACAGAAAAGGCAAGGACATCAGACTGCTTGGTGCTGAAATTGGAAAGAGGGTACATACAGCCAATTATCTTATTTTCAATTTTTACTCTTTAAGTTAGCATAAAGTAATGGTTTTTGTTATTGAATTTTCATACATAGATGTCATTATATTTGTTTATAGGAGAGAGGTTTTGATCGTTCAAAGTAATAACACATACCTACTTTTTTGGATACCCAAATTCAATTACTGGCTGCTGAACACTTCTTTAATAACAGTAGGTTATGTGTTGTTATTATTAATAATGACAGAAGCGACGCGAGCTTGAATTGCTATGTCACAGTTTAAAGATTCCTGTTCTCTTGCTGGTAATGTGGTAACATTACAATGATGCCTCTCTCGATAATGAGGTGACTGGTACTCATAGGGATTGAATAACCCACCTCAAATTAACAAGCTACTGAAAGAACCAGGATGGAAACTCCTACTGGGTGCTCCTGTTTCCAAATCCGCTTCTATATCATGTCACCTTTTCTATTTGAAGGCATGATGGCATTTTGGTACCCTGGCCCTTAACAATCAGACTTGAACAATTCCTTTTTTTTAAATGTCTTCACAACATAGCTGGGTGTGTAGCCTAGAAGGCTGAATCCAGTCTGCCTGGCTTTGGGTACTTGAGCAGCAAGGCTAACTATCCTTTGGTCACCTTTTGGGGAGAACTATTTGCCATCGGAGGCCTATGATTGAGTGGGCAAGCACATGACTCATCTTATTATTATAGGAAAAGCCATGCACAGTAGGAGAATCATTGTATCACCTGACCTATTGTAGTGGTTTGAAAGAAAATGGTACCAAAGGGAGTGGCACTATGAAAAGTTGTGGCCTTGTTGGAGGAAGTGTGTCACTGTGAGGGCAGACTTTGAGGTCTCTTTTTCTCAAGCTTCCCTCAGAGCGATAGTCAGTCAACTTCCTGTTGCCTGCAAGATGTAGCACTCTCAGCTCCAGCACCACGTCTGACGGTACACTGCCATGCTCTCTTTCGTGATCTTAATGGGCTGAACCTCTGAAACTGTAAACCATCCTCGATTAAATGTTTTCTTTGAAAGAGTTGCCATGGTCATGGTGTCTCTCACAGAAATAGTAAATCCTAAGACACATACCAATCAGATGACTCCCTTTAGTAGCCCACACCTTCTTCCTTTAACAACCCTTCCCAAAAGAGACATCAAGCTGCAGTCTGGGACTCTTGAGTACCCTCCCTCCTGAGACCACTGTCAGTCTTGGCAGTGTCTTTCTGTACCATCTACAAATAGTCTTGCTTCCTCTTCAAATCTATATGACGCTTATGTTCAATTCTTTGGCTAAGAGGCCAAGAACCGGAAACATCTAACCCAGGCTCTACTACCACTTCTATCAGTAGCAGGGCAGAGTCCAGAATGGCTCCTTCCTGAGTAAGTAGGACACACACATTCTTGATGCCCTTGGCAGCACAAGTCCTGGGCAAGAAGGCGGAAGGGGAACTGGGCTCATTAGCACTAACTTCAGACCTCCCGGGTCCCCCGTATTTGGACTCACTTTGGCCCATTCGCTGCAGTTCTCTTGTGAGTGTACCCTGCTGGTGCTCATTTGCTTATCTAAAAATCCAGACTCTGTGAGGTCTACTCATGAAGAAAGCCTCCTTTATATAAAGACCAAGGAGAATGGCAGGGGCACAGTATTTCCAACTTGCCTTCCTCTCCCCATAGCAACGCCACAAAAGAAGGGATTCAGTCTAGAGTTGACCCAAACCCTGTTCTGAAGAACATGTGCCCTGTTGGAGTCCAGCTTTGAGGGAGGGAAAACAGCTGCCCAAGTTTCCACCCACCCTCCTGCCTCTACAAAGTAACCTTCTCTGACCTCCCGCATCTCATAGTGGTTTTTCACTATTTAGATCTCGTTGGTTTCAGGAATCCACACAGGTCAAGGTGTCATGGCCACAGTCATTTCCACTGAGAAAAGGCTATGAAGATGATTGAGAGGGGACATACTAGCACTAGCCTACTACTTTCTGACTTCATAATGATGGCAGACAGCTGTAATGAACTGTATGACTCTCGCCAGGTGATCGTGGATGATGTCTCAGAATCCCACTTATAGACTGCAGATGCGGCTCAGTTAGTAGAGTCCCTGCCTAACATGCACAAAGCCCCAAGTTTGATCCCTAGCATCACATTTAAGTGGAGCACAATTCAATGTCAGCATTTGGGAGGCAGAGGCAGGATGATTAATTAGTTCATAGTTCTTCAAAGCTACACAGCAAGTCCAAGCATTTTCTAGACTACAGGAGAGCCTTTCTTAGCAATGGACAAGAAAACAAAGAAATCCTCTCATAAAAACATACTAGGCTGGGTGGGCATCATGGTCTAGACCTACAATCTCAACACGTAGGAGCCCGAAGCAGGAAGACTGTGAATTTGAGCCAGCCTGGACTAGAGAGTAAGCTCAAAGCCATCCGGAGTTACATAGTAAGACAAAGGGTTGCACTTTACCTCGTTTAGAGGTAAAAACCCTTGCCTAGCATGCACATGGCCCTAGTGTCCATCCCCAGCTTGGAGAAGAAGAATACAAGGCTTAGCAAAGGTAAAGTGACCTCAGGACGTAGGAGGCTCTAGAAGAGAAGCCTGTGTCTTACCAATGTACTATTCTCCTCATGAGCAGGTCCAGGGTCATAGTCACAGGACCAGTTTCTGGTCCTTTACTGAGCTCCTGGCTACTTGTTGTACTGAACAGTAAACATGCTTCGGAGTATCAAGAGGGCAGGAGCATGAGAAGATACTTGAAATCTAATGAGAACTTTCTAGAAAGCACCTTAGATCAACAGTTCCATATTACACAATCTTTGCAAGTTATTCACAAACAACCAGTGTAGTAGGTAGATAGTTCTAGATGCTTTGAGAGAGACATCCAAGGGCCACCTCTTATTCAGAAGGTACCTCCTATTCAGAAGGTACCTACTAGAGTTACATTCTCAACTACAATGGGAACTCACATTTTCCCATTGAAGGGGCCTAAAGTCAGAGGTAGAGGAGGATACGGATAGTAGGATGGCCCCTGGGAGCCTGAGCCATGGCAACAGGCAGTCCACAGGAGATGAGATAGTAATTGAAAATTCCGTGGTTTATTATGAACTTTCATTTCATCTTTGTGAAGGCTCCATAAGTTTCTGGTTAGATCTCCATGCTATCTTTCCAAAGGTCATCAAACTAGCAGGTTGTAGTAACCAGTACCCAATAGTCTAAAATGGGGTAGTTTATGTTTCCCCGTATATCATGGCCTTTGTAGACCACCCATCAACTCTTCAACTCTCTGATTTGATGAGAACAAAGAAAGGAATGTGTCCCTTCTCCAACCCCTGCAAAGAAATAGCTGTCACTTCACAAGCGACTTCCCCACATGATCCTTAGCACAGATGGCCTTTGCCGTTAAACAGATTGCTTTGCAAACGCCAGTGTATTTTGAAGCTGGCAGATCAACAAGACTGTTTGATAACAGAAGGGTTTGTGTTCTAGAGACTTCTTTTAGGACATCCATGAGCTTGTTATTCGCAGAGATGTTAATGCCTGTCAGCATCTCAGTAGGTTTCTTATTTCTCTTCGAGACAGAAGCACAACTCAACACCCATGGTTAACATGACGGTTATGGTGAGAGAGGAGTTGGGGGTTTGCTGTGGCTTGGATTTTGGGTGTTCCTCAAGAGCACATTGGGTCAGAGCTTGTTCCCCAGGGTGCTAATACTGGGGAGTGGTGGAAGTGAGGTCTGGTGGGAGGGATATAGTCAATAAGACATATCTTTGAAAGACTCTAGTTCCTTCCCATAAATCAGTTTCATCCCATAACATGCCCCTGTCATGAATGCTGCCTCAGAGCCAACAATAAAACACCAGAGCCAACTGATCATGGATCAGAACCTCCAAAACCATCAGTCAAAAGAACCCCTTCCTCCTTAAAACTTGATTACCATTGGCCTTGGTATAGTGACCCAATGCTGACACTCACTGTCCAGAAAGCCATGGATGTCAGTGACCGAGGAGATACTCTCAGTTTCAATGAGCCCAGCTTAGAAGAGATAGCAAATATACTCTTCTCCCAAGCCAATACACAGATTATCTCATGGGCCATGCTGGTCATAGGTATGCATATTCAGACCAGCAAGCGTCATCTATGTTCACCCCCAAACTCTTTGTGTCTTTAGTATCGATGGAACTGCCAGGAGCCTGCTAACCAAAGAGTAGCCCCCAATTTATGAGCACTGAACCCCTGTTCATGCTCCGATCACCAGTTCCTGGTGGGACAACTCGTTGAGGAGGTGGGCTAGCTAGCTCACTCTTGTGGACTTGTGTTTCCTGTGATTGTATAGTAAGAGTGGATTCACTTTCTTCCATGTCTGCTTACCTTGATACCATTAAAAGCATAGCATGCATACACAAAGTCATTTGGTGGCACTGTCTCAGAAACTGGCATAGTTCAATGTTCAAGGACAGGGAAACTACATAGAATTGGCATACCCCAAAGCTACCCCAAAGCTCAGGTGGGGCAGACTCAACTGGAAGTCTGTGTCAGACACAGCTACTAAGAAGCTGCTGGCCCTGAGTGACCTAGCAGGGGAAGGAAGAGCTATCCAAACACACTCAAAGAAGAGGTTAGCTCCACAGAAGACAGGACTCTTAAAATACAAATTCACAGCTTTTTATCTGGCCTAAAATTCTGGAGTGCATCCAGCGCCTGCCACCCAGCTGATCGGAGGCTGTCTACCCATGACTGGCTCCATAAAGAAGCTGTTTATATAATTGCTGAACTGTAGCACAGGCCCTTAGAGGAAATACATTAAGAGCAACCACATGCTTGTGGATCTGGGAATTCTTCAATGTCTTCATCAGCCTCAGAGGCAAATGTTTATCAACTCCCTACTATGTGCTGCAGGTGCTACAGGCGGGAGGGAGATAGGCGTGAGTCCCCGCAAGCTAATGCCGTAGTTGGGAAGCTCCTTTCCGGTGCCTGAAATTGTACTGCTAGGAAAAGAAAATCCTGAGAGATGTGACATTTGTGAAAGATGATGGAAAGGGAGTTGGGGGAGGGCCTGCCAACTGGTGAACAAAGGAATGGATATACGAATGGGCAGCTGGGAAGAGCTGAAAAAGATCTCTGGGGCTTGAACAGAGAGGGCCTTCAAAGCAAGACCCGAACATAGCTTTTACTTTGAAAGCAAGCAAGAAAAAAAGATTCAGGGAAGATTTGAGAGTCAGAGAACTTAGGTAAATGGGAGAGCTTGAGGGGGAGAAAGAATCTCTATTGATATAGCTGTAATGATACGTGATGGCCAGGATGAAGGCTATGGAAACAGAAAGGAGGTAAGCCTTGCGGGTACTGGAAGACCCCATGGGCCTTTGCAGATGAAGATAAACTATGAGCCAAAGAAGGAATGGAATCGAGAAGAGTCTATAAGAAGAGCTTAATGATGACAGCACCATTTGTCTTCTGACTCATCAAGCCCATCAAAGCCTTCTGAAACCCTCAACGCTCTCCTGAGGATATTTTGTTAAACTCCATCATTTCTTAGGCTTGAACAAGCACACAGATCATGCAAGGACCTTGTTGAAATACAGATTTGAATCCAGTGTGTTTGGGCGAGCTCTGGGATTCTGTATGCCCAACAAGCTCCTGCGTGATATGGAAGTTTCAGAACCAGATTGTGATGAGCCTCAGGCTTGGCTTCTCTTCTTTCATCTTCATGGCAAATGTCAACAGATCTATTAGGAATTCATAATGTGGCTTCAGGAGAATGTAGATTTTGTTAGCTCCCAACTGCAGTTCTAACAGTTAATAGCTATAGACTGCCTAGTTTCTCTTGTTTGCTGGAAGACCATAAAATTATCCAGAGACTTGGTCTAAGGGCTAATCTCGTTAACCTGATGGGATTTAGAAGTACCATGGAAACAAACCTCTGGGCATGTCTGCGGAGGAACTCCTAGACTTGGTTAACTGGGACAGGAATATGCAGAGTAACCATGGATGATGCATCCCATGCACGGGGGATCACACACTGAGTAAAAGGAGAGAAAGTGAGCTGAAATGCCAGCCTTTGCTGCTCTCTGCTTCCTGCATGAAGACGCAGTGTGGCCAGCTGTCTCACATTCCTGCGGCCATGGTTTTCTCCCCCACCATGATGCGCTGTACTTTTCAACTGGGAGACAGAATAAGCTTCCTTCCTTCATCTGTTTTTGTCAGAGCAACAAGAAAGCATACAACTAACTTCCTATCAGTCCTAGCTCGATTGCCACTCTATTGTGGTTACTTCAGGAAGATGAAAACAGAAGAATGGGACCACATGGCCTTGGCGCCTGTCCTAGGGAGCACCTGCCCGCCCTCATATCAAGGGTTCCAATCACACATGACATAAATCCTAAACCTCTCCATGTTTACCACCTTCTTCATCATACGTCTCCTGCCTACTTGGCTGGTTCCATCCACAGACGAAATGAGCCCCCACCTCACACCCAAAGCTGCTTTCCTAGCTAGACATCTGCACCATACAATTTATATTGACTTAATTATCTGTTTGTTTTCTTTAAAACACTCACTCCCGTTGGTCTTTCCTAGTGTATCCCCCAAGTGCTCAGAGAACCTGACATGTAATGGATGACGAATGACTGACCGAGTGGGTGGATGAACGATGAGAAGCGGAAGTACATACTGAACACAAAGTGAATGAGATTCCCTCATCCGAACACACACAAACATGAAAAAGTGGGCTGCATGGATTCCAGCAAGAAGGTGAAAAGGCAGTCAGCCCTCAGGACAGAAGGAAAATTTGCAAACATTTGTCTGACGAGGAAGTCTATCTAGAATACATAAAAAGTATTAAATGACAACGTTTTTAAAAATAAGCAAGGGTTTTGCATAGGTATTTCTCTAAAGCAATATGCAATTGAGAAAGTAAAGAAGACATTCGCTACAGACTTGGATGCGCCTCAGGCTTCACAGACCCTCCTTTAATCTCCATGGTAAACGTCAGTGATTCCACTGGGAATTGTCAAGGTGTCAGGAAAAGGGTCACCTGCACTCCTCACACATCAAAACCCCAGTGAGACAACACTTCACACTCACTGGAATGGAATCGTGAAAGCAGATAATGGTCTGCATCCATGAGGAGGTGGATAAAATGAAGCTCTTTTATAGTTCGGGTGGGGACATAAAATGGTACAGCCATGTTAGAAAGCAAATTGAGAGAGTTGAACATAGTTATCAAGACACGGAGCAGTTCCAGCGCTAGTTACACGCTGAATAGAAGTGAGGATGCATGTGACAAGAGCTGTCTTAGCATCCATGTCTATAACAGCTCGGAGGTGGGAAGGACCCCTAATGCTTATCCCCTGCCACCTGGGTTCAGGAAGAATGTAGGAGATGATGTCTGAACGTGGTGTGGAGGTGCTGTAGCCAACACTCTGGCAACGCCTACAGGAGATAGGTGCCACATGGAAACTTCAGATAATTCCAACTTTCAGCACTCAGATCTTCAATGTAAGACTGGAGATGCTCTATGCTGGAATTCCTGGGTCACAGAACCATGAACCTAAAGCCCTTTGTGTTTTGGAATTGGTTGTTAGGTAGCAGTAGGTGATAAATACACAAAAGATGTCTGATTCCATGATAGAAATTCCAAATCAGTGGGCTGTGGTGGACAATGCAAGCAAACAAACAAGTAGAGATGTCTTAGTAGAATTCGTCTCCCCAGGAAGACTCCCTTAGGATGAAGGCCTGGAGGACTGAAGGCTTCACTGGGCTCTGTAGGATGGAATATTGAACATGGCAAACAGTACTAATGAAACTATTCCTAGGGCAGTCTCATGAGGATTAAGGGCATATAATGCGGGGGGACCATGGACCCGATCATCTCTGAAACATTCAGAGGCTGGCTCTCCATATCTACCCAAGGTGAACACTCTGTGCTGTGCAGAGGACACATATTGACCTGCATATCCTTCAATGAGTGGTTATGTTTGAACTGTCACAAATAGAGTCTTGATTTAAACTGAGTATTGTGGCCCATGCTTGTAATCACTCAGGAAACAGAGGAAGAAGGATCAGAAATTCAGTTATCCTTGAATACCTTCAGAGCTTTCTTTCTTTTTTTTCTTTCTTTTTTCTTCTTTCTTTCTTTCTTTCTTTCTTTCTTTCTTCTTCATTCCTTTTTTTTTGTCTTTTGAGATGGGTTTCTCTGTAGCTTTTGGAGTCTGTCCTGGCACTTGCTGTGTAGACCAGGCTGGCCTCAAACTCACAGAGATCCGCCTGCCTCCTCCTCCTGAGTGCTGGGATTAAAGGCGTGCACCACTGCCTGGCAACTACCTTGAGAGGTTTTTTTTTTTAAATTGAGCTCTATATTTTTCTCTGCTCCCCTCCCTGCCACCTTGAGGATTTTGAGGTCATCCTGGAATATATGAACCTCCTGTCTGAAATAACATAAAATAAGACATCTTGCTTTAGTTGTTCCAAACCAACAGTTTCTATCTGCAAAAGCACAGATTATGGTGACATTTAAGTATGAAACCCGATTAATTAACTTTTAGCATCTTCAACATTGTGGTTTAAATTATACTCTCTGTCTCCCCAGGGCTAAGACACTAGTGGAAAGAGGCCAATTTGAGATGAAAGGGTCTTTCTGCAATCCAAGCCCTTTGTTCCCTACGAAGAGCAGAGGAAGGGCAGAGAGGGGGATTCAGAGACAGACTTCTTTGATGTAGAGCTCCATCTTCAAGATTGATTGACTGACAGTGCATCCTAGAGAAAAGAGAAGTTTTTGATCGGCTGGAAGAAGTGGCCGGGCAGCAGGGGTTGGAAGCGGCAAGAACAATGAGGGATTAGAGTTTTGTGTCAATTCGAATTTCCTCCCAAACTCTTTAAGATCTCTGAGCCTTAGACTCAGTTCCTCTTTCCGCCTTCTAGACTTCACATCTTTTCTAAAAGGAACAGAAAATCTTCTATGAGAGAAACAAAACAAAACATAAAAAGAAGAAGACAGAGAAAAACAATGGCTGCCTCTGAATGTTTGGAGAACAAAACAGCCAGCCCCTTCCATACACCTGAAGGCTCAGGTCCATTATCCCTGTCCGAATCAGAGTGTGGGACAGTGGTCCTGGGAATCCGCCCCAAGCTGTCAAAGAAGTAGACTTCACTTTCAGAAAGATGAGGACGGGAGGAGAAAGGGAGGGGGAAAGAAGCCAGGTAGGACTTTAAATTTTTCACTTGTGTGTTCTCTGTAAAGTCCTGTTTTACAGAGGTGTGCAGGAATAACAGGGCTGAAGGGACAAAAAGCCACGAGTTCAAGTCAAACCACGTGTGATCCTGGCCAGGAGATCACATCTCACCACAAGTACCTCAAGAATGG
The DNA here is from genome assembly GCA_025134845.1 of Neodon shergylaensis. NCBI lineage: Eukaryota > Metazoa > Chordata > Mammalia > Rodentia > Cricetidae > Neodon > Neodon shergylaensis. The sequence goes on along the minus strand of JABTXL010002307.1, from coordinate 2,931,592 downwards.
AATGGAGGTTCAGCTATTGATGGGTCAGTTCACTGGCTTCTGCCTTCCTGCCTCCTTCTTCCTTCATTTTCACTAGCTGGGTATACAGAAATTTGGCACTTAAGTATCCAAAAGTCTTTGCTGTCAGTCAGTAAACTCACAGGTCAATCTTCTCCTCTTGCCAGATCACAAGGACTTCAAACACATTCACAGATTTTGTACTATTCAAGGTTAGTAAAGGACCACCATCCAAAGGTTAGGGCTTGTTTTCTAGTAAGTCAAGACCTGGGCATTCCATCAAGATGACCCCAAAAGGTCATAGATTCTTCTTCCCCATTCATCACCAAAATAGGCATGGTTAACTTGGGCACAGCAATGCGATGGGTCAGGCTTGCCGCCTCCCAAGTATTAGGGCCTGCATCTTCCTCACACATACTCCAACCCTCAGAGGCATGGAGGGCTTGTCAAATCCTGCAGGGGCATGGCTCAATTTGTATCACCAGTGTTTTCTGTCTTGTCTGTCTTGGACTTCTGGTTCTCGAAGTCCACACTCCAAGGCATGCTGGTACCTTCATCTCGCTAGACCAAGATAGTTAGTTCATGTGTAGTAACTACTACTGTATACCTGCCTGTGTCTTTGCTTGACTCTGATGTTTCCTAGGGCAAAATGCTCCTTTGATTCAAAAGTCCTATATGCGCAAGCTCTTTTGGAAGTCAAATTCAAATGCGAAGGCTTCATTTTTGTCACCATACTACTTGGAGTTGGCATTCCAGGCATCTGTTACCTGGCTGCTGGGAACCGGACTTGAGTCCCCTGTAAGTGCACACAAGCTCTTGGCCACTGTACCATCCCTCATGTTTGCATCTCTTTTGAACCACTTTGCAGACACCTCTCTATTGCTCTCGGTGGGGATGGTATCATGATGACAAGGGGGACAGCAGCTGCTCAGACACAGTGGCTGGCACAGGACAGCACTCAGGAGACTGAAGTGAGAGTATCCCTAGCTAGTGGCCAGACAGACATGCATACAAAGATCTTTATTCTCTCCAAACAAACCAAAACCAAATAAAAGGCTAGTAGCAGCCACCTATACCGATGCTTAGAGTGTGGGAGGCAGCAAGACAAACACGTAAATTCACTTTTCAGTTCTTAAAACTTCTTTAAGCCGAGGTAATAGTTTTATCCCATTTCACAGAGGAAACGGGAACTTAATAAGGTTAAGTAATGAACTTGAGTTCACGAGTCGTGGCTGGCAATTACATGGATGGGTTAAACTTCCAGGAAAGCACCTGCAAGCAAACGCTCTTGGGCTTCAGAGCCACAGATGTTAGATGATATGATCCAGGCTGTGCTCCTGCCAGCCTCACTACCAGGATCGAGCTATTGACTCTGTGCACTATGGATGGTATGAAGTTTGCTGTGATTGCGTGAGATGTGAGATGCAAAGCTTCGAGCCAGGCAGGGTGGTGGGTCGAGAGGTGTCAGAGAGATGGCAGTCTTGTGACTCACAATCAGATGAGCTACTCTAGGGCCATGACCTGGCATCTCAGCGCAGTATTGGTTCCTTCTCTCCATGGCAAACCCAGGGAGTTAACTAAAGAAGTCTTTTCCATCTCTGGGGATGGCCTATGTGTCATGGAAAAAACTATGCCATGAGGATGGTGGCTTGAACGAGAAAGGTCTCTCAGGCATTTGAAGACTTGGTTTTCGGTTTGGGGGAGGTTATGGGGAGATATAGCTTGCTGGAGGAAGTACATCGCTTTGAGAGTTTATAGTCTTTTCCATCCCACTTCCAGTCTCCTCTCTCTGCTTCACCTTTGTGTTTCGGGTTGTGAGTTTTCAGTTGCCTGCTCCTGCTCCATGCCTGCCACTTGCTGCCATGCCTTCCTGCCGTAATGGATTCTTACTCCTCCGGAATCATGAGCCTAAACAAACCCTTTTCCTTATGTTTCTTTGGTTGTGGTGTCTCATCACAGCAACAAAAGGTCACTAATGCAAGGGTAAACATGTTACATGAACATTTGAATTGACAATATACTATCCCTTCTCTGTGCTGGGGAAGGCCGGAGGCGGCACATAAAGGTGGCACACAACTAAGCTGAGATGGGGACAGGAAAGGGGTTGCTCGAAGCCTGTCAGCTGCCTAAACTCAAGAATTTCAGCACAATACCAGCTCTCTGGGATGGTGGCTGACTTAAAGACAATATGTACATCCTATGAAGTTTCCAAACAGGAACATTAGAATAGCAACGAGCTATACTTAGGCCCAAGCACCTATGAGCTTGACTGTGGCCCTGATAGTTTGGGGGAATCTCATGAACAAGAGTAAACCTTCCTTTATTGTAAAATCATTCTCCGCTCTACAACTGAACCGACCAAGGCTTTATTTTATTAGCTGGGAGCCTATCCATTCAGTAACTGCCCCATGATTGCATTCACTGAACAGGCAAAGACTCCTTACAACCCTTTGAGGCATCACTTCAGAAGCCACTAAATACTCAACATTGTGACTCTCTCTTGAGAAACTTATATCTACACTTGGGTGTGTGCTCTTATTTCCTCCAACGTTTTTATGGCTATGCAGCCCCATCTTTAAATCTATGCTAAGCTTTCATGTTAAGAAATTTCAACTCTGTTTCCTATTGTATCATCCTGAAATTCTTTTCTATAGTGAGGCCAAGAATTGCACATTCACTCAAGCAGAGGTCCCCAAAAAGAACTTGTCAGGCTGCTGCAGGTGGCAGTGGAGGAACTGTCCCTGACCCATGCCTCAGTGATGCTGACACAGTCAGTCGCCTTTACTGTTTGGCTTCCATGTCTCAGCTACTCTCAGGGAGAATTTGTTAAAACTCCATGCTGGACACAATTCCTCAAGTGATATTGGAAAATCTCATAACCAAAGGTACAGAGTTTATGTTCAATAGCTCCATGGAACCTTCCAGAAGCACTGATTTTTGAGTGGGATCATTTAAGCCACTGTGCAGAGTGGGGGATCCAGTCAACCATCTGTCCTTGTTATGGTATGCTCAGTCTTGGGTAGGCACTGATGTGTTCCTGAAGAATTATCTAGAAGGAAACCAGAATGTAGATATCAAAGTCCATCTCACAGGACAAAGACCTCTATCAACACTGAAAGTCAATGTGAAGTTTCAACTGAAATAACCCAGCAGGGTTGATTTATTCATCTTTTATTTCATGACCACCCAGGGAGGGCTAGCAGACAGGGAGGCAGGAAGTGGTCAGTAGCACAGACTCCTGAGCCAAACTGCCTTGGAGTTTCCCCAGCTTTGGCCATTGGCTCCCTGTGCAAACTTGGGCACTTAACTCTCTGGGCCTGGGTTTCCTCTGTTTGACACCACTGGTAACCTATTTCGAAGGGAGGTTTTGAGGGGATGAGCTGAATAATACACAGAGCAGCATGGTCCCCCAGCATTGAGCAAAGCTCAGGGATTGCTAGAATCCTATTGTGGGTATTTAGCCAACATTCATGCATGGGACCTATCTGACAGGAAGGAGCTATATCAGGAGAATGAACACAAGCCCTTGTGCCCTCATAGTGCTCACTGTCATGACTCAAGTGCTCATACAAGTCAGAACAGCTGCTCTCCCATAATAGCACGTTAAGGGGTGGTGCTGAGGTTCATGCATTGTCCACAGAGCCAGAGCTGCCTGAAGAGCCTGGATGCACTCACACAGAATAACTAATCTAAGGTCTCTGGGGAGAGTCCTGTTTTGTAGTTGCAAATTTTTGTATGAAGCTAAAGTCTCAATGGAGAAAGACAATAGGGTGTGAGAGAAGAAGGAAAGAGACGGGCAGAAGCTGCATATGGTGGTGGGCACCTGTAATTCTAGCGCCAGGAGGTGGTAGCAAGGTCAGTGGTTCAAGGTCATATTCAGAGATACTGAGACAAGCCTGTGTTACATAAGACTGTATTTTAATAATATTTTTTAAAAAGAAAACCAAACCAAACACGATGAGGTGGATGATTTGGGGTACAAGGCAAGGCTAGGAGGAAGCATGGAGTGAAGAGCCGTGGCCACTCAAAGCCCCACAGATCTTGCAAAGCTTTAGAGTCTCTCCCTCCTAAATATTGACAAAGCTACTTGTTGTTTTAAATCAGGAAGGTGGAAATGATCTTATTTCCAAAATTTGGGGAGCACCTGGTAACAAAAACAGGCTGGGGCCAGCTCTTAGCTACCACATTTTTATAAACATCCTCACAGGCATGCCTCATTACAGGTAAACAAGAAAGCAAAGAAGCAGCTACCATAACAGTAAGTAAATCAAGAAGCCAATAAGTGAGAAGCTTTGTCTCAAGAAAAAAAAAATCAGTGGTGACTACAGAATGATACTGACTGTTCTTCCCTGACCTCAGTATGCAGACATATACTTGCATGAGTGTGTGACACACACATACACACACACACACACCAAAATAAAATACCTAGAAACCAAGGAAGTCAGTTTTGTGCCACTATCACATTCCTTCCTGATTATGGCCATCCTAGCCACAGATGCTAGGTGCCTGCATGCTCTTCCTACATAGATACCAGCCTAGAAGCTGAGGATATCTAGGCTAATAAAAAAAAAGTGAGGATGTCTGCCTTGCAGGTCTGGGATTTGAACTCAAGTCTGGTTCTGTGGTCATTCCTAGAAGACCACAAAGGTACCAGAGGAAGTTGGTTTCTTGGCCTCGCTGGAGTACTGACACAAAAGTTAGGAGATATGTGTGGACTCACTGGGCTGCAGCAGAGAAAGGCCTTCCAAGGAACCAAGTGTGTTACACTCAGTACACCCCTCCTCTCTTGGGGACCAGATGGGTAAGCAGCTGAAATTCTGTACGTTGTTTTCCTCATTATATAGTGAAGAAGAGGGCCCAGTCTGGGGTCACGTGCCACCATGCTCAATTTCAGGGGAGTTTTAAGCCTCATAGTACCCATATGAAATGACAGGCCACCAATGGCAGCAACATTCCCTTGGTTGGTGTGAGTGCTAGGCAGAAGAATGTGTATCTCCCCACTCGGGAGTCTGTTAGCTAATGGCTCTGTTTGACGTTTTAAATGACATGTTGCCAACATCATGGTGCCCATTTCCACATCACTTTGGGTCTAGCTTGGAAGATTCATACACCCAAGTCTCCTGCAGCAGTCCACCAGATTGGATGGCATTCTGGTCTGGACCTGTCAATTTCTAAACTCACCTCCATACTAAGACCAATCAACAGCTTCCTGCCCTAAACTCGCCATGGCAATAGGCTTGTGTCCAGCATCCTCTGCCTGGCCCTGACATTGCAATAGTGTCCAAAGAAAGGAATCGTGAAATAGAGAGTCCTGCAGGCCACAGGGAATGGTATTATAACATTAAATTTTAATAATTTCTAGAAAAAGCAACAGCACTGACATAGGTAAAATGTAAGCATTAAAAATGATTAAATATTTTGTATGGTGTATACATTGGTGTGTAACTATTATTACATTAATAGTACAAATTTTCAAACCTAATGAGTCTCAAATTTGTCTTTATTAGTAAGCCATAGAATTTTTTAGGGGGACACGGCAGAGATGTGCTGCATAGGACGGTACGTGTACAGGTAAGCTGGGTCTCAGTCTTGGCTATAGTTTCTCAAGCATTGTCTACTTTGTGTTTTGAGCTACAGTCTCTCACTGTCCTGGAACTCACCAATTCAGCTAGGCTGTCTGGCACGTAAGCCCCAGGAACACACCTGTCTGTTTCTCCAGAGCTGAGATCATAGGCATCATGATCTGGCTTTTGTGGGGGTGTGGGAATCGAACTCAGGTCCTCAGGCTTAGGTGATACGCACTTCTTGCCTCGCAGGCACTTAATTGACTGAGCCATCTCCCATGCCCCACAGGCAGTGAAATTGGCTGTGTGTATTTGATGACACTCATCAGGGACATCCTTTATTGTATTGAGAATCCAGTTTGGGACAGCAAAACAGGAAGATTTTGTGGCAATTCAAGCATTTATTTATGATTCAAAATTTTCTTGTTTTGCAATTATTTTTGTTTATTTGTTTCTGAGATAGAACATCACTGTCTAACCCAGGCTGGCCTAGAACTGGTGATCCTCAAACCTCATTCTCTTGAGAGAAAGCTCTGGAATCAATGCCCACCCAGTGCTGCTGTAGTTTTTTAAGTTCCCCCTCACAGCTACAGCGAGATCCTCGGTGGTTAAAAACAGTGAAGTGTTGTCCCATTTCACACCTTCCTGTGCAGTACACAGTGAGACAGATTCCTTGGGGTGGGGAGATGGTTCAGCAGTCAAGAGCACAGACTGTTCTCTACAAGAGCAGTTCAACTTCTAGCACCTATGGCAGCTGGCTCACCCCCACCTTTAACTCCAGTCCCAGGGCATCTGATGCCTCTGGCCACCAAGGTTACCTGCACTCATGCGCACACACACATTCTCTTTCTCTCTCCACACACACACACACACACGAAAATAAAATAAAACTTTAAAAGAGGAAGAGACACATTTGTTGAAGCTCCATGGTAAGAAAATGGGTGTGTCATTCGGGACAAGGAGAGGTTCTGAAGTGGCACATCCTGGGTGACCTCTGTCACAACAAAACACATAAGAGTCTCCTTATAAATGTGACATAAATTTTGTGTAGATTCCTGTTGTAGCTAGTTTTCAACCATGAGAAAAGAGATATCTCCTAGCAGAGAAGGACATACTCTACTTTTTTATAGTGGCATCAAAATCATCTGAGTAGTTTTGCTATTGTTGATTGCTACTCCCTGGGCGCTATCCAAGATCAGAATCTATGGACACAGCCTAGAGACAGACACAAACCAGAATCTGTTGGATCCCTTCATCCTCTGCCACTTTAAGAAATTGGGACGTAGAAGAGGGAGTTCGCCATGGTGAACCTTTTAGTTCAGAGAAATGACCAGCCTGAAGGGAAATTTCTAGCCCTGGAAATGTTTCTTCGTCGCCTCTCCAACTTCAGGCCATGAATTAAAAAAACATTGAGAGAGTTGCTGCCTCAGTCCGCTCATGTAATTTGGCAGTTAGACCTGGCTGGCTGCTGCATTCCACCTGCAAGGAGGCTTCATCATGACTCAGGACAGACTCAAACAACTGTCCTCTCAGGGTTCCCTGCCACTTATACAAACAGATGGAAGCATTTCTCCCAGTGTATGGGCTACTCTATTTCATAATTATATGATCTCAAGCCATCACTGGGGCAGGCTGAATAAAGACCTTCTCTCTAATCCACACCATGCTCACCACAACACACAAGAAGAGAGAATGCCATGGATACCACCAGGTGAAATGATGCTCTGTTGCCTGGAGACAATGATCCTTTTCATCACATAAGATGGTCTGTGGGAAAGGGGCTATTACTTCACTACTTTCTTATAGAAATACCTTTGATACCATCTGTGTTTTAAAGTAAATACCAGGTCCAGGAAGATGTCTCAGTCAGTAGTGCTTATTGTGCAAGCGTCAGGACCTGAGGTCAAGAGTTAGCACCCACATTGAAAACAGCCAGGCATAGTGGCATGCTCTTGTAATCCCAGCTCTGGGGAAGCAAAGACAAACAGTATTTCTGGGACTTGCTGGGCAGACTGAGAAGCCTAGTTACCAAGGTTCAGGCCAATGAGAGACCCTGTTTCAAAAGATAAGGTGGATGATACCTGGCTCTTGAGGCAGAACATGGGAAGTTGAACTTGAACTTCATATGCTAGTGAGGTCACAGCACCCACACCCCTACACAAGTAAATTCTAAAGCATGAATAATTTCTTCATATATATGATATATATGTGTGATATATATATCTTCTAAGCTTGATATATATGAGACATATATATGTGTCTCAAGGCAAACATTACATTCCTTGAAGCCAGTGAGTTAGACATGGCCAAAAGCTCCCTGACTTTGCTATGCAAAGTGAAACCAACAGATTTGCTATGTAAGAAGTCCCATTGCTGACCCAGTTAATCGGAAGCTGCACCTCACAAAGATACCCACATGATCTGTGTATACAAGAACACCTGAGGAGTTTTGTTAAGATCCTAGTTCTAAAAGTATCTGCACGGGAAATCTGAGGAATTAAGCAAAGAACGGTCATGAGTCCTAGACATCTTTGCTTAGGTTGGCACTGGAAATGGTCTGGTATGGGGTCTTGTTGAAGCTGCTGTGTGATTTCGGTGTACTCCAGTAGTTGTCAAGTGGCTTTTGTTTGGTTTCCTTACAGTGACTGATGTAGAACTCAGGGCCTTGCATGTGATAGGTCAGTGTGTTACCATTAAGGTACATCCTCCGCCTTCAGAGCAGTGTTTGGAATGTCCCCATGAAAAGCTAGAAATCGATCATAGGATCCAGCTCTCCTACTCCCGGGCATATTTCTAGAGGACTCTATTCTACTACAGACACACTTTGTCATCCATGTTCATTGCTGCTCTAGTTACAATTGCCGAGAGATAGAAACAACTTAGATAAATACCCATCAACTGATAAGTGGCTAATGAAAATATGGTATATACACACAATGAAATAGCATGTTGTTGCAAAGAGAAATGAAATTCACAGGAAGATGGATGAAGCAAGAAACAATCATTCTGAGTAAGGTCACCCAGATTCAGGTTGACAAGTGTCACACTCCTCCTCTTATAAGTGGATTCTAATTTAGAATCTTTAGCTACAATGTGTTTAAGCTGGTGTAGTCATGTGTGTCAAAAAACTTGCAAGGGGGCAATTGAAAGGGGTGAATATCAAGGGACAGAGGGCAGAATACTGGTAGAAGAGGGGGAGGGGAACATGGAACAGGACGAGGGAATGGGGTAGATGGGGGAGGATGGGATAGAGGAGGGATCATGGGAAGGAATAACTAACACCAAAAACCGTTGAAAAGGCCATTTGGAAATATACTACTCTAAAAGCTTTGCCAAATATCTGCACCTATATGTTCATAGGTAGAAGATGTTTAAATGGAGTTACCCTATAAAGGGGATGGCATCTCTGCCAGATGCCATAGACCATCAGCCAAAACCGAATTCCAAGTATAAATGACTAGTTTGGATCTCTTAGTGTGTTCTCATAGACCCCCAAACATTACAGACTATTGCTATTGCTTTTGGTCACTCTACAGAACTTAATGGTAAGACCCTATTGATTAAGAGACTGCATACTTGCTCTACAGAGAATGAAAAAAAAAATCAAGCTGGTACCAGCCTGAAAGCTTCACTCTTACTGGCTAGCTTCCATGGTTCCGGAAGGCTCTAGGCACCATGCTGGGGAGAAAAGCAATCAGCAGTCTTACCCAGATGTGAACCTTGAGAGCTATGGTAGCAACTGGCCTGGAAAGATATGCTCCCTGGTACACAGTGACACAAATGTCGTGGGAGTAACTAACCACTTTCTGATTGGATTTAAGGCAAGCTCCACTCACACCTGGTACCATTAACTGGGCCACAATCCCATATGGCCAGGCCCTAAGAAAGACTCTAATACTATTGTTCTTCTAAAGGACATAGTGTTAAATTGACCCCGAAGTTATTATCTTCTTACCGCAGATCAACACATTTTGCAGTATTAATGAGGATTAATAGAGAGCCACATCTAGTCAGCATGCAGATAATAAGTCTGTGGAGGGTTTAGCTCTAAATGGGATGCACCCAAGGCTAGGGGACTGATCAAACATGGGGTGGAAATATTCTAAGAGCCAGAGGTAGGGGATATGTTCAGTGAAACAGTATTTGTTCAGCAGGATGGGGCTGTTGCACACATGAACTCACTGTGGCCACCCTCCCAAAAGGCTCACACCCTCCACTGATTCTGTGGTGACCAGCTTGACTTATTCATGTCACCTGCTATGGCTCTAAACATGTTTGAATAATCCTTGTTATCCTTAACAGTTCAGAGCTCTGTAAAGCTTGGGAGCTGGAGAATTGTGTTAGAGCAGTGGTTTCCTCCCTCCCTCACTTCCTCCCTCCTTCATTCCTTCCTTTTCTCCCTCCCTTCTTCCCTCCCTTCCTTTCTTATCTCTTTTCTTTTTTACAAAAATACACCACACAGGGTGAATATGATCCTAGAACTCTAGTTTGGGACCTCTCACAGAAAGACAGCAGATGTATCAGTTGAGAGAAATGCCAGCTTCATCCACAAAACACTGAAGACAATTCCCAAGTGACTCCCAAAAAGTGAGGGGCTCTCAGCCTTGTGACCTGAAGAAGTCAGTATGGCTGCAGGTCTCTGATTTTCAAAGAAGAAATACAGACGATTCAAATGCTTAATGACTGAGGGAAGGCAGCAAGTGGTATGATTGGGGTGCAGCATGTCTTCAAGAATGTTCAAGGAGCAGAGTGAGGGGACACAGTGAAATGAGACAGAGGCCAGCAGCTAAGGTGTGGAAGATGGGTGGCACAGAGGAAGCCTAGCTCTATGAAACAATAATCTCTCCATGAAGTAATGGGGCCTGGCAGCCCAGGGGTCTGGATCATGCAGAGCACTCCCGGGAGAGACCACATTCTCAGGTCTATTCTAACAGCTCAGACAGCCCATATCAGATGTCACTGCAGGCAACTGGCTGAATTTGCACAACTATCCCTCCTCTCACACTAATTGAAGCTCCAAAGAACACGGGGAAAGGTCATTGTCAAAGCTGAAAGAGCAAGAGCAATCACACTGAGGGCACACTAAGGATATCAGGTGGTAGAAGAAAAGGAATAACCCCTTAGGAAACTAGACTTCATTACTGAGAAAAAAAATGAAACTAGGAAAAGACCCAATCTGCTTCCAGTGACTGATACTAACTCCCTTTTATATCATCCTTATGTATCGCCAATGAGACCAGAAGCTACACATGGGCAAGTTAAATTGACACACACACTAACAGGGCAAGACTCTCAAGGCTACAAAAGTTGTCAGGATCAATGTTATGTCTCCCATTTGTTCAACTCTACAAACAAGTTAGAACTGGAACGAAACATGCTAAATAGTGATGCTGTTCTTGAACAATAATCAACAATACCGTTAAAAACAATATATTTGCATGCATGTGAAACAGAGACTCTCTGGATCATTATAACTTAAAAACCAGTCACAGCAATGCCACCTGGGAGTTGCTAAGAGGGGGTGCAAAGTCCTACATTCTACCCTAGGGATGGTTAATTTTGATGGGCAACTTGATGAGCTCTAGAATAACCGTGGAAAGAGCCCTGGGCATGTCTTTGAGGGAGGTGCTACATTGGATAAATTAAGGTGGGTTTGTCCTTCCTGTAAGTGGCATCATCCCACAAGCTGAGGTCTCACACTGAATAAAAGGAGAAAGTGAGATGCCAACCAGTATCCATTGCTCTCTGCTTCCGGACTGTGGATGTGGTGTGACCAGCTGTCTCCAGCCCCAGCTACCATGCCTTCCTCACCATGATGAACTGTATCCTCAGACTATGAGCTGATCAACTCCCCCTTCTTTCAGTTGCCCTGCTGGGGTATCCTGTCGTACAAACAGGAAAAGTGACTGACACAGCTCTCTGCTTGCAGACACACCGCCTCTGTCAGAAGAACCCTGCAATGCTTCTTCTCAAGCCCTCCTGATGGCCCTCTTGGAGCTGACCCTTCATCATCCCAGAGGAGTCCTACAGAGCCCTCCCGAATGGGTGGGTGTAAGATTTCAGCTTACAGTTCTCCTTTTAACTAAGCCACAGGTAAAGTCATCAGCCAGAAGTCAGGTTGGAACAAAGGGAAGACACCAGCTTTGGGGCCACGTTTAGTTGATTTATTTAGGGCAGGGTCTCATCTATCCCAGCCTGGCTTGGAACTCATTATGGATCCAAGGATGTCTTTGAACTCTGATTCTCCTGCCGTCATTGTCTATCAAGTATGGGGATTACAATATATGCCACAGTACCCAGCTTTACTGGGATCTTGAAATATTTTAGTAATGTCTGATTTGGATTTTGTTGAAAATCTTTATAATTGTGTATATATACACAGAGTTTTACCTCTCTATTGGCCCATCCAAAGTAGTTTAAGACTAACAGTAGGCCATGTAGCCACCCAGCTGTCTTTTGCTTCCTTATCTGTGTCATTGTACTGTTACCCTGCTTAAAAAGTCCCTCTCATCCTTTAAAGCCTCTGGTGCTGCTGTCACAGTGAAGCCACTCCTATTTACCACTGTCTCCAAATGTCTGCTACAGCCGGTTTACCTGTCTGTGCTCAACCTGGACTTAACTCTCTGGGGGAAATGAACATACCTCTGCACATCTACACATCTGTAATACCTGCCATAGAATGAAATGTTGTAATATTATCGAGTCCTAGCATTCTGAAGCACTGTCATTACTACAGGTGCTTTGTTGAGCTTTCTATGCATCTCATTTGGTCTTAATTGCTAGTTAAAAGTATGAAATATATATGCATTTATCTCTACTATAAGACTGGAATATTTAGACTCAAAGACATAAGAGAATGATCCAGTTCATGCTATCAAGAACTAAAATTCTATTATTATTATTTTACTATTATTATTGACAGGGTCTCATTATGTATCTCTGGCTGGCCTGGAACTTACTATGTAGGACAGGTTGTCCTCAAACTCAGAGATCCACCTGCCTCTGTCTCCTGAGTGCTGGAATCAAAGAAATTATGTGACACCACACCTGCCCTGTTTTATTTTATGTTTATGAGTGTTTGGCTGTATGGATGTCTATGTACCAGAAAAGGGCATTGGATCCCCTGGAACTGGAGTTACGGACAGTTGTGAGCTTCCATGTGGGTGCTGGGACCAAACTCAGGTCCTCTGGAAGGGTTCTTACTTGCTGATCCACCTTCCAGCCCTTAGAACTGAGATTCCTGTGAGTAGTATAATATGCCTCTGTTTCTTTTTATCTTATTTTATGTTTTTGAGACAGACAGGCCACCCTTCAACTTGATAGATAGCTGAGGATGATCTTGAACTCCTGACCCTCCTGTCTCTAGTTCCCAAATGTGGGGCTATAGGCTTGCACTGTCACACCTTGGTTATTCAGTGCTAGAGGGCCTCACACAAAACAGGCAAGCACCCCGCCAACTGAGCCATATCTCCAGCCCAGCCTGACACTTCCAAATCATTGGAAAATCAAAACCTAGGCAGAGAGCAGACTCTCAGTGACACAGAAGGCACCTGAGGCCAGGAAAAAAACATACTAGGGTGACATTGCAAAAACATCCCTACATCTTAAATACCCTAAATCCTGGAAGAAAAACCCAATGTTTTAGGGATTTCTGGGTCCCCTAAGATTTCCTCCATTCACTGAATGATTTACCAAGCAATTTATTTCCTGGAAATTATTTGAAAATTAAGTGAGATTTATTTATTTTCACTCTCAAGAACACCAAAGTTGATTCTCTGCCTGTCTCTGTCTACTGACCGGATGTTATTGCCCCAAGTTCTTGATAACAACTGATCTCCAGTCCACACAAACCCAGTTCACTCAGACCTACATCTGGGAGTCTCTCTTCTTGACTCCAATCTGCTTTTGCTGCTGTTCCCGGGCATCCCCTCTGCTGCTGTTCTTGTTGTTTAAATGGATGGCTTTGTTTCTTTTTACAGATGAGAATCCAATAGTGACTACTGTCCTCAAAAAAATCTCACATTTGCTTGCTCCGGGAGGTGGCAGGGAAGTCTCAAGGACCCACAAGTAATAATGTCTCTGTATCTAGTGGTGCTCAACTTCGAAGCAGAAAATCAACTCAGGAAGCCTGATTGCTCATCTATTAAAGTGCTGGTTGCACCTGTCACTAGAAGACGAGAACATGTCCTGCCTCACTGACCCAGCCTGACTAAGGGAATGAGTAGCAACACAGTTGAAAATGGAAACAATTTATTGATATGTATGCCATTTTTATATGTGTGTATACCTGTTTGTGTGTGGATACACATGTGTGGATGTGTGTATATGTGAAGGTTCAAGGTTGATGCCAGGAATTATCCTGGATCACTCCTTCACCTTATACACTGAGGCAGGGGTTCTTAGTCAAACCCAGATCTCATGAATATGGCAAGCCTTGCTAGCTAGCTTGCTCTGAGCTTGCCATGTCTCTACCTTCTCAGGTTGGAATTACAGAGGCCACCATGCCCACCCAGTATTTTATATGGGTTTGGGGATTTGAACTTCTGTCTTTAAGCTTGAAGGACAAATGCTTAGTTGCCTGAGCCATCTCCTCATCCCTGAAAAGAACTCACTGTGGTGAATTGTAGGACCTTGGGTCATTTACTGTCTAAATGCCCCACAATGGAGCCTTGAGATTGTTTATTATTTTCTAGCTATTGTTTTACAAACACACAGATTTCCCAGACAGTCAAGAACATACATAGGTTATTACATACATTTTAATGCATTTCATCCATAATCACCACACAGTCATTTTTGGGGTTGTGGGTGTACCTGCCTGTTACCACAATCCAATGTCTAAGGATATCGAGTAGACATTAAGAATCAGAAAAGTAGACACAAGATAGAATTAATTACTTTTCTTGCTATGTCAAACTACACAACAAAAACCACTTACAGAATGATGAGTTAATTTTGACTCATAGTTTGAAGATATAGCTCATCATGGTTTGAGGCATGGGGACAGGAACTTGAAGTGCCTGCTCACCTGTGTCCACTGTCAGGAAGCATAGAGCCATGGAGGCTGGTGCTTAATTCATTTATTGCTTTTCATTCAACCAGGAACCCGGACCTTCGAATGGTGCTGCCCACATTTTGGGTATGTTTTTCTGTCTCCAAGATCCTAGTCTAGAAATTACCTCATAAATATGCCCAAAGGCTTGTTGCCATAATGATTCTAAACCCCGTCACATTGACAATTGAGATTAACCATCACACAAATCATGGCCTATCTTATAAAATAGTAAAAATGGCATATGAATGGCAGGTTTAAAATAATATGTGCTAACATGTGGACAGTTATCTCAGAGCTGTACAATGGTGAACAGTTTTATTTCCCTTTTCTTATCTGTTAAGAAATACGTTAGGGCCTCTTGTACTAAAATCTTCTTATTAACTACATGCTATAGTTTCCAAGAATAAAAATATACAACCTGTGTTATATGTTTTATAAGGATTCTGCCTTCTTGATAGAGGCTTATTTAATTGTGTGTGTGCGCACAAGTGCCTTCTGAGGCTAAAAGAAGGCATCAGATCTCCTGGAGCTGGAGTCAGAGGCATTTGTGAGCCACCTGATGTGGGTACTGGGAACTGAACACAGGTCCTCTGGTAGAGAGACAAAAGCTATTAACCACTGAGCCATTTCTCCAGCTCCAGGATACTGCTTTGAGGAATCATTACACAGAGATTGGATACATAACCAACCAACAACCAGCCATCCACGACCCTGAAGTAACAGTTTTGCACGAAAAGTCCCACATTAGAAAGATTTGCGGATATAGAGGCAACTAGCTTAATCTGATTCCAAATCTCCCTTGAGCTAATGCTGTGCACTGGCCATCAGTATATGCAGGACTCGACTTCCTTGTCAGCAAATGTCATTCACCTTGTGAACTACAAACGTGAGGCACCATCGGGAATGCTCTTCACTGTCAGGAATATTAAAAAATGTATTTGGAGCCCCTGGAGATGACTCAGTCAGAAAGGGCTTGCTTAATAAGCATGAGGAACCAAGTTTGATTTCCAGAACCCATGTGAAGATGGCAAGTGTTTGTAATCCCAGCACTGAGCAGGCAGAGACAGACGGAAGCCTGGGACTCACAGGCCAGCCAGCCTAGATCATCTAGAGATCTCTAGGCCAATGAGAGATTGTTTTAGTTAGGGTTTCTATTGTTGTGAAGGGACACCATGACCACAGCAGCTCTTTTAGAGGAAAACGTCAGAGGTTTAGTCCAAAATGACCACGAAGGAAGTATGGCAGCACACAGGTAGCGGAGAGTTCTATATCTGAATCCACAGGAAGCAGGAAGGGATGAGGAGCCACTGGACCTGGCTTGAGCTTCTGAAACCTCAAAGCCCACTCCAGTGACACCCTTTCATCAACAAAATCACATTCTCTAAGCCTGTCAAATATGGTTACACCCTATGAGCCTATAGGGGACATTTTCATTCAAATCACCAAAGAGATCTTATCTAAAAAAAATAGTAGACAGAGATTTAGGGATTACAAGGATGCCCTTTGGACTCCGCATGCATTGAATACACATGCACATATACCCGAGCACATCTGTTTACTACTCACATGTATGCATACGCACAGACAGATACAAAAACAAATAAAGAGCAAAACCAAGGCTACAGAGTAAGACCTGCCTCAAATGAGGCAAAAACATTCCAACAGTGGGCATTCTAGAATGATCCAGGACTCAAGACTCATTTGTGGGTTGTTGCTACAAAGCAATTCTTTCCTGTGTGTTTGGCATCTGTGGTCTGACATAAGGCCCTCTGTGCAGCCAAAGAATGAACTTAGCCACAGACCAAGGTCCTGCTGAGGCTTCTGACAGGGTGGAGAGCACTCACTGAGTAAAACCTCCAGACATGTTATATGTGCCATTGCTGACAAAGGCTATTTAAAAAAAAGATATTTACCAAAAGACAACGGTCCAACAAAATGAGGCATAGAATATTTCCAAAAGCAGGAAGATTCGTATTTTAAAGAGTCTTTACTCATCCCTAAATGGGACATCTATGCACCCCTTTCTGATGACATAGGGAGCATTAAGGGAAAGGGGGATGACAGAATCTCAGAGTCAGAGGACGGGGGAATAGTTGTGAAATGCTCTAGACATGACACGGCTGTTGCATACGCGAACTTGTTGAAGCTACGGTTGCCTGCGCCATATCAAATCCACAAGCTAGCAGGCAGCGCTAATTGGACCCTGTGGGTTATCAAAACGGGGGTTGGGGTGGAGAGACAAGAAGTCATGAAGATGGAAGGGGGTGTTGTAGAGTTACAGGGTTTAGGGGTACATATGATTGAAATAATGTATATATGCATACAATTGTTAAAGGGGGAGAAAAGACAAAATAGATAAAACAAAATAAAGGGACTTTAGTCTTTAGAAATTATGCCGATATCCATTCGATGCCTTGGCCCCTGGTTTAGAGTCTGAGAGCCAGCCCTCTGCACTTCACTCTGCTGGCCACTTCCTCCTGGGCTGACCACAAGGTGATAGCATCTTTCTGAAGATAACCCTTCACTCTCCCCCAGTTCTCAGCTCAGCTACTTGGAACAGCATTAAAGCCCCACTGGGCTTTCCGGTTTGTGGCTCTGAGCTGTGTAACAAGTATCCCATCTTGGTTTATGCTCTCATTAAATTTCAACCGAGGTGCTGGTGACCCATGATAATCACTGGGTCCCTCCACTGAAGCAGAACGGATAAAAAAAAAAGCCTTCCTTTACATCTTCTGACAAGGAAGCTAGCAAAGTACTTGTTAAATGAAAATCACAGGGCACACTGCAGTTAGCTATGGCATGGTGCCCTGTGCCTCCTGCCCACTGGACATTTCTGTCTCTTCACTAATACCCCACCAATTAACTTTCGAGCTAAGGATCTGATTTCTTTAACCCTTCCCAATTAGAGGAAGTCAAAAGTTACTTCTACCTTGGTAACTCTTCAGTGTACGTCAGTCTAAGAGTCTAATGTCCTAAAAATTTTCTCGCACACTCTGCTGACTAAGTTCAATAACCGAGAGTATTGTTACCTGGAGATGCATTTTCAAAGAGTTTAGGACTCCATCACCTACGTAGACATATATCTTCCATCTTCGCAGCCTTCCACAAAAGGGAGACGTTACCAATAGAGTTGGACATTGTTGAGGACAGTGATGAGGACACATTTGCTGATAGAGTCATCACACACAAAACAGGTGTGAGCAGATTAAGGTGAGGTGGCAAATCCCAGTTTCCTGGGCTTTTACATAAAATTTTCCTGGAACATAGCCATGGCCATTTGCCTGGAGCTCCTTGCACTCCTCAACAGAAAAGTTCAGTACTTAGAGATGGCATGGCTCTCAGACCCTAAAGTGTGTGCTATGTGGCCCTTAGAGGAAGTTGGTCAACTCCTGTATACTAAGCGTAATGCTCATGCTCATAACTCTTACGTCTCTGAAGCCATAGACGAATCTAGCACCAGAGCAAATGGAACAGCCTGGTGTCTCTCTGACATAGTCTTTGCAAGTCTCCTTTGCTGACTTTAAAACAGACAGAAAGTTATGGTCTGCAGCAGAATATAATTCTTTTTGCATGGCATACTGCTATCTTACAGTTACTTGATCTTCCTTCCAACACAGGAACAGTAAATACACTTAATTACTTACTTAATATAATAACTCAACCATCACTGAGTATAATAAACACTTCCCTACCACTTTAAATAAATCTTATTTTTCTACAACATCTGATGGAAGCCAGTTATTCTCAACTATTACAATCAATCTTTCCTTAGCCTTGAAACCTTTAGACTCTGTTGTCAGTGAGGACCCTGGACCTATGATCCATCTCCAAGATGAATGCCCTTCTGAAGGCCTCTCCTCTCTTGCTGTTGTCATTTAGGTCTCCCAGGTTGGAGTAGGAGTGGACTCCAATAGATGTGGAGTCTACTTGGAACTCCTGATGTCTTCTGCAGACACAGGAGAGCCAAGGATGGTTGGACAGAAACCCAAACTCTATGTGAACAACTGGTGGCATAGATAGATAACAGGCAGAATAGTGCAAATGACAGGGGCAGTTCCTAGCAGTCTTGTGTGTAGAACTACAGCCACTGATTGCCCATACTTGCTCTTTCCCATGTACCATCCCTTTTCTCCTGATCTAAGGGGACACTGTATTCTCCCTTATCATCATACATCTTGGTCATGCGACTGTAGCCTCATACTCTGAACCCCTTCCAGGTCTCTTCCGTCCAACTAACCACCTTTCCCATACTATTTCTCTCTAAATTTGGCATCAACCAGAGACCCTACCTAAGGTTTGGCTAAATTTATTATCAGATTAGTGAGTAACCCGTATTAGATGATAGTGATAAGTCTTTGAACCCTTTGCTCTTCAGAGCCATGAGCTGAATACACTTCCATTGTTTATAATTTACCTAGTCTCTGGTATTTTATCATAGTCACAGGAAATAAGAGAAATAATCTCTAATGAAGAACAAGGTGCCATGCTAAATATGTTGGGAGAATTAGAGGTAATATGATACACACTCTATATTAACTGCTTCTATCTGCTTAATTTTCATATCAGCCCAATGAGACACTTATTATTATCACAGAGCTAGGAGATGGTAGAATTGTGGCTGCAATTCACATCTTCTGATGATAGCATCCCTTGTCTTAACCATTATAAGGGGATCATATAATTTAGGGAGAGAGAAAGGGAGATGTTCATCATTGAAAAGAACAAGGGAGCCCCTGACAGACTGAGAGGAGTAAGCTGAAGCAAACCTTAGAAAGCAAAATTGTTGCCTGAGGATTCATAGCGAGTGGCAGCAGAGCAAAGACTGAATGCTGCGCTGTCTCCCTGCCTGCTCCCGCTCTGCAATCCCCAGATGTGGAGCATGGGCTCATCTCCAGATGAGCTCAGACTCATTCTTTTGACAAAAATGGAGATTTTACCCTAAGACAAATGAATGCTTTGTTATGCATGTTCTTAACTACTGTGAAGTCACCCCCGGGATGCCGCTCATGGCATCTGAAGTAGGTGCACGATCACTGTGTGATGACTCCTGATCCGCTGAAATTCCTTCCAAAGGAAGGAAGAACTATGGTCCAGGCTGGTCGACATCTAGCAATGCCCAGGAACCATGTTTGCATACTCCTCTGTGGGTACATGGTGAAGAAGGTTGGGAGGCATGGGTTTGACTCCTGGATGTTCTATCTCCTGGGCTTGTGATTCTTCTGCTTAGAGCTACTTCCCGAACACCAGGAACCTGGAGCAGTCCCTTCTGCTGAAAGCTGGGGGGAGGAGGTTCAAGTCCAAGGCTTATTTCCAGGGAGGGAGGACAGGGTGGCTCAGAGGGATGGAGCAGGTTGGGATGAAAAGATCTCAGCAAGAGGAATTGAGGCGATGCTTGGAGTTGGGCACAAAATGAATGAGCTCAGCTCTGTGCACTGGCTTGACACCTTGGCAACCTATTCCTGGTCTTGAATGAGGACTGGAGGATACTGCTGTTATGATGTAATTGTCCCCTCCAACACTCATACTGAGGTTTAACTGGCATGCAGATGACGTTAGGAAGTGATCAGCTATGATCAGGAGTAGGTTAATGTCATGATTGACGTACTGTGTTTGACCAACTTCAACGTGCTTGCCTTCCACCCTCTACCACAGGACAACCCAGGGTGAATGCCCTTGCTAAATGTTATTGCCGTGGCTTTGGACTTCCTACCCGAAATACACTACCGTTATAGTACATAGAAACCATTGCTTATAATTTACATTATCTATACTATTTTGTTTCAACATCAGAAATGTACTGAGACACATAGCATTAACGATGAACAAAGGTGCCATGCCAGGCATTTTGGAATAATACAAAGATAGGGACTGCATTTAAAATGTAGAAACATATAGAGATATCCGTGCTGCATTTCAAACAGTTTAAAATTGATTTATGAGATTCTGTAATGTGGCTAGGAAGACCCACCTTACAAGGCTGAAACTATGAATGAATAACACGATTCCCAGATTCCCTGGCAAATCAGCTGGCATGACAGGAGCAAACATTAGGTCCTTCCATCTTATTCACAGGGAACCTTCAGACTTCAAGGTAAAAGTCAGAAAGCGTGTGAAGTCTGGTGGGAGTTCAGTGGTCAGAGCGGGGGAGACCTGACTGCTTAGCATCAATGCATGTTTCTAGATGAGCCTGCAGAGGAGGCGATGCTGGGTCTGGCTCTGGATGGAGGAAGACATGGTTTGCTTAGCCTGGTATGAAGTCATGTGATGTTGGGTAAAAATGTTAAAGAGCACTGGGAATTAAGGAGACCTAAAGGAGAGAGGCAGAGCTTGTTAAGGAAGGAGAATGTTTCCTAATTCCTTGTCTTATGCAAAATACCCAACAGAGGCAGCTGAGGGGGAGGGGGACTTATTTTGCTCACTGTTTGAGGCAGGGAAGGCTTAGTGGCCATTCATGGTGGTAGGAGTGGCCCCTCTTGGTGGCAGGAGGAGCATGGATCAGCTTGCTCACCTCTGAGACTGACCTGAAAACAAAGATGTTAGGAGAGAGGGGACCTGCCTCTAACCCTCTTATGTTGCTCCTTGACCTCAATCTGCCCTGTGTCCAAAAGGTTTCATGATTTCCCCAAGTAGCACCCACAGTGGACACCTGGTGTTCACGCACATGAGCTTTTGGGGGACATGTCACTTCCAAGCTACAGCAGCCTTGTGTGGGACCCAAGGTTGTGAACTGTGATCTCTCCTTCTGTTGTGTGAATCTTGGGGATTGAACTCAGGTCCTCAGACTTGACCGCAAGCACTGATATCCCTTGAGCCACTTTGACAGCCTGCTACTTCCTTTCTTTTAGAGGAAATAAGTAGGAACAAGAGGGTGTCTCCTTACTCCTGACTACTTCGGTAGATGGTGTGGCGTGGTTTGTTAGAGCTCATAGTTTCCATCTATTAAGCATAAGTTGAACTGGATTTTCTACTTCTTGGTACATTTCTTTCCTAAATAGATTGAATTAAGATATGATTTTATTTAAAGGAGTATGTAAATGAATGCACAGAAATGGCAAATGTGGTGTGGTACTGTGGCATTGTTTGAAGCCATATTCTAGTTCTAAGGAAGTAGAGGCAGGAAGATTAGGAATTCAGGTTCAATGCTGGCTACATTTAAGTTCAAGGCCAGCCTAGGGTAACTATGAGGCCTTGCCTCACCAAAAAAAAAAAAAGAAAGAAAGAAAGAAAGAAAGAAAGAAAGAAGAAAGAACGAAAGAAAAGAAAAGAAAAGAAAAAAGAAAGAAAGGTGGATGGATTCACATATGAGGCTGGCCGATGACCTTCGTAAACACACACATTCAAACATATATATACATGCACAGATGTCAGGGGAATAGAGCCATTTCTGAGCAATGGCCTCATGGCACATCTATGGCCCCGACTCTCTACTGTTTATAACACTTTTTATTGGGAAAGCCAACTTGCCACATCCTCACTTTCCTGTCACCTGTATCCCTGTTACCACATCCACAGCAGCAGTTCCCTCCCCATCCGTGGTCCTCACCCTTTACCAGCACACACAGCTAAGGCAACAGGCAGGGCTTCAGGCTCCCTGCAGGTCCTTGCCTTAGCCTCTCACTCCAGCCCTCTGGGTCCCTTCTTGCTCACCATGTGCCTCCTTTTTCCTGAATGGCGCTGTGAATTTTTCTTTCATCTAAGCACAGGGCTGGTAGGAGCTGAAGGTGTTGGTTGAGGCTAGGTTAAACAAGCCTTGGTTTTCCGGCCCTTCTTAAAAACAAACAAATAAAAAGCCCCCTTTCATTCTTTGATTGGTTTCTATGAAGCTGTTGATAAAGAGCTAGGGAACGAACTGGGATCAGAGAACCCGTCCCTCCATCCTCACCTCCAGCTTGCAGTTCCCCCAGCTGAATGTGCACTTGGCTGCAGTGTTTATCTCTCTGGAAGCCACAGAGTCTCTGGCTCTGACACGAAGGCTCTCAAGCTGTTATGAAGTTCCTTACTGAGACAATTACAAAGGCAGACTGCCACAGACCTAAAACACAATGCAATTTATTTCTGTGGCTCACCTTTCACACCCCTGATAGCACAGACAATTCCTAGCAGTGGCTCAGACAAGGCCCAGACAATGAGAAGCTGAGAGAGAGAGATGCACTGGAGCCCAGGAGACTGTGGGTGTGCGTGTGGGGGTGGTGGGAGCAGGTTGGGAATGAAGAATGATCGCCCAGCTCTCCACACTCCACCAGCCCTTTTCTGGGCAGGTCTGCGGGGCTGGAAATCATTAGTTCTCCACCAGGCCCCAATGAAAAGGCTGCAGTCTCAGGGCTGCTGCAGAATTCCAGAGCTAGGCTGGGCTTCCTGAAGCTTCTTATGGACCTCCTGTGGTTTGGGGAGCCAGGGGCACACAGGGGAGCAGACTGAGACTAAAGGGGGACAGCAGGGAACTTTGCAGTATGTGCAAACGTCCTGATTTCCATGGCTTCCATGGCGGCATGGTTTAGAATCCCAGGGTACCCTGCTCACTAAGGAGAGCTACTGAATCTCTCTCTCTCTGCAGAGTGGGTACCATTTGACTGCTGAGATAGCTCAGTGGGCAAAGGCTTTTGCTGCACAAACCTGATGGCGCGTGCTCAGTCCCCTGAACTTACATATTGAAGGTAGGAGCTGACTGTGGAAAGTTTGTCCTCAGTCTCCACACATATGTATGTAGCCATGGCATGTGCACATCCCCCTACATATCAAACTACACACAAACAATGCAAATGAGCCGTATCAATTGTGTGTGTGTACAAATGTGCACAGGTATGTGGATTTGGGGGGCAGTATATGCTCATGCATATGGAGGTTAGAGGCCAATCAAGGTGTCTTTCTCTAGGTACCTTCTGCTTGGTTTTTTGTGTCAGGCTTTCTCAGCAGACTGGTTGGTTGCTAAGCCCCAAGGATTCATTTAGCTCTGCTTCCAGGGTGCAGGTGTGATAATCATTTGCTACTATGCCTTTTCAGAAATGAAACATGAATTCTGGGGTTGGAACTCAGGTCCTTACACTTACCAGCTGAGTACCCGCCCTCCCCAGCCTGGCCTTCAGTCATTATTTTTACAGTCAAGGAAACAGGTTCAGAAAGAGCAACCACGTCACCCAAAGTGCCCCCTTGAGCACACCGGGCTATTAAAAATCCAGACAGTCTGAGCTCAGGACCCGTGAACCTTAACTGGAAAGGCGAGTCGTCTCATTGAAGATATCGACAGTACTGATGGGGAAGACAGAATTGACTGGAAGTAGGAAAGCAGTAGAAGAAAAGCTGGCAGCTGCTCTCACCTGCAACCCCTGGTTAATTAAGAGGTGAGCAGAGGCGGGAGGGAAGGAAGGGAGCAAAATGTTCCTCAAATGGAAGCAAGCACAAAGGCAAAGGTTCTCCTCCAACATCTTGTTAGTTGAAATGTTCGCTCTCAGCCCCGAGGACTCCAACAGCTATTTCCAAAGACACAGAGCAAAATTAATAGATTCTATTCAACGGGCTTTGCTAAGGTGTCTGGTAGGTAGCATGCCCTACACTTAGGTGCCAGGACTGGGGGAGGCTGGCAGGAGGGAGTAGTTAGGGTGGAGAAGATGTGCAGATGGGGATGAGAAAGCCTTTCCCCCAGAGAGCTATCAGTCTAATGGGGGAGACAGCCATGCATACAAACACAGTTAATGTAGACAGTGAGAAGCACAAGGGGAGGGAGGCGGCTCTTGGGTAGGGTGGCAGATCTGCCAGCGCTTATCAGTGGGCATTAGATCTAATTTTGACCGCAGGAGATGACTTATTTGGCTTACTCTACTACCTTGTAGTCTATCACTGAAGACATTCATGGCAGGAACTCAAACAGGATAGGAACCTGGAGGCAGAAGCTGATGCAGAGTCACGGGGGCAGGGGGCGCTGCTGACTGAGTTGTCCTTCAGGGCTTGCTCAGGCTGCTTTCTTATAGAACGCAGGACCGCTAGGCCAGGAGTGTCCCCATTCACAATGGGCTGTGCCCTCCCTCATCAACCACTAATTAGGAAAATTCCCTACAAATTTGTCTACTTATAGTTGTATCTTCTGGAGGCATTTTCTCAAATGAGGTTCCCTCCTCTTAGATGCCAAAAGCTGTGTAACTAGCCAGTACAGAGTCCATTATGTACTGAATAAGGAGACATTATAGGTTAGTGTACTCTTCTCCTCCTCCTCCTTCTCTTCCTCCTCCTCCTCCTCCTCCTCTTCTCCTCCTCCTCCTTCTTATTCCCCTTCTCTCCTCTCATTGGCTTGGGTTTGCCTAGCAGACCCTGCTGCCCAGTGAGTCCCAGGATCCGCCTGTGTCTACCTCTCTGGAGCTGGGATTCCACGTGCATGCTATCACACCTGATATCCACATAAGTTCAGGTACTCATGTTGCAAGATAAGTATTTTGCCAACTGAGTCATCTCTGCTCTCCTAGAAGGATTGCTTATGATGGCAGGGTTGACGTGGTATTTCTGGGACAGCCCAGAGGAAGATGTGGAGGGTTGCTGTCAGGACTGCCTACCAGGCTGAGGAGATAAATCCATAAAAGTGGGATGTCTAGAACTTGACAGCAGATCAAGACATGGGTGTGGTTAAAAAAAACAAAAAACAAAACAAACAAACAAAAACCCCTAAAAGTCCCTTAGTCTTTTTCTGGATAACATGAAGGACCATGACGTCACTATTGCAGAAAGGACAAGATGAGAACAGAAGGAGGTGAAGATAAAAACTGTGACAACGGGGGCTAGAGAGAAGACTCTGTGGTTAAGAGTACTTAATGTTCTTACAGAGGGCCTGGATCTGGTTATCTCTGCCAGCACCCACGCTGGGCAGCTCAAAACTGCGTGAAACTGCAGCTCCAGGGGATCTGATGCCCTCTTGACCAGATCCACAGAAAATTGCACTTACGGGCACATGCCCATACATACCATATATACATAATTAAAAATAAAATAAATATTATAAAAACTGTAATCATAACATCTAATGACACTTCTTTAGTGTCAGGAATAGGCATCTGATAGATAGAAGTAGCTCTAGGCCAAGTAAGAAGCAAAAACCTATTTTGCTTCCCGTCACCCAGCTTCTACACACATGTCTGAAGCATGTGTAATCTTTTATCATTTTATCTCTATCTATTTATCCAGTTGGTTAGAGAATGCTCCCAAGTCCAAGGTGATAGGTTTTGTTCACCAATAGAGCAAATCAACCATATTGCATAGACATGAACCATAGCTCCACTTACAACTGATCATCCATCCAATGGGCTGACAGACATTCTGGTACTCCGATGTTTAAGTGCATTAACAATGGTGGTGAACTGTCAGTGGACACATGTCCTGCTCTCTAACTTTTTAAACTATGACCAAGTTTATAGTCACCAAATTTGCATACCATGTGAGTTTTTCTCATCCCTGTGACCGAATTCCTGACAAAAGCAACTTATGGGAAAAATGGTCTCTTTTGGTTCATACTTTAAGAGGGTACAATCCATCATGGCTGAGAAAACATTGTGGGGTTCACAGCAGACAGGATACATGGTTGCACATCCTCCCAGCTCTATAGACTAGGGAGCAGAGAAAGGGTTTGTGATGCTCCACTGGTTCTCTCCTTTTACCTCTTCATTCAGTCTGGGAATCTAGATCATAGGATGGAGGATTCTGACTACATTCAGGGGGAGTCTTCACCCTCAGTCAGTTCTCTCTGGAACACCCTCATAGACACAGCCAAAGGTGTGTTCCTCCAATGCTCCAGGCATTTCTCTTCTGTCGATTATGCTTTCTTGATTGAGAATTAAACATATATATATATATATGGACTATAATCATATCCACTCCATTTCCCTTCTACCATTGTCCCTCTTCTTTAACTTATATCCTCTCCTAACATCCTGTGTCCATTAGATAGCCCCTAAGAATCTTTTAATGTGGTCAACCTTACCCAACAATTGATTAAAATAGCTCAAACCTCCTAGAACCTTATCATGTAGAACAGGCTCTCTGAAACACGCCCCTTTCCCACCAGGTATCCCACCACTCCTGAATATCCTTCAGGAGTCAGGTAAGCATCTCTCTCCTTGTTAAAGAGAGACCAGTGTATTAGGGTTGGGCACCTACAACCCTGCTTTACAGCCCTCCAAGAAAACACATACCTTGCACTGGTGTAGTTGGAATGTGACCACCCTGAAGCTTATAGTGGGACCTTTTGGTCTCAGACACCTGCTAATCCCCCAAGCTGACATTGTTCATCTCAGAGGAAATGACAATGTGATGCTGTCTGAATATTTACTGGCTCTGCTGCAAGGTAAGAACTCTTTACTCACCCCCTCGCTGAAGGGGTGAAACAAAACTAAACCTATGAGATTTTTCAAATTGCTGTTGTCAAGGTTCACTGGGGCGTTTGCTACATTAGCTATCTGCTACCTGAAAACTTCCCCCAGCCTTAATTTCTAAGGACTTTTTTTTTTTTGCTGTAGTATCTGCCAATAGATCTGGGCTATCCTACAGCTCCTTCTCCCTGGAGGGGCATTTACCAGTCAGCCTTTCAGCCAAGCTTTCACTTGGCATCAAATACTGAAGAAAAGGAACTCCACTGCTCTCCCTGACAGGCAGGTCTGCTAATTACACCCACTGGAAAGGAAAGCTTGGGAGAAGCTAGGAGCTGGGGCTTAGGAAAGAGAAGGGGGATTCTTTCGACTCACTTGGTGCTGAAGCCAGCACAGGTGATGTTTGCTGGTCAGGTGACTTTTCCAGGACAGCAAGAGCAAGCCGGAGGGAAGCCATAACACCCCCAGGGAACTCCTGCCATGGGAAGGTGTGCGGCTGTCACCCATGCCAATGTTGGTATTCTGGAGTTTGCAGGCCTGTTTCTGTTCTTAACTCTGCAATCTTCAAATGGTTCATGTCTGAGCTACTGTTCTATTGTTGGGAAGAGACACCGCACCCAAGACAACTCTAAGAAAGGGAAGCATTTAAGTGGGGCCTTGCTTACAGTTCCAGAGACTCAGCCCATTCTCATTATGGTGGGAAGCAGGGTGCAGGCAGCCAGGCATGGCACTGGAGCAGTAGCTGAGAGTTTATACCTTGATTCACAAGTGCAAGGCAGAGAGAGAAAAACTCGGCTGGGCTTGGGCTTTTGAAACCTCAAAGCCCTACTCCCTGTGACACATCTTCTCCAACAAGACCACACCCCTGATCCTTCCTAAACAGTCCACCAATTAGAGACCAAACATTCAAACAAGTGAGCCTACAGGGTCAGTCTCATTCAAATCACCCTGGTTTGCTTTGGGCCAACTATGGGTTCTAAGCATCTCACCAGCTTCTTGTGACAACTGATATTGACGGCCAACTTGACAAGGTCTAGGTTCACTGAAGAGATGATCCTCTAGGGATTTCAGCGAGAGATTTTCTTGGTCAGGTTAATTGAGATGGGGAAACCTACTCTAAATGTGGGAAGTACTCGTGGTCTGGGGCCCAGGACCGAATGCAAAGGAGAGAATTGTTGAGCATCAGTTTCCATCTCTCTCTTCATCCTGACTGTGCTGGCAGCATGAGCAGCCTTGGTACGGGCACTTGGCATCATTGCTTTTCACCCTAAAGGCTCAAACTGTGAGCCCTAATAAACTCTACCTTCTCCAAATTGTTTAATCAAGTATTGTCATTGTAGCATTGAGAAAAGTAATTAATGCTGTTTCTAATTGGGCACTAATGTAGATAGCATAAGCCAGCTATGGTGGGTGACGCTTGGCTGTTGTAGTCCTAGAAACCTGAAGGATGAGGCAGGAGGATTGCTTGTGCCTAGGAAGTTCAAAACCAGTTTAGACAATACAGTAAGTTCTTGTCTCAAAATAAAAGTGAAATAATATAAACCTCAGGGAATGTTTCTGAGCATTCGAGAAATTATGTATGAATTGGTTATGGCAGCTATTGAGATTGCCACCAGCTCTTAGCAAAGTCAGATTTTGCTTCCTGTTTATGCTTGAAGTTTCTCTACTTAGAATTAGCCTGTCCCATCACTGCTGCCAAGAGCAGACTCCAAGAGCAGATCCTCTAAGGATAAGCTTCCATGTTCCCTCCTTCCCAGTCTCCTTTGACACCTCTTGGTCTGATGAACACTGCATTCTGGGAAGCATTAGCAGCAGGCACAGTGACTTTCCTGTGTCCTGTAGCACTTCATTCTTTGAATCGCCATTCTGATGCCTGAAGGTACTTGTGGGGGTGGGGGATGCTGTTGCCTGATGCTATTGATGCATCCCCAAAGAGCTTTGAATAGCTCTGGTTGTCACATCCATCACACCTCGCTGTGGTTTATTATCTGTCTTTCCAACAGGGACTTGGGTTGTAGCCTTAGTATCTTGCAAATGGCAGATGCCCAAAGCACACCGATTGAATCGATAGATGAAGGAAAGGTCTTGCCGGTTATCTTTACACATCCTACAGTGCCAAATGCAGAGTGTGCCCTCAGTATTTGTCTAAAGACAAATTCAGTATGTACAATGGTAGGTTTGCAAAACCAGATACCTCTGGGGACCACATGGGCAACCAGCGCCAGTGGCCACAGTACACGTAAAATCAAGAACAGGGACAATGGGGGTGACTACATTAGTTTTCAAAAAGCCTCCCATCTGGCCAATGATAGGGTTCAGCAAGTAAAGGAGCTTGCTGCCAATCCCCAGGACACACACGGTGGAAGGAAAGAATTGGGTCTTGCAAGTTGTTCTCTGATCTCCACATGTGTGCTGTATCATGTACACACATACAGGCACAGTAAGTAATGTGTAAATGTAAAAATATTTTAATTAAAAGAAAAAGTCTCATAGCATGTTATTTAGACCCTGATTGCCTAGAAAGAAGAAAAGCGCCCATCTATGGGCCAAACTGTACCTACCATGCATTTCCCTAAGACCCTAACGATGACATAAGTAAAGTTGTTGACACATAATACTTAGAAATTCACATCAAATATAAGACAGCCACTATTTGAGACAGTTTGTGACACATGTGTGTGGCATTTCCTCTGTTCTTTGGGGGCTGTGCCTCAGCTTACTAAATTCTTCTGGCACCCACTGAAACCTGAAATTATCTCCCTGCTCAGAACTTTCAAGTAAATTCTCACGTAAACAGAGAGCTAACTTTTTCAGGCCCGCCTATAGATGGTTGATAAATAATTCTTATATTGTCCCTTCTAAGTAGTGTATCATTTGCAAGTACCAGTCTGTGTGATACCATTGAGGGGTAGTGATAGGGAAAACTGTAGCCAGGAGGGCAGTGGAAATAAGGGATCCTTAAAGGCAAGGAAACCTTTGTGGCATGTATCTTCCTCATCCTACCCCAAAGCCTGTGACTGCTTCTTACTAAATGAGGTTCCTTTCCAATAGTGAGGACAGATAAGGACCACACGACCTTCATGTTTCTGTGGGAATCACTTGAGGTCACTGGGTTGGAAGCTGACCCTGGAGAAGAGGTCACTGAGGATGGGGGAGGGTAAGGGCGTTGGAAGTGGGAATCTTTCCTCAGCTGGGCTTTGATTTGGAGACAGGATCTTTTCTGCCGCTTCAGTCCCCACAAATCTGTTCTGAGCTCATCTGTGGGCTTCACATATGTGGCGGGACACTCAGTGTTCAAAGCAGCGATGCAGTCTCTCCTCCCCAGCACCATCTGATGCAGCAGGGCCTGGCCAGACGGGAGAAACGGGCCAGGAGGGGAACAGGCAGCCCATTTTCCCATCCTGCACCAGGCAGCATATGGAGGATGCATGGTCCAGGGATTCCTGCTAAAGAACTTGGGAGAAGCATCAAGGGGATGGAGTTCTATAGGACTGTCATGAAGGCATTTTCACTACTCATAGGTCTGAGCAGCATCACCCTAAGGGCTTTCCAGGCTCTGATCCTGGCCAACTCACCAGTTCTCTAGCTGGGCTGCCTCTTCCAGGGCCTGAAGAAGAACAGATAAAGAATATGCAGGCATGGGGTTGGGGATGTAGCTCAGTGGTAGAGCAGTTGCCTAGTATGTGCAAGGCCTTGGGGTCTGTTCCTAGCACCGTTACCAAGAAGGAGCAGGAAGGAGGGGGAAGAAAAGATGTTCCTAGCTTTTGAAGACCTTAGAAGAAACCTGGCACCTCTCCTCGACTCTGGGCAAAACTGCTCGTCTTGTCCTTGGCAGATGCTATCTTGAATACCTTGAGATTTTGTAAATGCAATCATAGTAGAATGATCATAGTAGAATGATCTTCTATAGTCTTCTCTCCATCACACTAGACAACCTTCCCTAACACACACACACACACACACATGCACACGCACACATGCACACACACACATGCACACGCACATGCACACACACCCTGCCTTCAAGCCCATTTCCATTATATCTGATCTGGATAATTGTCCTTACCTGACCTGGTCTTCCACAGTCTCTGCTTCTGAATTCACACCAGACTAACTGTCCAGAACTCCCTTGCTCTGGATCTATTTCTGAGCTCTGATCATTCCCTGTATTCAACCCCACTACATTACCTAATGGCCCTCTGGGTCCTGGCCCTGGTGCCTGGTGACCGATACACCCACTGCTCTATTATTTTGCGTAGGCAGTTCCAGTGCATGGCTCTCCTTTCGCTCTCCAAACACCAGGCCTCTTCCTGCTCTGGGGCCATGCACCTGCTACTCTCTGACCCTCAATGGGTCTTCCCAAAGGGCTAATTCTACTCTCTCACCATCACAAGCCTCTCCCGTCCCCCTTCTCCTTCATTTTCCTCTTCTTTCTTTTCTTCTCTTCTCCTCCTCTCCCTTGCCCCTGACCCGCTCCTATTTTTACTCCCCCTCCTGCTCTTTCACATTCCCCATGCTGGCACTTCATTGCCATCCAAGTCTCCTTATCGACGAGCGTACCCATTCTCCTCATTCACCCTCAAGAGCACACAGGCACAAAGCACAGGCCTCTGTTCCACGCCCTATGTTCTTCCTCCTAATACAGCTGCCAGAAGTCTTTTTTGTTCTGATGAGCGAAATGCTTTAAATGAATGAATAAATGAACGAATGCCCGAAATCACTCCTGTGTTGTGAGTTATACCCCTGGCTACTTGTTGCTTTACCAAGAGCGGAGAGCTATCTACACTGAGTGGGAGCAAATGAATAGAAATGACTCACAACAAGAGAGAAAATTTGTCAACAGCTAGTCTAGGACTGTCCCAAGGCTAACCGATTGTGGAACCAACAGTCAGAGATGAGAAAATCTAGCTAACGTGGTGGCGACTTTAGCAGGAGGGACACAAGGTGTAGAATCTGAGCCTGGCGATCAGCATGCACCGTGAGAATGTCACATAGTTTTGTAAGCTCCAGGTCTTGAGTTATAGAATGGGCATATTCAGAACCACACTAAGAAGCTGCAGCTTGGTGGCACAGCTCCTACTTGCATGTGAGGCCACAGGTTTGAGGCTCAGTACAGTAAAAACAGTATAAGGGCCACAGGATATTGGGGAATAGGAATAGGTGAACTTGATGTGGTTGCATGTACAGATAGAAAACTCTGTTCTGGTTTGAAAAATTACTTCTACTAGGAATGGAAAGATGGCTCTATTGATGCAATTCTTGGCATGTGGTGTAAGGACTTGAGTCCAGTCCCCAGAATACATGTAAAAATTAGGCACAGAAGGGAGACTGAGACCGATTCCTGGAGCTCACTGACTATCCAGCATAGCTGAGTCAAAGAACTTGGTCTTAGAAAACAAGGTGGCCAGCAGATGAGGGCTGACACTGGAGACTGGCTTCTGGCTACACCCACACCCATACCCTCGTACACGCACACTCATATTCCCGTACACACCCATACCCTCGTACACGCACACTCATACTCCCGTACACACACACCCATACCCCTGTACACACACACCCATACCCCTGTACACACACACCCATACCCTCGTCGTACACACACACTCATACCCCGTACACACACACCCATACCCTCGTACACGCACACTCATACTCCCGTACACACACCCATACCCCTGTACACACACACCCATACCCCTGTACACACACACCCATACCCCCGTACACACACACTCATACCCCATACACACACACCCATACCCCTGTACACACACACTCTTACCCCCATACACACACACACACACACCTTCTGCCGTCATATCCTCTATTGACTCCATCAGCTTCATATCTGTGCTCCTCCAGCCAGCTACTTAATTAGGATTTTACTGGAACAAAAAGTACCAAGCAAGAATCCAGACACCTATGTATTAATAATGGACCAATTAGAGAATGGATCCCCAAAAGTTCAGATCACTATTTCCTTTTGTAATGTGAGGCCCTTATACTCAAGGTTCAGAGCAAAGTCTCAATGAGGACCATCCTCCATTCAAATCTCATTTTTTTTTCGCTTTGAGGCTTGATCTTCATTCGGAAAGGGGTTCACAGATTACTGAATGCTGACCCTTGTGTGGGTGTACGGGCTGTATAATTGATATCTGAATTTCACCTACTGCCACTCTTACATCAAGTGAGCGCTATACCAGTCTCAGCAAACAATAAGCGTTCTGTAAACACCCAAGAAAAGGAATTACCCATTGCGGTCCCTCCTGGGCAAGATTCTGAAGATTCTGACCTATCATTCTCCTGTCTCCCTCATCCCTGCTTTGGTGGCTTTGGTTGATTATACATGGCTCTGAGTGGCCAGTCTTTCTTAAGGCATCAGGAAGCTACTTCTCCCATCAGCATCTTATGGCACACATGGGTGAGTTGGTCCATCCTGTGCCACTGTATCAGGCTCGCTGTCTGTCTAAGACAGAGATGACATGGGCTATTCCATCTTCCCTTTGGGCCATGAGGGTGGGGGTTACCAAGTAAGCATTTTCTCCATAAAACTCCACTCTGTTTTTCACAAACTCTGGCAGCAGAGGAGTTAGTTGCAAAAACATCCTACTTATTTTTTCAAACAGTCAGTGAATACCCCGTGTTTCTAAACTCCCTGGGTTTTAACACAGGCAGTAAAGTTGGCAAGGAGGCAGGAAAGGTTCAGACCTTAACTGAGGATGCTTTCTGGTACAAAAAAATGTTGTCTGAGTAATCAAGGCCTGTGCCTACATACTATCATTATTGTTGCTCTTAAGAGACAGTCTGTGCATTCTTGGTAACAAAGCAAACCTCAATAGATACAAAAAAAATGAAATAACCCCCTGTATCTTTTCAGATCACCATGATTTAAAGTTAGAATTCAACAACAATTCTAATTACAGAAAGCCTACAAACTCATGGAAATTGAACAGTGTTCAACTAAACCACCCCTGGGTCAAGGAAGAAATAAAGAAAGAAATTAGAGACTTCCTAGAATTCAACAAATATGAAAGCACAATATACCCAAACCTATGGGACACTATGAAAGCAGTAGAAGAAAGTTCATAGCACTAATTCCTACATAAAGAAAGTGGAGAAATCTCACACTAGAGACTTAACGGCACACTTGAAAACTCTTGAACAAAAAGAAACAGAATCACCCAGGAGGAGTAGATGACAGGAAGTAATCAATGGGGGTTGAAATAAATAAAGTAGAAACAAAGAAAACAATATAAAATCAGTGGAATAATGAGCTTGTTATTTGAGAAAATCAACAAGATAGAAAGACCCTTATCTAAACTACTCAAAAGGCAGAGAGCGGACATCCAAATTAACAAAATCAGAAATGAAATGGGTATAACAACAGACACTGAGGAAATTCAGACAATAATTAGGCCATACTATGAAAACCTGTATTCCATAAAATTGGAAAATGTAAAAGAAATGGACAATTTTCTGGATAGGTACCACATACCAAAATTAAATCAAGGCCAGGTGAACAATTTAAATAGACCTATAACCTGCAAGGAAATAAAAGGTATCATCAAAAGTCTCTCAAACAAAAAAAGCCCAGGGCCTGATGGTTTCAGTGCAGAATTCTATCAGAACTTCAAAGAAGAGCTAATACCTATATTCAAATTGTGCCACATAATAGAAACAGAAGGAACATTGCCAAACTCTTTTTATGAGGCTACAGTTACCCTGATACTGAAACCACACAAAGACTCAACCAAGAAAGAGAATTACAGACGAATATCCCTCAGGAACATTGATGCAAAAATACTCAGTAAAATACTGGCAAATTAAATCCAAGAACACATCAAAAATTTTACACCATGATCAAGCCAGCTTCATCCCAGAGATGCAGGGATGGTTCTAAATATGAAAATCTATCAATGTAATCCACCATATAAGCAAACTGAGAAAAAAACTTCATATAATCATCTCATTAAATGCTGAAAAGCATTTGACAAAAATCAACACCCCTTCATGATAAAGGTCTTGGAAAGATCAGGGATACAAGGAACATATCTAAATACAATAAAAGCAATATTCAACAAGCTGATAGCCAATATCAAATTAAATGAAGAGAAACTCAAAGCTATTCCACTAAAATCAGGAACAAGACAAGGCTGTTTACTCCATATCTATTCAACATAGCTCTTGAAGTTCTGGCTAGAGCAGTAAGACAACAGAAGAAGCCAAACTTTTGTTATTTGCAGATGATATGATAGTATATATGTAAATTACCCCTAGAATTCTATCAGAGAACTCCTACAGCTGATAAACACCTTCAGTAATTTGACAGGACACAAGATCAACTAAAAAAAATCAATAGCCCTCCTATATACAAATAATAAAGAAGCTGAGAAAGAAATCCAAGAAACATCACCATTCACAATAACCACAAATAGCATAAAATATCTTGGGGGTAACACTAACCAAAAAAGTAAAAGACCTATTTGACAAGAACTTTAAGTCTTTGAAGAAAGGAATTGAAAAAGATACCAGAAAATGGAAAGATCTCCCGTGCACTTGGATAGCTAGGATCAACAGAATAAAAAGGGCAATCCTGCCAAAAGCAATCTATAGATTTAATGCAATCCCCATCAAAATCCCAACAAAATTCTTCACAGACCTCAAAATAACAATAGTCAACATCATATGGAAAAACAAAAAACCTAGGATAGCCAAACAATCCTGTATAATAAAGGACCTTCCAGAGGTATCACCATCCCTGACATCAAACTCCATTATAGAGCTACAGTAATGAAAACAGCTTGATACTGGCATAAAAACAGGTTGACCAATGGAATTGAATCGAAGACCCGGATATTAAACCACACACCTATGAACAACTGATTTTTGACAAAGAAGCTAAAATTATACAATGGAAAGAAGAAAACATCTTTAACTAATGGCGCTGGCCTAACTAGATGGCAGCATGTAGAAGAATGCAAATAGATCCATATTTATCACCATGCACAAAACTCAAGTCCAAATGGATTAAAGACCTCAATATAAATCCAACCACACTGAACCTGATAGAAGAGAAAGTGGGAAGTAGTCTTCAATGCATGGGCACAGGAGACACTTCCTAAATATAACACCAGTAGCATAGATACTGAGAGCAACAATAAATAAATGGCACCTCTTGAAACTGAGAAGCTTTTGTAAAGCAAAGGACACAGTCAATAATACAAAAAGGCAGCCTACTGAATAAAAAAAATCTTCATCAACCCCACATCAGACAGAGGACTGATCTTCAAAATATATAAAGAACTCAAGAAATTAGACATCAAAATGCCAAATAATCCAATTGAAAAATGTGGCACAGATCTAAACAGAAAATTCTCAACAAAAGAATCTCAAATGGCTGAAAGACACTTAAGGAAATATTCAACATTCTTAGCCGCCAGGGAAATGCAAATCAAGACAACTCTGAGATACCATCTTATATAAGTCAGATTGGCTAAGATCAAAAACACGAGTAATAGCTTATGCTGGAGAGGATGTGGAGTAAGGGGAACATTCATCCATTGCTTATAGGAACGCAAACTTGTACAACCACTCTGGACATCAGTATGGCAGTTTCTCAGAAAACTGGGAACAATCTACCATAAGACCCAGCAATGCCACTCTTGGACATACACCCAAAGGATGCTCAATCATACTACAAGGACATTTGTTCAACTATGTTCACAGGAGCATTATTTGTAATAGCCAGAACCTGGAAACAACCTAGATGCCCCTCAATCAAATGGATAAAGAAAATCTGCTAATTTACATATTAGGGTACTATTCAGCAGGAAAAAAACAATGCCATTTTGAATTTGCATGCAAATGGTCAGAACTAGAAAAAAAAACATCCTGAATGAGGTAACCCAGACTCAGAAAGATGAGCATTATGTGTACCCACTCATAGGTGAATGCTAGCTATAAAGCAAAGGATAATAAGGAAGCTATAGTCCATGATCCCAGAGAAGCTAAGTAACAAGGAGAACCCTAAGAGAAACATGCATAGATACCCTGGGAAGGGGAAATAGACAAGATATCCTGAGAAAATTTGGAGCATGGGGGTTGGGGGCGAAGGAAAGGCAGAAGGGGAGGAGGGGAGAAAGGGAGTGGGAAGGAGAACTTAAGGGAACAGAATGGTCAATAAGGGGGAAGAACAGAAACAGAGAACAAGGAAAGAGATATCTTGACTGAGGGAGCCATTATGGGGCTAGCAAGAAACCTTGCACTAGAGAAGTTCCCAGGAATCCACAAGGATGACCCCAGCTAGGAGCCTAAGCAACAGTGAAGGGGGTGCCTGAACTGGCCTTGCCCTGTAGTCAGATTGATGACTATCTTAAATGTCATGGTAGACGGTTTATCCAGCAACTAATGGAAGTAGAGGCACAGAACCACAGCAGAGCACTTGGCTGAGCTGAAGTCCAGTTGAAGAGTGGGAGGAGTGAAAATATGAGCAAAGAAGTCAATACCATGATGGGGATACCCACTGAAACAGTTTACCTGAGCTGTGGGAGCTTACCAACTCCAGCTGAACAGCAAAAGAACCAGCATAAGAACTAGGCTCTCTAAATGTGGGTGACAGTTGTATGGCAGAAGCAGACTATAGTGCCACTGGCAGTGACACCAGGATTTATCCCCACTGCTTGTACTGGCCTTTTGGAGCCCATTCTCTTTGGAGGGATATCTTGCTCAGCCTAGATATAGTGGGGAGGGCCTTGGTCCTGCCTCAAAGCAATGCGTTAGACTTTGTTGACTCCCCATGGGAAGCTTTACCCTCTCTGAGGAGTGGATTGGGGGTGGGATGGAGGTGAGATGGAGGAAGGCAGAGGGAGTAGGAGGAGGGAAAGGAATGGAAACCGTATATGGCATGTAAAATGAGAAAAGACAGGTTTTTTGAAATAAATTTAAAAAATAAAGAGACAGTCTGTGGCCTGGTGGTGGCGGCACACACCTTCACTCACAATACTCAGGAGGCAGAGCCAGACAGATCTCTGAGTTCAAAGCCAGCCTGGTCTACAGGGTGAGTTCCAGGACAGCCAGGGCTACACAGAGAAACCCTGTCTCAAACAAAACAAAACAAAACAAAACAACAAACAAATGAAGGAGGAGGGAGAGATTATATGCTCTCTCTGTGTGTACATACACGTGTGTGTGCCTGCATGTGCTTGCATACACATGTATGTACACGTGTATGGGCAGGTATATGGCTCTAGAGGATAACCTCAGGTATCATCCTCAGGAGCTGTCCGCATTGTTTTTACAGACATGATTCCTTCCGGCCTGTAGCTTGTCCATTCGACTTGGCTGACTGGCAGCCTCAGAGATCCTGCCATCTCTCCCTTCTCAGCATAGGGACCACAAACTTGGCTTTGCTAGATGAGTTCTGAGTTTCAAACTAAGGTCCTTATGCTTTCAGCAGACACTTTGTCAAGTAAGCCATCTTTACAGCTCCTGGACGTTTACTAATGGGCATAACCAAGAACCTAAATGGAGTATGAAAGTTAGGGTAAGGGAAGCTGAGGCAGAGAACTGCAAGAGTGAAGAGGAGCTGGTAGGATCAGAGAGGAAAGGGTCAGGGGAAGAAGGTTCTAGAGGGGATGAGCTCTAAGATATTCTGCGGCACAAGCCTCTTAGTAGAGGCAGACAGGACACAAAAAGGTGAGGTTCCTGCGGAGGTGGGTGGGGGGAGACTTCCAGGAATATGTTGGATGTGCCAACTGCAGTTGCTCATGGAACTCAAGGTAAGCCTCTAGTGCTGGTGCAAGCTCTGGATCCAAGAGCTGCCAGGGAGAGAAAATTCTCTTAATTCTAGGAAGGTAATCTGGAAGCTGCCCACTCCCAGGATCCCTCCAGAGTGAAGACTCCATCCAGGAGAACTCCAGAGGGTCACAGGACCAAGAGAAAAAGAGTTTAGAGTTTTCATTTCTGTCAGACAGAAAAACAGATCCCCTGTTTCTCCCAAAAAGCCTCTTCAAGGTCAGGGGGAGGGTTTTTTTTTTCTAGTTTCTGCCCAAAGTAGCTCCTTATACTAGAATCTCTACCAGCACCCACCAACTCCCTCTATTCTCAAGGCAGTTTTCTCCTGGGCTTCTGCCTGGAACATCCTACCATCTCTCGGGCACACTGCTGAGCTGTTCTCTAAGTCTCTGAGAGACAAAGGCACCCCAGGGTCCTCCTGAAGGGAGTCTGTTCCCCTTGTGCCTGGTTCTCCCCTCCTAAACCTCAGCAAGGGTTCCCCAGACCCATTGTCCCTGAGGCACACTATGGGGGTGGGTTCTGCTCTTACAGCCCCATGCTCCTGACGTTTCTCAGGCAAACTAGAGAACACTGCCAAATGCTGAAACCTCCTTTACACGGCGAGTGTGACTATCAAGGTTTGGGCAAGAAAAAAATGACAGATTCAAGCTCAGAATGCTCCGAGATATGGATGGAGAGAATTGAAAGGGAGAGGAACACAGAGAAGGAGAGAGCAAAAGAGAGATGGGGGAGGGAGAGAGAGAGGGAAAGAAAAGGAAGATACTACTTATTGAGCCCAGACCTTTGCTCCTCACTCAGGGAAGCCCTTTGTGTTCTCGGGCTCTCTCAACTCCTCTGGAAGGCTTCCCTGAGATCCTTATTCCTGGAAAAATCTTTTCTTTCTAGTCCAGTGCTGTTTTTCTGGCCAAAAACACAGCATCTCTTGGGTCTCAGACCCTCAACTGCAAAGGAATGATACCCAAACTTCAGAGATCACTGAGGTGAGGGGAGATGTGTCCAGACCTTGGAACCAGGCCAGCACCTAGGTTTGTGCTCTTCAGCGTAGTCATCCTGTGGAATAAATGTGTTCTCTGCAGGCCCAGTTAGCCAGGGTCCTCCAGGATCTCTATAGCTATAAACTCCCGTTAGCACGGGGCACACCAAGATGGAAAGGTTAGTTAGAAAGGAAGAATGGCCTTTACTAGAAGAAGAGAGGAAACTTGGGAAAGGCCAGAGAACTTTAAGACAAATTAAACTCTGGCTATATTAACATCTATGTCAAGAATTCATTTTCTACTCTTAAAACATCCTCATATCTGATTGAGAAGATGGTTTAATGAGAAAAGGTGCTTGCCTCCAAGTCTGAGGAGCTGAGTTCATTTCCAGCATGGGATCTACACAGTCAAAGCAAAGAGTCCACTCCTGAAAGTAGGTCCTCTGACCTCTAGATGTGTGTGTGACACCTCCCATATATATAAAGAAAGAAAAGAAGCTTGTGCCGTGGCTTCCAGAGAGCCACAACCTCAATTAAAACGTGAAAGAAGGTGATGATGGAAACATTACGCACTTAGGCCAGAGAGTTTTTATTTCTATTTCCCCACTGACGTCGCTTAACCTTTGTTTTTGGCAGCTAACATATTGCTCAAATAAAGTGAAGAAAAGAGGAGGGGTGGATCACAACATGATCTCCGGGGAATGATTTTGCGGCAGTGAAAACATTGCATTTTGGCTGCTCTCCCCCACCATACTAGCAAATCAGTGGCGTATTATTACCAAGCATGGGAAGGGGGTTATGAAGGCTGTGAGGGAATGACACACCCAGGCACATCCCATGATGATTCTTGTGACAGAAATCGGAAAGCAAGACACATAGTGTCACGGTATGGATTCTAGTCACTGGCTGTTCTACAGGGTTTTAAAGTGTGAGCTTCTATTGTAGACAGCACCATTGTTTGTTTGAGGCTCAGATCCCAGTCCTTAGACCAACAGAGCTTCATGGCTGTAAGTGGGGATAATGAAAGATTTTGTGATGGGGTTTCTAGAAAGATTAAATGAGATGACATACCCCCACGTGTTTGGCATTCCTAGACTGTTTGATATGTTGCCATCGTGATCTTTCTTAAACCATCAGACTATCCCAGGATTCTCCCATGAGCCCAGGACAAGGTTACATAGACAAAGGTAGAAAGACATGGGCCTAGCTCAGGTCTGAGCTGGACTTTAGCATGATGACCAACACACACCATGAAGCTTCTGTGTTGCTTGTCTGAAGCTCTGAGGACTTTGCAAAGAGGAGGTAACGGGGGACCCCCAGGTCTTTGAGGCCTAACCTGGGCTGTCCCTTGCTGACCCCGAGACTCATCTTCTGGAACTGGACTCACCAATCCCTCTGCCACTCAAACCTGTTTTGTGGACCTTCATAACTTGGACCCACCTAACAACTTCTGCAACTTCTGAAATCCCCTCTGCCTACACTGCTTCTTCTGGATTTTTTTCCACAACTGTCTTACTTGACATTTCCATCTAAATTCAGCTGTTCTGTCCTCACTCAGTTTCTGGTCATTCCAACCTCAAGGTCCATTCCTCCCCAGATCAGCAACTTTAACACCCTCAGGTGTGTCATCTCCTCCATCCTGGGTGTCGTCCTAGGGCATCGTCATCACCATTAATCTTCATACTTGCTACCTGTGTTCCTTTCCCAAGCCTAAAAGAGCAGGACTCATGTTGGTCTCATCTTCATAGCATTCCCCAGCTCCTGCTGTGGTACCTTGGCACTATTCGTAGAATGTTTCTTGGAAGGCATTAGAAGTTAAATCGAGGATCTTCTCAGTCCTGATATAACCTCCCATTTGTGTCAACCAGGTACACAGATTTTCCCACCCAAGAAGATGCCTCTTTGCATGAGAAGGAGCGCCTGGGGACTCAGAGAGACAGAGAATCCATGTCTGGAGGCAAATACTCAGGTCTTAAGCAGAACAAATTGAAGTCCATGTGGCATCTGGAAGCAAATAGATTGTAGCAATGCAGGGGAAACCGGCTGCTGCCGGGAATGTATTAGATGTTAGCAGGGAATGTATTAGATGTTAGGAGGTATCGGCACTCCAAATCCTGTTTGTGATCTGCAGGGTTCTCAGCTGCTTTCCATTTTCATAACACAAGATGGGAGGGGAAACGAAGAAGGGACCTGAACTGGGCAAGAAACCAAAGTGGAGGTGTGGAAAGAGTTAGAATTCTTTGAGAAGCGCTAAGACCAGGCTGATACGCTGCCTTAGTGAGACCACCCTACATCTATACTGGCACTGAATATTCATCAAGAAGTTCACAGGTATCTCTGATGCCGGGCTCAAATTGATGGTGTGAACCTGAGATGTTGTCTGACCTCCCCAGGCCCAGATGGATGTCTACCTGCAGTGAGTATATCTATGCCCAGACCTGCTGTTATGAACAGGCTGATTCAGTGTGTGAGACACTCAGAGCCCAGCGATCCACAGATGCTCTCACAGCCAGGGCTGTAGAGTTGGGACAGCCGCAGGTGATGCTACTGTCAGCAACAGCGTTCGGCTTTCATCCCATCCAGTAAAGGAGGCAGATGGAAGCTTACTGTGCCACTTCAAAGGAGGGACCAGGACAGTGCGGTTCAGGAGCTGGATAGACACCACCCAACCTGACCCAGGAGAGACCTCACCATGCTCATTTCATTTTGTAAAGTCTAGAATAATGTTCATGTCCTACAAATCGGAAGTTTGGCTATGCCCCGCCCAGAGCCTTGGATTTCTCACTCACTCTAATTCCTGTCAGTTTGTGAGTACTTACTGAGAGCCTCACTGAGACTCTGATGCAATGGCCTCCTGCACAGGTGGCTTCAGCCTGACTGTGACCTTCCAGGGCCTTATATTCTTATGTGTTCTTGCTCACATTTTGGAAGAGCTTGATGTTCCCCATGAATGCTTTGAAGTGACCAAGTCAACTCATCCATTCCAGTTACTAAACCCCAACCTTCCTTTTATTTTGGACTCCCGATCCTGCTTCCACCTCCCAAGTACTACCCCAACTGGTTTACAAAGTGCATGGAATGGAGCCCGGGGCTTTATGCACGCTCAACGAGCACTCTACCCCAAGAAATAGATGGTTCTGGTACATTTCCAATATAAAGTGCACTTAAGAGTTTATCAG
Organism: Neodon shergylaensis; assembly: GCA_025134845.1. Classification (NCBI taxonomy): domain Eukaryota; kingdom Metazoa; phylum Chordata; class Mammalia; order Rodentia; family Cricetidae; genus Neodon; species Neodon shergylaensis. Next base: position 2,888,681 of record JABTXL010002307.1, on the reverse strand, counting down.
AGCCACAGATAAGCACATGCCTGAAGCCCCTTTCTCCTCTGTCAGCTGGTTCCTGCTTGTCCCAAAGTTCTGAGGGTTGGAAAGTTACAGGCAGTCTGCTATATGACTGAGTCCATGGTTAGACAAAAGGGGGAATAATCTCAAGCCCTAAATTACTCATGAGATGAGACTGTGTCCTGAGCCAGTATGGTGGGTAATTTGGGAAGTGGGAAAGCCCCATTAGTCTCTGGGAAGAGAGGGCAGGCATTTCATGAGATTAGGAACTTTAAAAACTGTTGTTTTGCACCAAATCATTACACCAGCCATTTTGTCTTTTCTCTTCGCTGGCATCCCTTCCTGGATGCTGGTGTGTCGTGAACTGCTTGGCTTCTTACCAATCTCTTGAATTTGTTGTCTTCTCTCTAAGATCCCCAATTGACTTACATCTCCAACCCCCTTAGAGCCTCCTTCTGAGAAGATGTGAGACAGGTGAGCCCCTCATCCATAGATTCATGGCTGCCCTTTTTAGAGCCTGACCTCAGAGGTCACTGTGAACCTGGCTCTTTCAGGAGGGACCCACAGGGAGACCCACCGTGAAAACTAAGGGCATGCCAGAGGATGTCCTGTCATCTTGGTCTCTCTGCGAGAACTGACTTTCTGGGAAGATGTCCCTACAGGACAATCCCATCAGCCCACACAGGGCAGTGATTTGCTTCATGGACTCAAGAACGGATGTTTCTCCGTGAAAGAGAAACGACAAGAATAAAGAGCGAACAATGGTTCTCCTTAACATGAAGTAGGCGAGCATGATGTGAAGGGAGACAGTTGCCATTGTTTCTGTCTGCTGGCAACCCCTCACGCCCTATCGTGTCAGCCAGGGTTGCAGACATCTAGTCGTTCCGACGGAGGGACACCCTGGGCCATCATACCTCCATCATCAGGACGATTTTACCTAAGGATATGCCAGCCTTAAACAGAGGAGGTGACATTCTAGCTAGCAGCGACAGAGAAAAGGTTACCAGGTGACAAGGGTCACATATGGCAGGGCTTGGAGGTGGAAGGGCCTCAAGATGGGCTTGGGAAGAATTCCATGCCTATGGAAGTCCTATTTTCTACACAGATGTGATGCTTTTCAGGTGATGGGGAGATGCAGGAGGGCAGGTGAGGAAAAGTGCCTGAAGAATTATGGCCAACAGTTAGGAGGCCCAACAGTGAACTACAGCTGAAAAGTAAAGAAGTATGGTGCTTCAGTGGGTCTCACACGGTGTCTCCTGACTCAGCAGCATCAGCACTGTTACGAATACAAATTCTTATCCTTCAGCCAGACTGACTAAATGAGAAATCTGGAACGGGGTCCTCTGGAAAAGCTTGTTTTTAACAAGTCCTCCAAGTGAATCTAATGACTTGAATGAGAATCGTAGGTGTTTTCTCTGAGCCCTCAGTTGTGGAGTTAAGGAAATGTGAGACATCCGTGGAAAACGGCTCATACTTTGGTTGATTGGAAGTGTCCTTGTGTCGTGCATTTACCACTAACACTTGGAGGAGTAGAGAAAGACTAAATAGTCGCTCCAGCCCCTCCGCCAGGAAGTGCTGCCATCTTCCCTTTCTTCCGGTGTGGGAAGTGAGGCCATGAAGTTGAACGTCAAGAGGCTGGTAAGTGGTCAAGCTTAAATGTCACCTTTGGGGAGAGCCCAGCAGCCCTCTGAACTCTCCATTGCTGAGGTCACCTGGCATATTACTATAATGTTATCTCCTCTGCCCTACAGTAAAAAGAGAGGTCCACTAACCAGCTTAGCAGCCAGGCCTTAGGTGTTAGGTCATTTCCAGGGCTGTAATGTGCTACCTTCCCAGACAGGCTGCCACCGTCTTCATGAGATCAGCTGTGCCTAACTGTGGGACTCAGTCAGGTTGTGGCCTATGGACTGTTAATATCGGTTCCTAGAAAGAGGGGATGGTGAGGTGAGTCATTGGACCCTCGCCTGAATATCCGGCTGATCCTCTCAGCCATTTGTACATAATTCTGTACTCACTGCACTGGGCCGGTGGAGCTAGAAAATATAGCTAGGGAAACTGCAGGGAGGGGGTTCCATCTATGTAACCACGGGGAAGCCATCATCCACGGTGGGTGTAGCTACTTTTGTGTCTCTCATGCTCCGGTCACTAGCCCCTCATCCATACCCTGTAAGTAATCTCAATAAACTCACTGGTTTCCCAGGATAAACTTTGGTAAAATGGTACTTAGTTTGTCATGGGGACGTTAGGCGCACATCTCCCCCAGGGAAGGCACTTTAGCAAGGCCCGTGGCCCTGCAGTTCATTGGAGTGCTGCCCGTTCATATCCACAAAGCTGGCTTGACTCACGATGCTGACTGACTGTTGCTAGGGAGCTAACAGGGAAGCCGGCTGCCATGCTGACTGCTCTCTCCCACCACAGTTCAGAATGTGCCATCCATCCAAGTGCCAGGTCGGAACCAAAAGAGACTTATTGATGGACTGATCTCAGGGTTTTCTAGCCAAACGGGGGAAGAGAAGGAGGAAGTGGTGTTTGAAGAAGTCCCAGCTCTACAGTTAGCCAGGAAGGATGGCTGTGGTATGGGTTCCAGTTACACAGGTCACCACCACTCGTGCTTTAGAGAAGTTTTGACAGGTCCCAAGGTTTTCACTGTCTCCCTTAGAAAGTCTATTTTGACCTCCAGGAAAGGGGAGGTTTGGAAAACACATCATTGCAGCGTTGCCTCCTACTGAGGGCAAACTGTCTGAAGTTGATTGGAAACAAGGGACACTCTGGTGTCTGGCACGCACCCTGCACAATCCACTAGACCGTGGTTTCTCTAGCTTGGCATTGCTGACACTTTAAACCAGAGTCTCCTGTGTTATAAGGTTATGCTACATCTTACAGCAGGGATAACAGAATCCGTGTCTTCTACCTCAACATCAGCAGTATTTCCTGACCCTGAATTAGGACGATGATGAATGTGTCCAGGCACTGACATACAGATGCTGGGCTGAGTCTGGGTGGTATTATCCATCTGCAGTTGAGAACCCCTGCATTAGATGAAAAGCAAGGAAGGAAAGGTAGTGAGGGCAGCTAGGTGAGCTGACTTTCGTGTTTGAAGGCACCGTGCACATGTTTATCACCCTGCTAAGCTCCAGAGTTCAGTAGGTGATACACATCCCAGAGGCTGCACCTTGCTTCAGTCAATAGTGGAATCCCCAGAGACCCTAAGCAGACATTGCTAAGACGGAATGTGTCCACTCACTGTTTATCTAAGGACTGCTCTGCCCAAGGCAGCAAATATTCCCTGGGATTTCTATCAACTCTCGGATGGGCTACATGGGTGATCTTTGACTTATAGGGAGATAGTTCCCTCTGGGGACCCACAGGAACCCATGGTATAAACACAAGTCTCAGTTACGAAATTGGATTTTTCTAGGTTCCAGGTTGTTGACACCCTGATGCAAAGTCCTGCCTGCAGGAGAAAGCCCCGCAGACAGAAGTGAGGCAGTCCATCACCAGACACTATCGCTATCGCTAAACCTAGCCATTTAGAAAAATGCAACCAGTACCAATTAAATGGACAGAGATTGATCCTATGCTAATGAATTGATTTTCAGGAGTGTTGGAGGATTAAGTGAATCAGTGATGTGGGGGTCCAGCCCAGAATGGTCGAAAACTGCTTTCTTCCTTGCAAATGGACTGTCTTGCAAGGACCCACCTATAAGGAGTTGCAGATTCAAAAGGTTTTTTTTTCCCCTAGAGCAGTGGTTCTCAACCTGTGGGTCATGGTTCCTTTAGCAAACCTCTATCTCCAAAAATATTTACATTATGATTCATAACAGAAAAATTACAGTTACGAAGTAGCAACAGAAATGATTTTATGGGTGGGGTCACTACAACACGATGGACTGTTAAAGGGTCGCAGCACAGGACGGTTGAGAAGCATTGCTCTAGATAGACTCTGAGAGTCTCACTGGCAGACTTGAGTATCTATCATTTAGGAAGCTTGTCATCACACTCAGCTCTAGACCCTAGGCCAGGGATCCTGACTCACAAGTATAGGTTCTAACCAGTAGCGTTTGCAGATATTCTCTTTGCCTCTTCCACACACAGAAGTTTGAGAACTGTGGCCAGAGACTCTGAGAAATGCTGACTCTGAAGATGACTGTCTTCAGGGGCTGACACTTATGGAGAGCTCTGGAATTCATCAAGTGCTTCCAGTCATCACAAACCATTCACTCAGCACAGGGTCAGTGAGGTCATTGGGCTCTAGACCGTGTGTTGGGCACTAGAGGCAGTACACTACGTCAGCTCACACCCCTAGAGCTGTTCATACTGTGGCTGGAACAGTTAGTCTTTAGCTGTCAGCTTGACAAATCTAGGATCATCTGGGAAGAGAGCCTCAGTGAGGCATCTTCCACATCTGGTTGGTCTGTGGGCACATGTGTATGGGACCATCTTGAATCTGTTAAACCTAACTTACTGTGGGTAGCACCATTCCTCAGGTTTGGGTCCTGGACTACGTCAGTGGAGAAAGTGAGCTGAGTTGTAAGCGAGCATTTCTCTCTGCATTTGCCTATGAATGTTGGATGTGCCTGGCTGCCTTGACTTCCCCCACAATCATGGACTCTAACCTGGGAATGGGAAATAAAATAAACCCTTCCCCCATACGCTGTGGTTTTGGTCAGTGCATTTTATCACAGTACCAGAGATGATACCGAGGCTGTAGTCTAATTAAGCTGACCTATTCTGACTGATACACATGGTCATTTGGGATATTGCAGCTATAGTGAGATCTGACCTAATAGCCTCAGCCTACCATTTATTAAATGTGGAAATCAGCTTAGCTTACTTCACATTCTCTATGATGGGAATAGCCACAGTGGCTACCTTGAAGTCTTTGTAAATATAAAGACAGAGCCTGTATTCGGTACAGATTGTCTAATGTAGACTTCGCAACAGAAGAGCACATGTTGCAAATGAAGAAACTGAGGCACATACATGTTGTTGACACTTGCCAAAAGATACACAGCAAGTAAGTATTGAGGAAGGATTTGAACTCACAGCAGTTTGATGCTAGGGTTTTTACACTTATGTGAACTCCCAGGACAGAAGCAGGATGGTGCTGTCCATTAGGGATGCAAAGAGTGTGTGGAAGTCCTACAGTCTGCAAGTGTCTGTGTGCATGCATGTATGTGTATGTGTATATTTGTGCATATGTGTATGTATGTGTATGCATGTATATATGTCTGTATTACATATATGTATGCTTGTATATGTAGCTACATATGTATATGTGCAAGTGTGTGTTCTATATATGTGTGGGTACACCTGTGTGTGTGTGTAGGTGTAGGACAGAAGACAACCTTAGGATCTGTCCACCTTGGCTTTCGAGACTGGATCTCCCTTGCTGATGCTGGAACTTGCTGATTCAGCTTGGCCAATTGGCCAATGAGCCCCTAGGATCCTCCTGTCTGTACTTTTGTTAGGCTAGAATTACAAGCCCACACCACTGTGTATAGGTTTCTGACATGGGCTCTGGCAGTGAACTCAAATCCTTGCAAAACTACTTTTGCAACACAAGCACATATCTGAGATCAACCCATTTCACTAGCCCCATACAATCTTTTGAAAGCTGTGTAGGCTAGTTTTTATGTCAACTTCCACAAGGTAGGGTCATCTGAGAAGAAGGAATCTTAATCCACAAAGATGTCTGAATGGGATTGACCTGGGAGCAAGTCTATAAGGCATTTTCTTGATTGACATGGATGTGGGAAGGTCCAGCCCATGTGGGTGGTGCCATGTCTGAGCAAGCCAGGAGGAGCAAGCAAGTCCTAACAATCAGCACTCTTCCATGGCTTCTGCCTCAGTTCCTGCCTCCAGGTTCCTGCCCCGACTTTCCTCAGTGTTAGACTCTTATCTAGAAGTGTCAACTGAGACAAACTCTTTCCTCTCCAAGTTGCTTTTGGTCATGGTGATTCATCACCGCAGCAGAAACCCTGAGATGAAGTGTTATCTAAAAAGTATTTCTGACCAGAGATAGAAACATATTATCTCTGAAATATGAAAAGGGAACCACAAACTCAAGTCAGTATTTATGTATTCGTGAAGCATGTCAGGTTTCAGGTAATCCACAGACCCCCTCAGCTCACCTACAAGCTGCTTTAGAGGAAGGTAACAGTGGAAAGCGCCATTGTCAAAGGACTTCCTGAAGGGAGTTTAGTAAATACTTGCCATCCTGTTGCTTTCACTATTGTCCTGAGCTTTGACCAGCAGAGACACATTTGGAGGTGTTCAAAATTTCTCCACAAAGTAGTCATTTGTCCCCTGTGTCATTTCCTAGGCTGTGGCCAGCTCAGTGCTGTCCAAGTTCAGAGAATCCCAGCAAAACTGAGACCTTCACGTTGCTCAGGAAAGTGATACCCCTGTGGTCACTGAGCTCAGAGTCAGGGTGTATCTCCATGGCAACACCCCCAGCCCATCAGGAGGCTGGAAAAGAACCATGGAAGCAGGCAGAAACCTTATAATTTGCATCAGTCTGCCTCCACTTCTGCTCCAGTCGTGTCTCGGATGAGTTTATGATATGTGTGATGTCTCACCCTATAATCTCCCTTCTGCAGGAAGAGTCCCCTTGGCTCTTGACACTTTAGTAAGTGCTGGATCCTTCTGATCAGCCCAGAGTGCTGTGCCAGCTCAGAACATGTGATCTCATGGACAGCTGTTGCTTCCTGGAGTCTGAGCTATGGGTTTCTTGGTTTCTTCCTTGAATTCACCCATCACTCCATCATGACTCGCAGAGTTCTTTCAGCTGATTTTGAATTCTGCTGCAAGGATTTACAGTGGGGTCTGATAACCCTGAATTCAAACTTTTACTCTGCCACTTTCCAGTGAATGACATGTAGCCCATGCTAGCCTAGAAATCACATTATAGCCAATATTGTCCAGTGTTGGGACTGTCTATGTACAGTACCATGGTCAGTTTTGTGCTATGCTGGGGATACCTAATACCTAAGGTGTTCTAGTCAAGAACACTAGAAGCTGAATTATAACCCCAGCTTCTTACCACTTCTTGAGAGGGGATTTCAGTTTGTTAGTAAACTTCCACCTGTATTCTCGCTGTATGGATGACGTTGAAGGCAAAGGTAGCCTAAGGGTGGATGCTTGCTTTTGTTTGTTATTGTTAGCACTATTGCTGACTCTGGCATTTGACTTCATGGTCCTCCTCCCGTAAAGCAGTTCAGTTAACCATTATCTGCATCTTAAGAAGATATATTGTGGTTTGTAAATTATGTGCACACATGCATCTGGAAGCAGGTGTGTGCACACAAATGCAGGTGATTGAGGAAGCCAGCAGAGGACACTGGATACCCTAGGGCTGGAATTACAATTGATTGTAGGTTGTGAGCCACCTGGTTCCCTGGGTGCTGGGAATAGAGCTTGAGGCTTCTTTAGGAGTTGTATGGTCTCTGAGTCATCTCCCCAGCCCCCAGTTTTGTTCATGAAGCAGAAATGGGAAGATTTGGAGGCCTACCATGGCTGTGGTTTGTGTCGGGGGCAATCCTCCGTCTGCCTAGTCTGCCCAAATCTCCAGCAGCAGAATTTGAAAGCTCCTGTCTTCTCATCCACCCCTCCTCTGGGCACTCCTTCTCACCTACACCCATACACATGGGTTCACATGAAAACAATTTTACTGGAGTTCTTGCTGAGCCCTGCAGTCTAGTAGCAGAGCCCCTGTGTCATCTCTGACAGGAAGCCAATCATCTTTTTAAAAATTTCTGCTCTAATCTCAAGCCTCAGCGAATTGCAGAGAAATCTCAGATCTGGCAACTTTTGAATGGATAAATAATTTGCCTTTGTCTGGTAGAGGTCTGTCATGGGTGGGGGCACACTGTTCAGGGAACTCCCAGAAAGAACTGGAAACTTGTGGGGCCAGCAAGTTCCTTTCTGTGCCCTTCAACTTCTCAGCAGGGTGTGAGCCGAAGACTGACTGGCTGAAAGAAACAAGAGACTGGAGAACTAGAAAAAAAGTTTCAGAATGTGTAGGGCCCTGGTCTCCCTTATTCCTGGGGTGCATTCGCGGGGACAGTTTATGGTCAGCTAACTAAGCTTCCTGTGTGTTTCTGTGCTATCCCTGCCCCGCCTGGTGGTTAGCTGCAGGGCATTGTCTCCATTGTTAATATGGTAATTTCCCACCTGCCTGGGCAGAGATCCTTGTGCTGCAGTTGGGTAGATAAGGACTCCCCCAATGCTGAATAAACATTCCCCTGATCTCCTTTTGAATGACCCTGGTCTCTCTGTGTGTTCTTTTCAGTCTCCAGGCCCTCGCTCAACTCGCGTTCAGTACAGGGGCACGTGAACTGTACCGAGGGTGTAACACAAAATCGGGAGTTACAAGAATGAAGATTTTAAAATAGGAAAGGAAAGAGATGTTTTTGGTTCAATCAGGCTAGTGGAGAGGGAAGCCTCAGAGCTGGAGGTTTTATTAATCTATCCTGGCATCTCTTGCATCCAGCCTCGCCCATTCAAGTTTCCCAACACACATTAGCCTTCAACACTACAAAGCTGATAGGCCATTGGGACTCGGAAGCATCTCTCCACACCCTCCCTGGTCAGATAGATGGGTTAGCAATGCAATTCTCATCTATCTAGTCCCACTCTGTTTTGCATGGGAAGTGACTGAGAACATGAGGCTGATAGGAGAGGAAATAACAGGCACAGAACTTCAAAAGGGCTGAGTGAGAAATCACTTATGAAGAGCTGGGTTTGCAAGTGTGAGGACCTGAGTTTGATCCTTAGAATCTGCCTTTAAAAACTGCTACTCCAGGCGTGGCATTGTATACTATACCAGCAGTGCTGGGGAGGTGGCCATCAGTGGAACTCTGAAACTCACCAGATGGTCAGCCTGGCCTGCTTGGTAAGTACCAGGCCAGTGAGAGACCCTGCCTCAAACACCAAGGTATGACTTTGTGCCTACCTCCCTTTCACACTGGGATTTGGTCTGGCTTGGGTTGGCACAGGTCTTGTGCATATTGTCACAGCCGTTGGGAGTTCATATATGCAACTGTTAGGCTGTGTCGAGAAAACATTGTTTCCTTGTCGTCCTACAGCCACCCCTGGCTTATCTTTCCACCATGTCTTAGTTAGGATTTCTATTGCTCTGAAGAGACACCATGAATATGGCAGCTCTTATAAAGGAAAACATTTAGTTAGGGGTGGCTTACAGTTCAGAGGTGTAGTCCATTATCGTCATGATGGGAAGTATGGAGACACGTAGACAGACATGGTGCTGGAGACGTGGATGGGAGATCTACATCTGGATCCTCAGGCAGCAGGAAGAGACTGAGCTGTTAATCTTGATTTGAGCTTCTGAGACCTCAAAGCCCACCCCCTAGTGATGTACTTCCTCCAACAAAGCCACTTTTTCTAATAGTGCCATGGCGTACAGGGGCCATTATTCTCAAACCATAGCACCTCACTGTCTATTATGATCCCTGAGTCTTGGGAGGAGGGAAGAAATATAATGACCCGTTTAGGGCTGTGGATTCAATGGTCTTTTGTTTTCTCCAGCTTGCCTGGTTACAAGTCTCCGCGTTAATCTCCATTTCATATACTGCTAAAGGAAGATTCACCAATGAGGGTTGGGAGATTCGCTAAGCCATGTAGTGTCATGATAAATCCTTAAAAATCAGTTTAACACTGTGTCCATTTAACAGAATAATAGTGGTAGATTCTCTTCTAGGGTCCACGACCTATCTAGTCACCCCTAACTGAGGAGCTATTGGTGACTTACAGCTGCTGGGAGGCAGAGTCACTTATCTGTAAGAGTTTGACACCTGCTAGATCAAAACTTTGAGTGGATGGCCATGTACCCAAGAGTATATTGGCAGTACAAACTCACTTGATGGGTTTAAGAAACAAAAGAGGGGCATGAATTTGGGTAGGTAGATGAGTCTGGGAGGAATTGGAACTATATTTATTTTTAAGTGCTGAGCCATCTCTCAAGTCACCAACTCATCCTGTCCTTTAAATGTGTTCCTACAACTAGTAGAGTCACTGGCAATTTTATACAGAAGCACAAACACTGTAAACATTTCACAAAAGTGTTTCATGCAAATATTGTATGAAAAATAGTTTGCACAGGGATGAATGCACAGTGAGCCCTCAAGGTTGAGTGTCTGGAGCTCACATTGAGCTCTCAAGGTCACACAGTGCTGATCTTATTGTGGGCTCTCAGGGTCTTATGGTGCTGAGGTCACAGTGGACTCTCAGGGTCCCATGGTTCTGAGCTCACAGTGGACTCTCAGTGTCCCATGGTTCCGAGGTCACCATGGACTCTCAGGGTCGCACAGTGCTGAGGTCACAGTGGACTCTCAGGGTCACACGGTGCTGGACACAGAGTGGATCTTCAAGGCTAGCCACCATTACAGTTCTGCAGACAGATGCCACAGTCTCCCCTGAGATTCCTATGTTGGTTTCTATCACTGGACTGTGAATAGCTTCAGGGTAGTCACCCCACCTTGTTCATTTCCGAAACCACAGTTTTGGACTCAATGCTGAGCACAAAGAAAGAGTTCACTGTAGTAATTTGTTCATTCGGTTTTGAACAGTTCAGTTTGTATGGTGCCTATAATGCAAGCACAAAGGCCCGAGTTCTATCCCCAGAATGCACAGAAATAAAGCCCAATGTGGTCGTGCATGATTGTTATTAGCTGATTGGTTGCCCAGCCTATCTTACTAGATATATTATAGACTAATGAGAGACCGTGTATCAACAAAAAGGTAGGTTTGGGAACCCAGAGTTGACTTCTGGGTTCTACATGCATGAATATATGAACACACCCATGCACCTGCACACACACACACAGAACTTCATTCATTTACTCAGTTAATCTAACTGATAAGTTTTTTGCCAAGTCTGTGATAGACCTGGACTTGGCCCTGGGGAAAGGATGATCAAGAAGCGTTGTTTCCACAGACCTAACCTGGAGGGGTTCACTAGACACAAGATCCTACAGAAAGTAACAGACAAAATAGGTACTATGAAAAGCCCTTTTCTGGAAATTAGAAGTGGGGGTAGAGCAATTAGGGAGTTGTTCAGGGAAACATTCTGAGAACATCTCTGTGAGGAAGTCCCTGAGCTGTGGTTAGAGCAGTGACTCCAGGGGAGACCTGTGAGAGTTGCAGACAGAGGGCACAACCAACATGCCAGTCCTGTGAACATTGCAGACAGAGGACAAAGTCAACACACCAGTCCTGAGGCAGATGCACTTTGGCATCTTTAGGGGATTAGAGAAAGATCTGGAAGGCTGGAATATAGCTTCACAAGGGTGAGACAAGAGGTAAGATGACAAAGTCAGGTTCCCAAAGAACCTTATAGACTAAGGAAGTTTGGGTTGATTGATGGATGGCTGGATAGATTGAAACAGAGTCTCATGTGTCTCAGGCTGACCTCAGGCTAGCTGTATAGCTAAAGGTGGTCATGAACTCCTAACCTCCCACCTCCATCTCCCTGAGTGTTAGATCTACAGGCGTGTGCTATTTATGCTTGGTTTATGTGCTTCTTGGCTGGAACTCAGGGCTTCATGCAAGGAAGTCAAGCACTCTCCCAACTGAGCTGCATCTCCAACCTGGGGGCTCAAGGACCGGGAGGACACATCCCTAGTCTTCATTCATTTGGAAAGTCAGGTGAGCCTTTAGAGGTTGCATAGCCAGGTCAGAAGTGGAAGACACGCTGGGAGGTTAAGGCAGAGGCAAACAAAACAATGGCAGAGGCTGCAAGCAGCAATGAGTTCCGGATGTATTTTGAAGTTGGCACAGTGAGACTTGATGATGAGCCAGGCAAGGGAAGGGTTTGGGAAAGAAGAAAGGAGGTGTGTTCTGTGGATGCGACGACCCCCTGCTCCCGCTGTGATCTATTTATAAGGAGCTTCCAGGGATTCTGAGCTTCCCACCTGCCCACCTCCCATCCATCCCATACCTCTCCCATCTCAACCACCTCCTCAACTTTAGGGCTCCCTCTGGAGGGTCACTATTCTGACTCTTAAAGTTCTGCTGTTCTGTGCTGGTGGTGAGTGTTCCAGAAGTTAGCATCTCCTGTCCCTCCAGATAGAACGGCAAGCCAGACTTCTGGGTGTTCGCATGAAACAATGCTCCAACAGGCAACTGATGAAAAAACAGAGCCATGTGGATACTCTAGGGATCTGAAAACAAATTCATTTTAATCTTAAGTGTGTCAGTGGAGAGAGAGTCCTGCTAAGTTGTGCTGCCTAGCCCTGGTGGGGGAGGATCATGGGGGAGAGAAGAATTTTCTTGCAGACCAGTATGGTTTCCTGAGTATCTGGGACGATGTGATCTTTGATGCGTAATTTCAAATAAGAGGACCCAGTTCTGGACCTGATTTCTTCTAACTCCAAGCAGCCTTCTCTTACTCAGCATTTCATTGATTGCTAATCCTAGACCCTCCCATTAGGGCCACCATGAGGCTTTTATTCTCCATTGTTTCTCTTTGACCTAATGTATGGCCACACAAGTTCCCAATGGTAGTAGACAGATTTTTCTTTTTCTCCCCCCCCCCCCGATACTGACCCTGCTGGGGTTTTGTGTTTTTTTTTTGTTTTCCGTTTTTTTTTTTTTTTTTTTTTTTTTTTTGCTCTGCTTTCCCTCGGTTGGCATGGGAACACTGAAGCACCACTTCAGAGAGCTCCCATCCACCACATCATCACACCCCCTCTCCCGGTGCCACCCAGGGCTTCAAAGTGTTGAAAGAGCATAGTCTTCTCCCTTATGAAGGGAAGTCTGGGAGCAGCAGACATGAGTGCTTCTCTAATACTAAGGTCTCCAGTTTGTGAGGTCCTAGAGGTCAGGGGCACCTTACAGACTAGAGCACTCACCCGTCTGCTTCTTAGAGAAGGGTTAGCCAGCAATGCTCACAGTACTCATATCCAGGGCTTGAAAGTGATGTGACACTGTGTGCCCTTGCAGGATTATTTGGACCTTTGCTTGGTGAGAAAAGTCAGATCATTACCTTCCCTCTTCCCTCCGAGGGGGCTGTCAGGACCAAAGGTGGCCCATGCATGAGCAGATGGTGAATGTTTGTTTTAATGAAGTTGTCAGATGTGGTTTGGCAGGCAAATGCTCATACACAGCCTTTAAATGGGTAAAAAACTAAGTAACTGGATAAGAAGTGAGTGGATGGCTCAGGAGTAGATGCGGACTGATCTCTGTCCGAATACCAACTATCCTCCAAACATGTAATGTCTTTGGAAGGCCCAATTGGTAAATGCTTTCTTAGAATGACATTTCTAGAATCATAGAATCGGCACAGTCCCAGGAGAAAGACTATCTGTTTTCATTGTCTTTATTATTTTGTTTTATAATTATTTATTATTAGCTTGTTTTTTATTTTTAGTCCATGTGTATGGGTGTTTTCCCTGTCTGTATGTCTGTGTACCACATGCCTGGTACTCTTGAAGGCCAGAAGAGGGCATCAGATCCCCTAGAACTGGAGTTACAAAGGGTTGTGAGTCCCCATGTGGGTGCTGGGATTTGAACCTACACCATTAGTGCCCTTAACTACTGAGCCATCTTTGGCCCCTGCTTGATTTTGAAAGAGTCTCAGGTATCAGAGACAGGTCTTGAACTCTGGATCTTCAAGCTTCTAGTTCCAAAGTTCTAAGACTAAACGCTCATGCCACCACACTGGGTTTAGGCCATGCTGGAGGTCAATTTAGGGTTTGTGCATGCTAGGCATGATACTTATCATAATTGCCATGCAGAACATGATAATCGAATACAGGAATATGTTGTGGAAGGTACAAGCCATTCTTTCAAGCCATTAGCATTCTTTCATTATTTTCCATATATATCACTACTTTGTTGTGAGAACATTTAAAATCTACCCATTTATATATATGTATATATATGCATAATATATATAGTAGTATCATTGTGAGCTTGCTATGCAGCAGATCACAGTAGATTACCAGAACATATTCCACTTTTAAAATATTTTATTACAAGTTTTTATTTATTGTGGAGGGAGCATACATGCACCATGGTGCACTTGTGGAAGGTGGAGTATGATGTGTGTGAATCTTTTTCTCCCTCTACTCTGTGGGATTTGGGGATGGAACTCTGACAAGCAGGCTTAGCAGCAAGCAGCTTTATTTCTGGTGTATCTCACTAGCTCTGGCCTGTTTCTTTATTTATTTGCATATTTATTTATCTATTTTTGAAACATGATTTCATGTAACCCAGTCTGTCCTCGCTATGTAGCTTGAATAACCTTGAACTTCAGATTCTCCTGCCTCTCCCTCCTGAGTGCCAGGGTTGCAGGCACACAGTTTTATTTGGTGCTGAGGATTGAACCCAGGGCTTTGGACTTGCTTGCAAACGCTATACCAACTGAGCTATGTTTCCAGCCCAGCTTGCTCCTTTTGTTTTACTAAACTTTGTGCTCTTTTGACCAATGCTGTACCTTCCATAGTCGGATGTCACCCAAACATCCTGTCACCACCAGGAAATCCTATCAATTTGGGCCATCTTATCACACTTAGCCCAGCATTCCCACAAAGCAGCCATGTTTGTTTCCATCTTTTCTAAAGGCTGAATAATATTTCATTATGTATGGACAGCACATTAAAGGTTAATTCATCTGCTGATGAGTGCTTAGCTTTCGTCTCTGTATCACGGCTATATAAATAACTCTTAAGCCAATAATGAGTGTAGAGGTGCAGAAATCTCTACACACACACACACACACACACACACACACACACACACACACACACACAGTGCATGGAGTGAGTGAGGTTGCTGGATCAGATGAGAGTTCCAATTTTAGTTTGAGGAACTGCCATACCGATTTCCAAAAAGACTACACTAAAATCAACAGCCACAGAGGCCCTGCCCTGCTCACTGCAGCCTCATTGACCCTCATCATCTTTTACCTGGTTAATAATGGCCGTTCTAACAGGTGTGAGGCGATGCCTCCCAGTGCTTTTAATTGGCAGTTACTGGTAATGAATTACATGAAACATTTTTTCTCATGTAGCTGTTGGCTATTCTCACATCTTCTCTTGAGAAATATCTATTCAGGTCCTTTGCTCATTTTTAATAGGGCTGTTTGTTTTCCAGTTAAATGCAACACATATAAAAATTCCAATGTCATTCTTTACAGAAATAGAAAACAAGACAAAACAAAAAACAATCTTCCAATTTGTATGGGAACATAAGAGACCTCAAACAGACAAGCAATCTTGAGAAAATAAAGGGGGAGCATTGCTGGGGAGATGGCTCATTTGGTAAAGTGCTTGCCAGGCATGCATAAGGATCTGAGTTCGACACCCAGACAAGTAAGAAGGCAGGTAGGTGATATGTGACTGCAACCGAGCCCTGGGGAGGCAAGGGACGACCTTTGGAGCTCACTAGCCAGACAGCCAGTTGGCTCAGTGAGAAACCTTATCTCAAAAATAAGATGAAGAGGAACAGAGGACGATACCCAAATTAACATATGGCCAACATGTACACACACGCGCGCACACACACACATGCACACACACACCTGAATGCACATATGTACAAACACGCAACCATGTACACATTCACACTCTCTCCCCAAGCACACGGGAACACTGGAATCATCTTTCTCTCTTATTTTAAGATATTCTAAAGCCACAGACAACATGGAAGCACTGGCCTAAAAACAGATTTGCTGACCAATGAAACATGCTATGAAAGCCCAGAAATAAATAAACCTAGGCATTGGTCCATTGATTTTCCACAACGTCATCCAAAATGCAGTGTACATGGGGTGGAGGGGCCATGGCTGGGGCTGGAGAGATGGCTTGGTAGTTAAGAGAAGTGGCCGCTCTTGCAGGGGACCTGTGTTTGGGTCCCAGAACCCACAGAGTGGCTCACCACCAATTGTAACTACTCTAGTTCCAGGGGATCTGGTGCCGTCTTCTGACCTCTGCAAGCACCTAACATGAACATGGTTCACAGACAAAGAGGCAGACACTTACATACACTCATAAGAATTGAAAACGAAATAATCTTAAAACAGACAGACAGACACACACTTTTATACACACACATATATATAGATACTCACACACAAACCTTCACACAGATACACAGATACACCTACACACACACACACACACACACACCTTGAGGAAAGGATATGGTGCTGTAAGTTTTGAATGTAGGACTATAAGACTGAATCCTGATCTCCTTTATAAGAAAATCCAGTAGAAATGGGTTGAAGGCCGAACTGAAATGACAGCCCCCAAAAACATAAAGAGAGATCTGCAGGATGGTAGCCTGCATGGTGACTTCCCGCATGGGACCTCAACAGCACAAGTAAGGAATGGTCTATATTTAAAAACAAACAAACAACCCCCACTCCAGTTGACTGGTGATGAGCTGTCACCATGGAAAGTCACAGTTTAGCCCAGAGTGGGCGTGGGACTGGCCATGTGCTCAGCGCCTTCCAAGTTCACTGGATTTTCATTTGCGTCATCCAGCATGAGTAGGAATTTTCCGGACAGGAGGTGAGCTACAACAGGCTGCTCTGAGGGAAAATGGACCTAGAGCTGAGGCAAAACCCAGCCAGTGTTTACTTGGCATGAAAGGCCTTCCTGCTCAGTATCTTTCAAGCCATTTTTCATCCCGTGCCCGTGGAGGGAGGATTTGTGCTGGTTGATAATCACTATTCTGTATGGGCCTTGGTCAGCAGGGATGCACAGCCAACACAGGCTGTGAAAGGAGCTGGGGTCGTGGAGGGGCATGGAAGCAGAGACAAGATCAGCAAGGCACCGGGGAATGCAGACTAATTGGAGACAGAGGCTGGGGCCTCCTTGTCCTGCCTCTGCGATTTCTCTGGGTTACACCATGGTTCTGAGACTCTGGACAAGTGAAGAGACTGAGATGGAGGGTGTCATAAAACCAGCCCTCATCCTCGAAGACGCCCAAGCCTGGCACACCTTCTCCTCTGTTCTGCCTCTGCTAGGTTTTCCCAGGGATCTGCGTTGGCGGGGGAATTCAGGGTATTTGTGGGTAACAGATGTGCATATTTTCTTGGTTTAGTGAGATGAAGAGAAGTAAGAGAAGACTGGGCACTGGGCCAGAACTGTCAGAATCTTAGGTCTTGTATGCAGGACTCCCCAATTTTCCCAAGGCAGCCCTTCACTGTTAATGGTGTCTTCTGCTTGCTGTCTACATCTATGCATTTGCATCTAGATAGATGCCTGCGTGGCCAGTGGTACCCATCAGCTTAGGTTTCCATAGCAAAGTTCTTTAGAACAGGCAGCTTAAGCACTTCCTTGGTGTCTGAGGGTCTACTTAGGATGTGGACACAGCAGTGGGGTTTTGGTCAAGCCTCTCTTCCTGGTTTCAAGATGGGGCACATTTCTTTTCCTTCCTCCCCCCTTCCCTTCCTCCCCTCTTCCTTTCCTCCCTCTTTCCCTTTCTTCCTTCCCTTCCCTTCCTTTTTTCCTCTATCTCTGTGTCTTTACTTTTCCTTCTATCTGTGTGTGTACATTTGTGCATAATGGAGGTTGACGTTTAGGGTTCTCGATATTCACTGGACCTGGAGCTCACAGAGTGGCTGGCTGGATTCACTGGCTAGCAAGCTTTCGGGATCTACCTGTCTCTGTCTCCAGGGCTTGGGTCATGAGTGTCAGCTGCTGTGGGTTTTTGGGGGGATTTTGAAGCTCAAGATTCGGGTCTTCTTGCTTGCACTGAACACACTTTACACACTAAGGCATCTCCCCAGTC
>JABTXL010002307.1:2813878-2866746 GCA_025134845.1 Neodon shergylaensis | reverse complement strand
TCTCTCTCTCTCTCTCTCTCTCTCTCTCTCTCTCTCTCTCTCTCTCTCTCTCCTGACTGAGGATGCAGTGTGACCAGTGGCCTCATACTCCTGCTGCTGTGACTTGCGGCATGGTGGGCTGTAACCTCAAACAACGATCTAAGCTGTTTCTATCAGATATTTGTCATAGCAACCAAGAGAGAAGCCAGCACCCTGACCATCCTTCTAAAAATCTCTCTTGGATGATATCTGCCTGTTTTGTTTATTTTTATGGAGTTTTACAATGCCCTTCACTTATTCCTGTTCTTCCTGCTCTCCATCTTTGGGCTCAGGGAAGTTCATGTTCCTGCCCCAAGCCACATGGAGACAAAGGCAAATCACAAGAACCAACCACTCACAGCTGCTCATCTGCCCCGTGTCTCCATGGACTGAATCTGCAGCATTGAAGAAGTACTTAAATTCATTGTTTCTATTTGTTCTGCAGAGCCTCCACCCTAAGAGCATGGGGGCTTTGCTGGGTGTGTTTGCTGCTGTATTCTTAGGGCTGATGCAGAGAGGCTAATACTGGTGGACTGAGTGTGTGTATGGAGTATTAGTGGGTGCAGGAAGGACTCTATGTGGGGAGGCAGTACCAGGAAGAGAAGCGACATGATGAGAGGTTCAGCGATGTGCTTTGACAATACCGGGAGCCCACTTGTCTGTAGTATGGAATGATGGGAATTATAAGTCTTACGTAGGCTGAGAAAGACTGTAGTAGAAATAGGCCTGGATTCTGGGCTGATTTTGCAAGGTGGGGAGGCTTCAGTGAACGTCTCCAGACAGAGGAAGTCCAAGACTAGAAACAGCAGGAAGGAAGCTGTCTGCCCACTGTGCGTCAGTAGATCCCAGTGTGGAGAATCCTGGCAGAAGACAGAAACTATAACTGCAGTAGAAAAGAAAGGGAAATGGGGCCCAAGCCATTGAACAGTCAGAACTGCAAGACCAGCATGTGGTATGTGTGGGGGTGCAGGGTTGAGAGACCTGAGGAGGCTGTGAGCTGCTTCTGAGCCTGAATGATGTCACAGTGATAACGGGTAGAGAGGGCAGGGCACAGGCCACATTCTGCTTTTGTATCTAAATATGTAGGTTCTTGTTTGGGACACAAGATGTGGAGGACCGCATGCTGGACAATGGGGAAACACTGGCGAGGCAAGCAGAACAGAATTTTTATTTTATTTTATTTTCAAGAAACCCCAATAGTGAGGCTGAAAAACAAACACAGGCTTGTAAAGTAAGTGTCCATGATAGGGGTGTGAAGACCACCATGCAGCACAGATTACAAGGAACAAAGATAGAAGACAGCTTTGCCACTGAGAACTTTACATGTAACCCAAAAGTAATCGGTTCACTAGACTGGTCAGGGTAGAAACCACATCCAAATGCACTGAGAGTCAACCTGGAGGAAGGAAGAAACGCTAGGAAGGACAACTTGTGTCAAACAGTTTCCCGAGTTTAAGATCTGCCCGGATTCTAGAGGCATGGGGACCCTTATCCCTGTGTGAGTTTCCATGTGTCTGCCGTCCACTCCCATATCAGCTCTTCTTGTCTGGAGTAAGAGTCCGCAGAGGGCAGTGAGCGGGGAGGTCATGGTCCTGCGACCTAGGAGGCTGCAACACAGGACCCATGAAGGATGCTAGGCTGTGTCCGGTGTGCTCGGGCTCATCTCTGATCAACCACTTCAACTAACAAATAGAACCTGACACAGAGAGAAGGTGAAGCTCTTCCACCTAATATTTGCTTCACACAAATTTCAAACCCAGTATCCATTTTGCAATCACATGCTTGGAAGGGGCTATCTAGAAGAATGTAGTTCTTTTCCTGTGGAAGAACGAAACAGGCATGAACATATGCACGTGCACACACATGCACACATGCATGCACGCATGTAACTCCAACTATCCTGATAACAAACCACTCTATAATCTTCTGGAGTTATGACAGGAAGTGTAGCCAGCTGCATGCCCTCTCTGTAAAGAATGCTTCAGGAATCCTGGCCTCTGCTTAAATGCTCAGGGCTTCTGTATCCTTGAGCGTCCTGATTTTGAAGGACCCAGGGTTAGGCTCCTAGCACTTACACTGAACTATTCAGAATGTTCTATAACTCCAGCTCTATGAAATATGATACCCTCTTCTGATCTTAGGGCCATCTAAATACATGTGGCATACATGCACACACATATACCTATAAATAAAAGGAAAATAATTTTTAAAAACTTTAAGTATGTTTATTATCTACCTCCCTCACTGGAATACCTGGTTTATAGAGTCCAGGACCAGAACTGTCATCCTTCAGTGTTTCTCTTGGGACCAGACAAGTCATGGTGGTTGCTTCTTTTAACAGGTTATCATTGGAAATCAAGGCAGAACATTTTACATGATGTGCAACCATGTGTCCCTCCTGAAGCCCTGGCAGCTTCACGGATCACTGGGATAGGATCCCTCTGATTGCCACTTGAGTGCATGAGCTTGTCTGGCCATCATTGACAGCTGTGCTTCTCTTTCTCCCAGGACCAGCAGGCTATCCAGGTCTCTCCCATGGGTCTTGCTTGAAACAGGTCTGTGGATAGTTAACTTTCTAGGAAGAGTCATATGAGCTGATGTAATATGAATCGATCACAGAGTGGGAGAAGAGAGTTAAAGAATTGCCTAACAATAGCAATGTCACCTACCACTAAGCTTGCAAAAACTAATGACTTCATGGACATCCTGCGCTAGATCAGCTGGTCTTTGTAGCTGCATCTCCTTCCAGCCACAACAATCCCATGCTGGAAAATGACAGAACGCTGTCAATTCATGACCTCCTATAAAAGGGAACCATGCCACCCTTCCTGTAGATAAGCACCGGCTTAATACCTCATTCTGTTTAGCCCGGGTTAAAGCCTCCTTCTTGAGATCCTGGCTCTCCCTGGCTTCCCTTCTTCAGACCCAGGAAAGTTTCATTTCTGCCAAAAACTAGAGGAGATGGAACCAATTAGAAGATGGGACCATCTGGTGGTGTGGGCTTAGCAAATTTGCAGCCAAGATTCCAACCGGGATTGTGAAAGTGTTTGTGCACAGTGGATTGAGTGAGCCGAGCAGGGACCGCCTTGTCGCTGGGAGAGTGTACAGGTGCCTGGAGATTGACAGATTCCTTAGACTTAATACACTTTAGAGAGAGGCCTCAAGGGATGCCCGTGAAAATGGACAGCGCTGTTCCAACTGTTTTATGGGCACAGGTTTGCTCTTGGCTGGGCAGGCATTATCAAAACTCTCCCATGGCTCTAGCTAATGAATAATAATCAATTTCAAACCTTCTGCCCCTTCTGATCACCTTGATTGGTGAACTTGTCTTGCTTCTCTTTTGGAGACTCTTCCAGTTCAGCACATGGACTATGGTCTACAATGGTCACACTCTCTCCACTCTGAATTTTCCCTTCTACAGAGATGTGCAGTAGGAGAATGCCTGTCTTGCTTTGCTCTTGAGCATCTGACCTCCGTTCTGGGGGAGATAACATACTGGCTTCTGGGGCAACTATTCTCCCATGTCCACATTCGCTTGGCAGGTTGGCCAGATTAGAGGTGGTGTGTTCAAGGTGGCATGGCCATGAACAAGGCTGCTTCAAGGCAGCGGTCATTGGCTGACTCTCGCCCTCCAAGCTCTAAGCATGATCATTTGAACACAGCTGGGGCAATCACAAGACGTTAGCATCCTGGCTGCTTCACACATTCGGAAATGAGCGTGTGCCCAGGTTTGCGTTCAACGAATGACGCCAGTACCAGGATTTTGTATTGCTGATGAGGGAAGTTCCTCTTCTACTGGACTTTGAGGGCCAGTGAGGGGTGCTAGTGTTGTTGGGCTGATATGTATCTGTCTCCCTATCAACCTGTGTTAGACCACAAAGTTCAGCCTAATGATTAAGAGGCCCTGGCTCCATCTTAAGGCCAAT
This sequence comes from Neodon shergylaensis, assembly GCA_025134845.1. NCBI lineage: Eukaryota > Metazoa > Chordata > Mammalia > Rodentia > Cricetidae > Neodon > Neodon shergylaensis. Next base: position 2,862,802 of record JABTXL010002307.1, on the reverse strand, counting down.
TCAACTCCTTGAATCCAGAGACAAACCAAAACAAAAACTATTCAGATAAAGTGGGTTTTTAGCACTTGTCACCATGGAGCCTTGACTGTCCCCTGCACAAACAGGGTTGGCCTTTATACCTACAAACAAGGATTTTCTTATGTCCACTCTTAGGGGCTGAACCATGTGAGATGAGTTAGCAATGCAAACATATTGGTGCTTGGGATAAACTTAGCCTTGCGATTTCAATTTTTTTCCCACCCTGAAAAGAGATCCATTCATAGATAATGACCACCCTCACAGGAAGACATTAAAGATTAATTAGTCACATTGTATTCACGGTATGTTTATGTTAATGGAGAAGAAGCCTGGGTAATTATATCACCCTGCCTTTCCCCAGCACTTCTGATTTTTCAAAGCCCTTTCAGATGAGTAATGGCATTGGCTTGCGCTAATGACCCGGAGACTCTGCGTCCAGCACCCCATACTGTACATCTGGAAAACAACTAGACACAGAAGTTCATTCTGCAAGTGCTTGTCGGCACCAGCAGCCAACAAGTTATCAGAATCCTGCTATACTAATTATTGCATTTATGCTCATTGCAAATAGTTCTGTTCATCTTATTGCTCACAGAATTGTATAAAAAGTTTTTAAAAATAAGGCTGGTGAGATGGCTCAGAAGTTAAAGGCGCCTGCTGCTAACTCTAACTACCTGGGTTTGATCCCCAGGACCCACAAAGGGGGAGGAAATAACCAGTTCCTGAAAGTGGGTATCTGACTTTCACACATGTGTGCATACACTTACACAAGGAAAAGAAATAAATGTAATTTTAAAGTGTTAAATATAATAAAGTGAAAATCCCCTCCGTTTAAGAAGGGTTTATTTCTTTAAAAGGCTTTTAAGACAATCATCACATGTTTTAAAGAAGACAAAAAGGTTATAAATTTGGCACCCAATAAAAGGAGGCTGTGTATGTAAGGCAGATTCTGGCTGTACAGGATCTTTGGGAAGCCGTTAAGAATGAGTGTGTAGCCGAAGTAGCCTGACTACTACAAGAAGTACAAAAATCATGCTGTAAAGGAGCAAACACACCGTGTACCAAGTCTTAGTTGATATGTTCACAAAAAGATGGGAAATGTATTTTTTGTATTATAATTATACAAAATTTAATTTTGTTTCGTATCTCTGTTCCCATGATGTTTTGCAAAATGCCGTACTTGAAGTATATAAAATAAAAGATAGTCTCAGAGAATCTCTTTCATCCTAAAAATTCTACTTGATGAAGATCCTAAAAGGTTCCCAGCCACTGGGTGATGATTTCATTAACCCCAACTTATCTCATTCATATTGGTTTTTTCCTTCAAGCCCTGAGTCCTGGACCTCCAGTGACCTTGGGCTTTCCTGTGCTTTGAGGATGACTGGCTAGGACATACCAAAGAGTACTGAGACAGCTACAGATGTTGGAAAAAAATATTTAGTAACCTGAGCACCTGGTATCCCTTACCCAAGCTAGCAGAAAGTACAGCAAACTGCTCAAATGCACAGGGCCATGAGACCAGACAACACGCACCGAGGCAGGCAATGCAATGAGGGCTGCCACCATGCCTTGGAAGGGAGCGGCAGGCAGACCACAGGATAAGGAGAACCCACCCAGGGCACAGATGTGTAGAAAACAAACTGGAAATACTCAGACCACTGCACCCCAGCTGAGAGCCGTCTTCTTATCTCAGAAGAAGGGAAATTTCCCTCATGGCGCTGGAGTGGAATCCCTTTGTCATGTAGCTCCTCACCCCCATGTGTGTGGTCTGTGTTATCTCCACAGTTTTTAAATGAAACCAAGGAGCACCAACATGTACAAAGGCTCACACCTCTGCAACGAAGAAGCCAGGCTTTAGTGATACTTTCACTTAAAAAGACAGAGCTTTCAGTAGGTCAGAGGGCTTGCTGCCCAATTATGACCTGAGTTTAGAACCCAGTGGCCACTTGGCATGGCCATGCACGAGCCTGTAACTCTAGTGCTGTGGGAGACACACACAGGCAGATAACTGTGGCTTGCTGACTGTCAACTTAGTTTAAGATTTAGTGAGAGACCCAGTCTCAAAGGAACAAGATGGAGACTGATGGAGGAGGATTTCCCACATCCTCCTCTCTCCTCTGCCGATGGGCATACATGTGTGTGCACCTGAGCACACGCACACTCATACCACACTCACACATATATACACAAGCATTTATTAATACACAGACATACATAACACACATGTAGAACAAGACAACGATGCCTGATGCCTTACCCAGAGTGTCTGTCTTTCGCCCTGTTGCCTTGTAGCCACACATCATAACCACATGGGGGGGTTTGAAAACAGCCTCCCCAGAACCCTCTGAACTCAACAGAATCAGGGTGTCCCCCAGCTCCACAGCCACGGGCAGCCTTGCTCTCCACACTGCCATTGCTAGCGCATCACCCATTCATCCTTCCGGTGAGAACTGCCGCACACTACTCTGTGGTGATGATAATGAGCCACTGAAGAAGCCAAGGTCGTGGACCTCAAGCCGTTTGCTCCCAGCGAGGAGAGAAGACAGAGAGCGGTCCTTGAAGGGTGTGGGATGCATGACTCTGGCGGGGAATGGAAGTACTTGGAACTGAGGTGCAGAGGAGAAAGTGGATCAAGAAAGCAAAGAAGGCTCAGGTGGGGAGACAGAACTGAAGGTGGAAGGACAGATTTTCTTCCCTCCCTCCTTCCCTTCCCCTTGCTTCTCTCCCTCCTTCCCTTTTCTCTCTAGTTTACACCTTCCTTCCTCTACTGCCTTTTTTCTTTCCTTCCTCTTCTCCTCCTTTCCCCTTTTCACAGGATTTTTCTTTTCTTTTTCTTTTTTTTCACAGGATTTTTCTATATGTCCCAGGTTGACTTCTAACTCACTATGTGGCAGATATAGCCTCAAACTCATGGCTATCCACCTGCCTCAGTCTACCAATTGCTGTGATTATGGAATATGTTGCATTACCTGAAAGAAAGGGAGGCCTTTGAGGAGGGAGTCCATGCAGGAGGGGCAGTGTATAGGTTCAAGGGAAGGACTCAGGAAACTGAGAACTACCACCACCCCATATGGACAGACTGGACTCCATACACAACTGTCTTCATATCCAACCCCTAGCATGGCTTCCATGATAGATCTGTGTGATTCCCTGCTGTGCACAGGTCTCCAGAATCCCATGACCTGCCAGGATCAGCCAGCAACTTCCACAGATACTTCCCTATGGGCTCACAAAGCCACATATTACAGCCACTCATTCATATACCATCATCAACCTCCCCTTCCTCCCAGCGTCTCTTGCTGTTTCCTTACTGCCTTCACCCTATATTGGATATAGGAGTGATGGAGCAGAGGCCATTATACTCCAGCCCAAAGTCTTCAGGTTGCTGTGTGGCAACACACCACCTCCCACCTCCTCACTGCCCTTCACGTTACGGAGGGGGAGACCAGGACCAGTATCTGACCCCCATTGAGAAAGTCCAAGTCTGGAGAAGTTCTTCTTTACTTAAAATTCTCAGGTGTCTTTCTGTGGCTTAGAATGTGTAAAACAACCTGGCTCCAGCCATGCACATCCCTGTGTCTCTCCAGCAGGCCTCTGCCTAGAACGCAACTAGAATCTTCCACTCATCTTTGCTGGTGTACCACCACAAGCTTCTGTTCTCCTCTCAGACCCCCTAGCTATGCCTCTGCCTAGAGTTGGCTCCTACGCATTATAAGCTTTCCTAGAGACTTGGCCCGTTAGCATGTTCACAGAGTCAATTACTTTATTTGATGCATCTGCTGTTGTTCCTAGTTGGGACACACGTGAGCACAGGCTGTCTTCTGATTGTCTTAACCATAAGCTCTCCTTAAATATGTCTGGACCCCAAATGAACACGTCAGCATTTCCATACAATATGTGGCTATTTCATATTGGGGTGGGGTGTAGTTTCCCTTATAGTCTTGGTTGGTTTAAGGACTGTCCCTGGCCTGAAGCACTTCTATCTCTGAAGTTTTCCATATGCACTCAGCATAAACATCCAGTCTTAGGCATCCGGGAGATGCTCAGATGATGAAGTGCTTGTCTTACAAGCATGGAGATTTGGGCTCATTCCACACTTTCCATATAGAGCCAGGTGTGATGGTGCATATTTTCAAACCTGGAGAGACAGAGACAGGTGGATCCCTGGGCTCTCTAGCCAGCAAGCCTAGCCTAGCAAAATCCATGAGCCCCAGATCTCACCAAGAGGCTTATCACAGAAAGAAACACAATAAACTTAAGGTGGATGGCTTCTGAGAAGAGAAAAAGACTAGCGGTTGAACTTTAACCTTCATGTGCATGTACAACGTATACATACATGTGCACTTGCATGCATGACCACACAAGGCAGAAGGATGCTGGGAGGATACTTGGACATCTCCAAGACTACCAGAATAAGAAGACAGTCTGTTATTTGGATCCAGATCTTTGCATCTGAACCTGAAGGATCCAGTCCCTGTCAATTGCGCTACCCATGGCCCACCTGCGGGCAGGTCATCAACCCTCCCCCCGCCCCCTCCCTCCCCGGCCTTTCTGCTTGAATCCTCTTGTTCTACAGAACCTGAATGGCTCCATCTGGAAGTTTACTTACAATGAGAGGGAAGTTCAGAAGAAGTTCCCTCTAATAGACAAGCATGAGAAAGGAGAGCGAAGAGGGGGGAGCAAGGGAGGGGAGGAGGAGGAAGAGAGGAGAAGAGCGAGAGTGCACGCAAGGTATCATTTTATCATCTCTTTCTTGAAGCCTATTTACCCTTCAAGACCCTCTGCCCCTTAGGGGAGAATCAATGTTGGCTATGTTTTCTTTCCTCCTGTTCCTATTGCAATGCTCTGTGATGGCAAATGGATTATATCTCTGGAGCGAATTCTGACCAATTTGCAGTAGCTGCTTAGAATGCTGAGGTGAGAGGGAGTTTGAGGTCATGCTGGAAAGAGTGTGAATAGCCGCAGCTGTCTGCCTGGTATGGAAGGGGCCTGATGGGACACGGACGGCAGGGAAGGCAACGATGGGCGCTTTGAGTGACTGAACGCATCTATGGATGTTCCCGGCTTTCCAAACAGTTCATATAACCACTTTACCCTCGGGCTCTGAGAAGACAGCAGTCATCTCCCTCCTCCCAGTAGAGGTATTTACCCAGAGGAGGAGGTGTCTATCAATAGCCTCTGTTCAGGAAGAGAGCTGAAAGCCAACCACACGCCAGCATCAACACCCATGTCTCTTCTCGTGATGTTGAAGATGGAGGAGCCCAAGCAGGTTGTCATATCAACCAGAGAACTGTTAACATCTGCTCTCATCCAGGGTCACGGTGTGGGTGTGTTGGGTGAGCAGGGTGGTTATTTCCTCTGAACTGAGACAGTCCTTTCTTGGTGGAGAAGAGACACTCATAAGACAGGAAACAAAGGAGACTCTGAAGGTTCAGGAAAGTGCTGATACTAAGAGAATGTCTGCAGGCCCTTCCCAAGGTTAGCAAAGCTGAAAGCAGTTGTTGGAGGAGACTCTATTAGGAGTCAAGCTGCTTGCAGATCCTGCCTGGAGCCCCAGGGAGGCAGCTTTAATGCTGGGATGGGCTTTTTGGTGATGTAGCTGACGTTGAGCATCCCGTGCTCCTGTAAGTAACCCCTTACTCATACTCCTGGAAGTAACCCCATTCTGTGCACAGTAGCTCACTAAGCTAGACTCAGAAGGCAGCGTTATACTGATCTGTCATTGGTGCCCTATCAGGAGCTCTATCTATGTTTCTTCCTGTTGCTCCAGGAAGTGCAGAATATGAAAGCTCTCCTCTCCAAGCTCAGAAAATGTAGAAAATGGGCACATGCAGTGTGGTTAAGGTAGATGGAGGTTACTGATGCTGTGAATTTATTCTCTCCACACATCTCCTCACCTCTCCATCACTAACATTTCGTCCACCTTCCAATGCCCACTCAAGCCTCCCTTTGTCTGAAGTCCCACTATCCACAGTCACAGTGTCTGTGTTATTTTATCCTGAATCAGACTCCACCTCCATAATGGCATGTATTCCCTGGGCTCTTTCACCTTTGCAACAAAAAAGGAAAAGGTCATTGACTCTGAAACTCCCCCTCCCCACAAATTGCCTTTGGAGACTAACTTGGGCTCTTTGCATAACATGCAAACAATCTCCATTATTTTCAGTATCAGCATCTGTAATGTGGGATTGTTATATCAACGACAACATCTGGGCCGAGTCAGTGGCAGGGCTGCTCTGGAATAGCCTTTGCTCACCCCATCGCCAGCCACACTTTCTTCATATCTATAATAAGGCTGATTTTTATTTTGAGCAATGAGCAGGTGTTATACATCTTTTGTGTCCTTTACTGTTTCTTACAGGGTGAATGGTAGACATTAGAATAACACAACCCTGGCCACTAAAGGGAATAAATCAGTGTGTGAGCGCTGGCTTGTGCACAGCAAATCATCTGATTACAACAGCGCATGAGCGATAGGGCATAAAGAGAGCTTGGCTAAACCTTATATAGACAGCTTTATACTAAAAACCAAAACAGATTAATTCTCAGTTCTGGATAATAGATGGTGGGTAGGAATGTATGCCCAGCATTGCTTTGCACATTAATTTTTAAAAAGGGGATAGAAAAGCTGTTTTTTGTCTACCTTCTGAAATGCATTTTGAAGGGTGAGCAGCATGAATCCGTGCACTTTGAGTCTGAAGCTTTGAAGGGATGCATGAAGCTTATACAGCAGCTAAGAGGCCTCTGTCTGCGGCCAGCACCCAAAACTTGTTAGAACACCCTTGGGAATCCCAAGCCAGTCTACAATAGGAATCCTACTGTGGCAGAGATGTTGTCCTCTTCCTGACTGTGACTTAGTTTATTGTCCCCTTTATGCTGTGTGACTGAGCCCTGGGCTCTGCTCCTTGATGTTAGGGATGTTTGTATGTGGACTTGGTAGCACACAGTGCGGGGACGTGCCCTCTCGGGAGACCAGTTCACATTCTAGCGGTGGCTGACTCTCCACATGGGCAGTGTTGCTTGAGAGATCCGTGAGGCTTGCAGAGGCCATGTTTCCAAAAGCCAGTGGGTTAAGAAAGAGAATCGGGCTGACAGGGAAGGGACCCATCTGGACAGTCATTCCCCATCCCTTTCCTATTAATCTAGGCTACATAGACTTGGGTTTCATGCTGCTTCATCTTTCAATAAAACAATTTAAATTTTATTATATATGTTAATTATCTATAATTATGTTCTCAGCACATTCCACACACGTATGTAGTATATATGGACCATGGTGACCCCTTCCTTGCCCTCTCTCCTATCTTCTCCACTCACATGAATTCCCTTCCACGTCTCAACCAGGCCCCTCTTCTGCTTTCTTATTTTTGTTTTTTACCTTTGATGCTCCAAAGGGTTTCCTAAGGGTTGCTAACAGGACCAAGGGGTAAGGGGCTGTTGGCAGGATCCTGGGCACCTTGCCAGTGGCTATACCACCGAAAGCAATGTCTTGTCCTAGCTGCACATAAATCCTCAGGGGGACAAGGTCCTTCCTCCATGACTGGAGGTTGATGGATCCAGTCTTGTGCAGATCTTTCTCTGCCTTTTACACTTTTAAAAAGATGAGACATCCACATTTTAATATGAAATTTCACCCTTTTCCATGGCAGTCTGTTCTGCTCTGCTGGTCATATTGACCCCTTCCACAGCATGTGATTGACATCGAGTTGAGGCCCATCTGGAGAGCTACTAGAGACCTGGGAGGGGAAGTTTGCTACTGTGTCCCCTCCACACTCACTATTTTCTCGGCCCAGAAAGTGCCACCCTCTGCCCTTCCTGTCCTCCCTCCTTCTCCTCCACACTCTCTGAGAGGCCAACCCCAGGCCTCCCTGTTCCTCTAACACTCCTTAGAAATCTCTGCTAAGGCACGTACAGCATTACATTTTAATTTTCTCTTACAGGACAGTGTGCCTCGCTGGGGATAAAGTCCTCCAGGGCAGAGAACGTGTCTTAGCTTTGTCTGCATTTCTGGTACTTAACGTGATGCCTGGGTTTGGTTAAGGGCTCAGAAATGCTTACTGAAGAAATGGAAGACTTTTTAGATAAAAGACTTGCTTAAGCTGTGCTGCCCATACTAAGTAGCACAGTCTTCTGAGTCTGCTGTCAAATATTCTGGTTCTGGAAGAAGAGAAGCCATTCTGAGCCTTGCTTTAAACCAGCCCTCGGGTGGATGCTGTGTGCACTGAGGTCCAGAAACCTTTTGACTTAACCGCAGGATACAAAAAGCTGGGTCTTTGTTTTCTGGCTTTTGTTTCTTGGTCCTTATAGTTCCTACAACTGGCACAGGGCTTGGGATGAAGTAGGAATTATGTATATGTGTGTGTGTGTGTGTGTGTGTGTGTGAGAGAGAGAGAGAGAGAGAGAGAGAGAGAGAGAGAGAGAGAGAAATAGAGAGAGAGACAAAAGAATGAATGGAATAACGAATGAAGGAATACACGAAAGGTTAATATGGGGTTGTAATAGTGCTCCTTAGAGCACTAACTAACTGGAGTTCCGTGTAGTATGTCGCATGTTCCCTTCTCCTCTCTTACCACATGAAGACAGGTGGATAAGCAGCCTGTAAACAGTGCTTTACAGAGAGCTGTCCCTACCCTGTCTTTGTAGACTTAGGAGACTCCCAGACGTTTGGACTGACGATCTAATCACCACCCCCAAATAATAGCAGATGAGGATTGTCCTTACAAAGACACCAGACTCTCCCTTTGGCCAGCGGGAGACAGGATGCTTCTGCCAGTCTCTCCTGCATCCCTTGCCCTGTTTTCAGCATCCTCCCCTCAGACTGCCTGTTGCTGAAACTTCTAGCAGGGACAGCTCATGTTTCCTCTCCTTTCCTCTCTCCACCCTCTGGTGGAGGGAAAACGAATAGCAAAATGCATCCAAAACAAAACCAAATGGTCAAATCGAAAGGATAAAGACTTGCTCATTTTCTGAAGTCAAAACTGAATGGGGCGTTAGTTTGAGGTAATGGGTACTTCATATTTCAGAAAACACACCAAGTTAAACCTGAACAACATGCTTTACTTAGTTTTCCATGTCTGGTGAATTAACCCAATCCGCCAAGAACCACAATCTTTCTTTTGACTGTTGTTACTGTGTTCAAACTGGGAGAGATGTACAGATTCCCATACTGATGAGTCACACAAACATAGTCACAAAGGGTTCCACAGCCTCTTGTGAAAGTAGCCACTGCTACCCCAGCTCTCCCCTATTCCCTCTAGTCTTGGAACGAAAGAGCAGAAACTGAAGGTCTAAGCATAAATAGCTTTCCCCTTCTTGGATAACCTTCCTTTGTCTCCTTTGGGGGTATAATCTAATTAAGAACCAATGTTTTATCCTCTCTCTCTTTCCAATGTCCACCTTGGTTTGTAACTTGAAGAAACACTGAAAGAACAGCCAGACACACAAAGCAGAAATGCATACCAATCGGTGTGCCAGTATATAGCAGGCTTCGAGTTAGAGACCTCAGATCCATATTGGGCAACCTTGCCTGTGTCATGATTTGACCTCCCCAATAACCAGCCAGCAGCTCTCTGCAACATCAGGTCTTGGATTGTGAAGATAACAGACAAGAAACACCACCTCTTGCCTTCGAATATTTTCTCCTCATTGTGTCCTCCTTATCTTGTCTTGACACTGAGTGTCTTGACTTTTCAACCCTGTGAGTTGAGTACATGTGCCAGCTATTTATTCTCACTGCTTCTCTTGTCCTTGTTGGGCAGTGGAGCCCCTTTGAAGTATGACCAAAGCAACAAATTTGGGGCCTCTTCTCTAAAGATATCCCCCTCTCACACACACTGTGTGCTGCTGCCAATGAAGGCCAGAGGAAGGTGTCAGATCCCCTATATCTGGAGTCACAGGTGTTTGGGAACCCCTAGATGTAGGTTTTGGGAACTGAATTCTGGTCCTCTGCTAGAGTAGCTCATGCTCTTAACTGCTGAGCCATCCCTCCAGACTCAAAGGCATCTTCACACTTGCTTAAGCATAACAAGAGGTTTGGGTGGTATAGACACACTGATGCCCACTCAAACATTCCCCTCATGACTTTCTCTAAGCCGTAAGAAAAAGAACTGAACACCTACTCTTCACTGTTCTTAATTCCTTTCTGGGATGTTTTCGCAGACTCAATGTTAGTTATTTTTCTTCCATATCATGAGTGTGATTGTTGATTTTGACAAGTTGACTGGTTGGCTTTGACAACAAGACTACCTAGGGCATTGGTGAGGCACACTTTTGGGAATGTCTGGGGGACATTAACTGAGTGGGGAAGACCCACCATGAAACAGGAAGCACTATCCATGGCCTGGATAGTAGGCTAAATAAAAACGGAGAAAGAGAAAACCACTAGAACCCTAACATCCCCCTTTTCTCTGCTTCCTGATCTACTCAAATGTGAGCAAACAGCCTTAGGCTCCTGCCACACAGTCATCACCATCATGAGGGACTGTGCCTTCAATCTATGGGCCCAAATAAAGCCTTCCCACTTCAAGCTGCTTCTTGTCAGGTAACTGATCAATCAACTAATACAACAAGTAACACACCAGAGAAGATCTTCTAGCCGAGCTTGACCAGAATACAGAGTCCTTACATTATCATCCATAGGGCCACTCCTACGCAAGGTCACAGCCCTAACTTGGGTCTGGAGTTTATCTCTTAGAAGCTGTATCAGGCCACTGCCTGATCAAATCAAAACACCCTCTGTCACCTCAGGGGGTCATTAAGGATAGGTGGATCTCTCTGCTTATCCTATTCAGCAGAAATGTGGACCTGAGGGTAGAACGGGGTCACAGGACCACTGTTGACTGTTCCACTGACCTTGTGAAAGTTCCATAGCTACCCCACCTCTGGCTCCTGTCTCAGAGAGGATAGCAGCAGTTCTCTGCAACGCCCCATCAAGGATTAAAACAGAGAGTCCCCCGGAGTAGCTAGCTCCACAAGTCTGTCACCAGCAATCAAGGGATGAAAACGAGTACCGCCAACCATGCGCATGATGCATTTGCATTTAAAAACCCTCTGGTAAATCACAATTCCTGGAGTTCATATCAGCATTATCCTGTGTACAATCTTAGAGGCAGAGGAAATCCAGAATTCTTATATGGAGACTTCAAAGTCTCACCAGCAGCAACCACTGAGAGGCCTCCATAAGGGAATGTGGGGGAGAGATAAAAGACATATCCATGCCTCCCACCATCTGCAGTGCAGCAGTGGTCAGGAAGCCAACGGTGCCGGTGGCTCACAAAACCCACGGTGCCCACTCAGTCAAGTCTGGGCTCTGCAATGATTCCTCATTCTAGAAGCTTGTACTTTCTTACCACACATTTCCAGTGGGGCTTAATCCCCAGAGGGACAATGTCTCTGCTGTTTAATTTTTAGGCCTTCATCTGACACAGAGTGACAACCATGCACCACCCCCCACACATCCAGATTTACTTGTTAGGTTCCTGTGTCAGTGGCATTTGCTCAACACATTTTACAATGCTGTTGTCCCAGATGTCCCCGCTGTAGCTCCCCCTTGTCATTCTGTGGAGGACCTGTGTTCTGTTTCATGTCCCAAGGTCATGACGAAAACCCTGTAGACTCTCAGATCCTTCTCCTCTTAACCCACAACCTGTCTCAATCAGGCAGCCGCTTCGCACCTCTTTGGCAATCACCTAGTCACCACATCTCATAAACCATTACCCTCTTTGCCCAAAGAGAACACGCTTCGCATCCACCTGTGCTTATCAAACATACATAGGCACACTTTTGTTCTCCTGACCGGTGGGCAGGAAATGGCTGAGGCCTTTTTTAACCCCATTGTCTTCAAGTCAGAGCTGTTCCTTCCCCATCTCTCAGAAGTGCCTGTTTGTGAAACTCCTCAATCGAGGGGGCCCAGTGGAGTAAGCCAGATGCAGTCAACCTGAGATCCCCACCAGACTGGCACTGAAAAACTCACTGATGGTGAAAAACACCCATTCCACAAAGTGCAGCAGGGTCAAAATATAGACTGCGGGAACCACTTCAAAGGCTCTGGAAATTTCCCTTGAAGTGCCTTCTTTCACGAAGACAAATGAGGACTGGAGTCATTTTTGCAACAACAACACCACCTACCCACAGGCCCTCCCGTCAACGGGTCTAGAGCAGAAAGGCAGGGCAGAAATAGCAGCCGTTACTTACATCGGTAAGTCATCTCGAAGCTGTCACTGATGTTCACAATATCGATCTGGGGAAGCAGCTTGGGGGGCTCTGTGAGTTGGGACAAAGCGAACCTAAAAGCTGCATGTTCCTGTGATTGTTGGTTTGGAAATAATCCCCCTGTAAAGAAAGAAAAAGGCAATGTAGTAAGTGTGGGATAGAGTCAGGTCTCAATTGCCCATTCCAGAGGACCCAGACCTCTCCCATGCAAAGCCAGAGCTATGGTTATAGCTCTCCCTGGATGCTGAAGTTTACACTCTATGGATAAGCTTCTATGACAGGACCCCTAACACCCATCACTCTGCCCCAATGTTTAACTGCATGCCCCTTGGCTCAGCAAACAGCTGAAAACACAGGAGACCTATAGAATTTTACTTTTTCCTTTCTCATTTCTGCCAGATTTTCATGAGCCTGTGTTTACACACACACACACACACACACACACACACACACACACACACACACACACACACACCTTCCCTGCATTTATCTCGTCTTACTTGGATCCAATTTCTTATTCACAGAGGCTTCAGTTACAAGGAAGCATTGCAAATGACCGAAATCCAGGCCTGGGGCCACCTGGGACCACCTGGGACCAACACTGTAACTATTTGCTCTGAGACAGCCAGATCTGCATGCAATGATACTAGTCCATTGCCTTCGAAGTTTATTGTTTATCTTCTCTGAGAACTCGGGGCTTTTGTCTTTCATTGCTCATGTTCCCAGAGACCTAGGAATGCCTGGTTACATAAGGGGTTGCCATTGTGCCAGATGTGGGGGTCTTAAAAGTACCAAGATGTGCCAACATTTTCTTCCAGTAAACAGTACAGGGAAGGTACCTGCCAGGGTTTTTGTTCCAAGACACAAGGGCACAGGGCTTTCCTTTGTAACACTATGGATGCGCAAACAAATTGAAATACATTCCTGTAAATTAAAACTAGCTATTTCTGGGAGCTGGACTCCAACATATGTGAACACAGAAGTTTATCTCTGATTGGCCAAGAATTCAGTTTCAGTAATGGTCTGCTAACTTCCTGTGCAGTGGATACATGATTGGCTTTAAGAACGAACTATGGAGCTTGAGGCTTGTGTTAGAGATCACGAAGGGAGGGCTGAAGACAGCCTCATGGGGGTGATAATTTCAGCATTTGTTCTACTGGTTGAAGTGTCTCCCTTGTGTTTGAAAAGAGCAACAATTACTGGACCGAGCATGAAATAGCTTCAGGGATGTGTGGGCAAATGTGGGTGTGCCCACATAAACACCCCAAGCCCTTACACCACAATGATGGTGTAGACACACACCTGCAGAAGCCTGTCCACAGCTTCCTTGATGAGAGATTACAATTGGCAAAGTATAGACAGAAGGTTAGAACATATACGAGAAAGGCCATAGGCCGGCACAGGTGACTTGGACACACACTCACACTCCCATTTTAAAGAGCAAAAACAAACTAGCAAAAAACTACAAAAAAATCACTCTTGCTGGGGATGCTCCACTCTCTCCTCCCAGGTGACCACACCCCACACTCTTCTGGTCCTGGTTTTCTACTCTTTCCAGTGAATGGAAGTAAGCAGGTGGGAGGTGGGAGGTGGGAGGGAGCAGCTACAGACTGGGCCGAAAGGGAAGTGTCTCCCGGAGGCAGCAAGTTTGCCTGTAAGGCAGGAGCTCATGCACACAAGTACACACTTCAGAATACAGCTTAACAGGTGTCAGGAAACAAAGCAAGTAACTCCATCATCACCCCAACAGGACTAGGAGTCAGGAAGCTGGAGAGGCCCAAAGAGTCCATTAGCAACACACGTGGGCCCACTAGATCCCCCTCCCCCACAGTACCATTACCCCCACCCCCAAACACAAACAGTCTCACAAAAAGCTACTGCTGAGATGGAACTCTCTGTAGTAAGCCAGCCCCTGGTGCGGGGAGGACACAGAAAGCCAGTCAGCCAACATGTCTCAAAGCACAGCAGCTTGGCTGATGCTGGCTCACAAGGATGCTGAGCTGCTGGTCACCCTGACCCCCAGCCCTGGAACTGGTGCTGTTGCTTCCTTAGTCTGGTTTTCCCCCATGGTTGCCGGAATGGCAATACCTGTAAGCTCCCCCTAAACACATGTACAGCCATCAGATGAAGGGAAACGGGGGAAGGAAAAACATGCAGTGTGTTGAAACCCACCTGCAGGTTGAGAGGGTGGAACCCAGGCATGGGGACCGCTGCTGGGGGCGGTGGGGGGAGGGGTAGAGGAAGGAGCCTGTCCATATGTGTGCTTAGAGCACTGGTGTCAGTGTCTGAGGACCCAGCACTAAAGAGGAAGGGGCAATGAGGGCCAGAGAACAGACAGGCTAGGAAGTTCCAGGATCAGGGAATGGGGGATTTAGCTTAGCATGGCAGAAGACAGAAGGAAAACAGCTATAGGGGTCCATAGAGCTCTGGCCACAGAGTGGGGCCTGGGACTTTTCTCCACAGAGACAACCTAGTACCCAGCACTCCTTCTCTGTGAGGGGTCTCTTTCCCCTCCCCCAGCCAAGAGAGCACTTCATCCCCATCACTCAGGCTATAGATGCACATTTAATATATAATTACAACACACACACACACAACACCCACCAGGCTTATTTATATAAATCAACAAGAGCGGGCACCATCTGCCTCGCAAGAGTTAACTCCTTTAAACACTCGGAACCCTGTTGGAAGCACAGTCTGATTGTATCTTTCCCTCTCCGGAACGGAGGCTCCTCCATTTCAGGCGCTCATGCTCGGGGTGCGCGGTGTATGTGCACCTGTGTGTGCGCACACACACGCGAGATAGAACACTTCCCTTGTGCCCCTCACTGCATTGCTGCATCGGTAAGGAGGAGACCCCTTTCTCCCCACTGGCGACCCAAGTCTTCCTCCCTCCTAGCCTGGTTTTTCCGATTGCCATGCTGCCAAGCACAACAGCTCCGACTGAGAATGGGTTCAGAAATCTCCCCTCCAAAAAAAAAAAAAATCCCTAGCCAGATCCCCAAAGTCCCTCCCCAGCTATCCCCCCCCTCACTCACCTATCTGGATATTGTTGGGGAAATTGGCACCCACAACCGCACCTAGAAAACCGGTGCAGAAAAAGGCAAAGATGTACGGCATATTCCTTTTTACATTGGCGAAAAAGAAGCCCTGGTCCAACCATAGATTTGGTCTTCCCTCCCCTTCCTTTGATTCTTCTTGCTGCTCTGCCGGCTCTTTTCCTCCTGCAGTTCCTTGCTTGCTTCTTTCCTTTCTCCCTTCCTTCTGTGAGGTTTCTCTTGTTTCTCTTGGAAGGGGAGCCAAGCAGTTAAACTGCAGCCTTAACACCGACTGACAGCCAGATTAACTGAGCTGGGAGCAGCCCGTCCTCATGCTTGGAGCGCTAGCTTGCTCCCCCTCTCCCTCTGCTCTCCTCCTCTTCTCTAGCAGCCAGCCTCTCTCACCCTCCCATTCTCTCTCTCTCTCTCTCTCTCTCTCTCTCTCTCTCTCTCTCTCTCACACACACACACACACACACACACACACACAGACTGCCAGGAGCCAGCTCAGAGTTTCTGTACTGGCCTCCCCTACCTACCACCCCACCACCCCTGCTTTCCTAACCGCACCTCACTTTTCCTTTCTGTGGATGCATAGGATGGAGGGGGATGGAGGGTCAGGGGTACTTTCCCATAAAGGGGCAACTCACTATCCTCTTCACCTCCCCCACCTTCCCCTGTGAGCGCTCTCAGCCCCTCCCCCCCAGCCAGGGGATAAGATGCTACTGGGAATGCGGGTTCAGTTGCAAGTCAGTAGGTGGCAGGGGGTCCCCACAATAGCTCTGGATTCATCAACTGCCTGATCTAGGTCACTTTTTCCAGTAGTGCACAGGTTGTGCTGGATATATCTCCTACACTCCACTGGCCCAATTATTCCTACAACTAATTCCCAAGGGGGAGACCCTAGAAATCCCTCTCCAGAAATTTAAAGGGGAGACACGGAGAAAGGCAAACAGCACTAGCCTCAGTGTGACTGCCGGGTACTGGGACCAGGATGCTAGAAGGCCCTTTCACCTTTAGGAATGCCATGGGTGGCCTCTTTGAAACCCTAGGTGTTTGAAGTTGTCCCCCCCCCCTCTTTTTTCTTTCAGGGCGCGGGAATCTTTAATGGCGGAGTTGTGTGGGTGGGTGAACAAGGAAGATTCAGGGTACGCACACAGGGCAATTACATGAGTCATTTTGCGTTGATTCCAGTCAGAGGACACAGGCTGCTCTGGCTTGCATCTGCACATTGTGTGTGTCCGGTGGAAGCTGGGCCTCTCTGGACTATGCTGGACTGCAGCTGGCTCCGTGATACGGCAGAGAGAATGCTGTGCTCAGGATGATAGTGTGAGCCGTGGGGTGGGACAGCTGTCAATAACAGCTGTGCCTGTTTACGGTCTCTGAAACAACACCACAGCCATTCTTCTCCCCTCACACTCAGAAGTGGCCATGGGTCCTAGGAGTCAGTAATGATAACACTCAATGAAGCCTATTAAACTTTAAATATTTTTTGCTGCATTATTAAGTGTGTATGTGTGTGTGTGGTGTGTACCCATGCATGCCATGACACATGAGTGGAGGGCAGATGACAACCTGTGAGATTTGGTTCTTTTCTTCTATCATGGGGGACCAGGGATTAAGCTCGGGTTATCAGGCTCTCCAGCAGGTGCCTTTACTGGGTGAAGCCATCTCCCTTGCTCTGGGTCTGTGAACTTAAAGGCTTTGGTTGTTGCCAATAGACTCGCTGTCCTCACTGAGATGCTTGCCCAGAACAGGGCCTTGCCAGAAAAGCAAGCCCTACTTGTCCCGCAGTTGAAGAAGCAAAGGACTCTGCGTTAGGTATTTCTTTGCTACTGGATAGAACATTTTATCAAGAGACTCCCCGCATCCTTCTCCAGCACTGTACCATCACACCTCGAGACTTGCTGCATGGTCTACCTAAACCCTAAAGGAGGAGCAATGTGGATGCCAGGTCCCTTGTGCTTTCTTATGTCTTGTTATAGACCCACTGGGTAGTTCAGGTGTCTCCAATCCCAATGGTTATCCCTCATTTACCTTGCAGTAAAGAACTCACTAAGTGCTGATTGGGATATGTGCGTGCAACAAGCCCTGTGGAAAGTCATCTCATTCCCATCTACTTATAAAGGACCTAAGGCCCAGTGATTTGCTCAAGTCTTCCTTTCTGGCATGGGAAAGAAGGGATGTGAACACGGGGAACGAATATCTCTTTTAAGGACTTCACTCTTTGACCTGGGGCAGTGACCACTGGGCAGGGACATCCTGGTGTGAGCATCAGCTAGGGAAACTGTGAGGCCAGGCTCTGGAAAGCTCGCTCTAAAGTCTTGGCCAAGATTAAGAGCCATCATCGAATGATTCCATATTAAAATTCTTCCACGGGCTTTCTTCTCTTTTTTATTTTTTTTTCTCTTACTATTTTGAATGGTACCTGGGGATCTTTCAAGCTCCCTGAGCTTTGTGCCTTGTAATAATAATAATTAGGCTGTCACCAAAGGCTTCATACGTGTCACCTTTCAGAAGATCTCAGAGCCCTTTACAAGGATTAATTAGTAAAATCGCATCACCCGCTTGGAGTTGGAAATAATTGTTTAGCTTGGGGGGTGTGATGAAAGGAGTCCGAAAGATGCATTTTCTATGATCTTCATAAATCATGTAACAAGACATGGCTTCCAGGACACAGTTCTATGATCTGCCCTCCATGGGTATGTTCGAGAGTGTCCATGGCTTATAAAATACCTATCTGTTCAATGCTTAAAGATGCATGGAGCTGACACATCGTAAGTTTGGGCATCAGTGTTCACATAGAGGTTCAACTGGTCATCACAATATCTCTTCAAATTAAATGATACATGGATGCCTCTCTGTATCCATTTAGGGCTTAATGTCAGGGAACACAGAAAGGGACAAGGCAGAGCCTCTGCCTCAAAATAGGGGAATATGGTGGATGGCAGATGTCTTCATCCAACTTCCATCTAATACAGATGATAAGGCCATTGGTGCCCTATTTCCTGGGACCCTCCTTACCACAAAGGAGCTCCCAACCCCACCCCACTGTCTCTCTTCTTTCCCTTTCTCTAAAGTTCCTACCTATGAATCTATGATAAACTTGTAAAATTTACCCCCCTGGTCCAAGAACTTTTATTCTTCAGATTCATGAGAAAAGAACTTCTAAAGTTACCACTGGCCTGTGCCACATTGGTGGCTGTCAACTTTACAGGATCCTGGCTCCCTCAGGAAAGCTTCGTCAGTCTCAGCAACATCCCAAGATTCTTGTATTGGAGTTAGGGAGGAATTTTCAGGATGAAAACAATAATACCAGGTTTGTGTGTGTGTAAGAAGAGACTGACCACCGTCAGGAGGTCTTTCCTTATACCCTCAGCGCCCCCCTAAAAGATGCAATACCAAAAGAATTCATTTCCCTAAACCACCCTCCCCTGGGTCGTTATCTGCTCACAGTTCCAACCGCTACTCCTATTTGCAAGGCCAGCATGAGTCTTGAAAGATGGCACCACAGATGTTTCGGATTAATGGTGGCCATGTCCCGCAGATACAAGGCACACTGTGAGCAAGCTGGTATGCCTCAGAGTGGCTAGATGGCCAGCTTGAGACCGTGGCTCCCAACTGGCAGCAATGTTCTCCTGAGTGGTATTTGGCAGTGTCTGGAGATATTTTTGGTCCTCTCAACTGGGGAAGTGCTATTGGCATGGGTGGATAGAAGCCAGGGATCCTGCCAAACTTTGTAGAATACATAAGGCAGCCTCTGCAACAACAATGATGTGATCCTACCAAAGGTCTTTCTTAAAATAATATGGATATATATATATATATATATATATATAGTATATAATGTATATGTGTGGGTACCATGTGTATGCCTGTGGTACCTATGTATACATGTATGGTATATAGGTACCAATATATGTATGTACACCATGTGTATGCCTGGTGCCCCAGGAAGCTAAAAGAGGGTATCAGATCTCCTGGAACTGGAGTCACAGCTGGTTGTGGATCACCATGTGAGGGCTGGGAACTAAACCCAGGATGTCTGCAAGAACAGCATGGGAACAAAACCTCTGAGTGATCTCTCCAACCCTTTTAGCATGTTTTATTACTACATTTATTTATTCATTATGTATATGCATGTATGTGCACATGCGCATGCTGGAAGACACAGCAGCCAAGTGGAGGTCAGAGGGCATCTCCTGGGAGTTGATTCTCTCCTTCCCTCATGTGGTCCCTACTCTTCCAACTTGATGGTGAGTACCTTATCTCACCGAGTCTCCTCAAAGGCCCTAAAGACTTTTATTTTTTTAAAGAAACAAGATAACTTTATTCAGTGTAAAATGATAGTACAGAAGGATACACTGTCAATCAAGATTGGGAATGGCTTCATGAGTGTACTCAGGGCCCAAAGAACTTGTTTAAAGGGTCATGTCATCTGGCTATTAGGGCCCCTGGGTGCTCCTTGAAACCCAAATGGAAGGGCTCCAGTGTGAAAGCGGTGAAAAGGACATTCACAGTGTGTCCTGGGGACAGCGTGGCACCTGCTCTTCAACTGAGTTATAACCTACCCTGGAAGGTCTTTGGCAAGCCTTAACTTGCTCTGTAGCCAAAATAGCTTTAGATTTCCTTTATCTGGTTTTGGATTTTCTCTGCAAAACAAAGAAATGGTGTTGGGCAGAGAACTCAAGTCCAGTTGCCTCCCTAGGTCACATAGGAAAAGAAAGGAAGGAAGCCAGGAAAAAGATGGTGCAGGAGAGGGGTAGACTAGCAAACAAGCCCTCCTGGAAGTGGTTGCAGGGACCCAGCCCCATTGCTGTTATAAGGAAATGCAGGTCCAGAATGACAAATCTTTCTTTTTTTTTTTTTTTTTTTTTGAGACGGTAAAACACAGACGGGTGGAGGATCTGACTCAGTGGATGAAGCCGTTGTTTAACAGGCCTGTGGACCCGATTCGGAACCCCTGCATTCATGGCAAAGCCAGGCAGAGTGGCTTGTGTGTGTGCCTGTGATCTCAGAGCTGGGCGACAGAGAGACAGGAGGATCCTGGGGACCCATTACCTAGATAGGCTAGATCATAAGTGAGCTTCTGGTTCAGTGAGAGACTCTGCCTCAAAAAATAAGGTAGAGAGCCTTCGAGGAAGACGCCATTGAACTCTAGCCTCCACAGGTGCACATACAGACATTTGTACCCCCTCCCCCTGCAACAAACACAGAAATATGCAGGAATAAGGAAAAGTTAATTTTGCGGGTTTTGATAAATTATTAGATATACCTTTTTGTGCGAGGGCCAGGAAAAAAGGTGAGTCACAATGTGTGCTGAGTAGGTCTCTCTGGACTCAATCTGAGCCAAAGTCCACTGAGAACCTGTAAGGAAGATTTTTTAAGCTCCCTTTCTGTATCATTTGGGGAACCAAGGTCATTTATTTTCTGGGCATCTATATCCTCATCTGTGAAGTGGTTGGCTGAGGTTTTGCCCTGGTCCACTGTGACCCACTGACCAGCGTGGGCCTGGATGGTATCAGGAGGGCCTGTCTCTCCTCTACTTCCTATTGCCTGTAAGAGAGATATGTAGGCTTCCCCCTCCCTCCCTAGGTTCGGCCTCTATCTCTAGAGCATGAGATTTGTTCCATCTTCCACATCTTGGGTTTCCAGTGTGCAGCCGTTCAAGGGCTGGGGGCACCATCAACCTGAGAACAAGCTGCTAACAGCTAACAAACTGTCAAGAATGCAGTCAGAACGAGGGTCCCCCTGTGGCTTTAGGGAAGCCTTGTTTACATAGATGTTAAAAAGTAATAGTGATAATATTTTTCATGTTTTCTAGCACATTTCATACCGAAATATCCCCAAAATACTCCACAGACTGTGTGTCGAGAACACACCCTGCAGAATGTAGCTACCCACTCTGGAGCTCTGCCAGGCTGAAAAGTATTTTCCTTTTTTTTTCTTCTTCTTCTTCTTCTTTCTGTCTTCCCTCCCCTTCTCACACGAGTGACAGCATTTTCATAAGTGTTCAGCATTACTAGGTAATTATGGAACAGTGAAAGTTCTAGAAAACACCTCCATGCAGGATCAATGCCTAAAATGACCATGACGAGGAAAGCACACCACAGTGTCATGGTGACCGGGAAGAAACTGCAGAACTGACCAAGTCCTCTTAACTGGAGTTGTCTCCAGACAAGCCCCAGTACACTCACTAGGGTGGGCGTCCTAGCTCAGTGGCTTGTCTAGATGCTCTGCCCACAGGCCTTGCAGCCGGGCCATCTCTGAGCCAGGAGATGTGAAGTCAGGTTCTTTTGGGGAGGCCTGGGTACATGCGTGATTTGGAAAGAGCCATTGAGCACTTGCCTGAGACTTTTTGGTCTATGATGTGGTGATACACTTTATAGGATTAACGGGGCACCAAGCACATGACGAGGGCTCTGAGGGCTGCTCTGTTTTGTCTCCCTTGAGGCTGAAGTCCTGATTCCATCTTGCCAACATGGGCCCTCTGTGTGGTCCCCATTCTCTTCTGGAATCAGCTGTATCTCCATCTGACAGTCTTCTGTGATAGGGATGCCACTCTATACCTTTCTCCAAACATCTGCTGTTTATGGACCACAAACCTATAATTCTGCAGCTATCAGTCTGCTCCTTAAATTGCATCATTTGTCCATTTGTCCAGTTAAGTGGAGAAGCCAGCATCCAATCCTGGGGCCAATTCTGTGGGCTTTCCCTCCAGATCACACCTGCTGTTGGCTCCAGCCAGTCTTCACCAGGTCTCCATTTCCACCTGGGTAACTCCTCCCTCATCCACCACCACCACACAACTTGTTCTCTATGGAACACTCAGAGGGAAACTTCCAGAGAGAGCCATCGGACGGCCCCTCCTGAACTCTAACACTTCCTAGGGCTCTGTCTCTGCCATGGAGACCATCTGAGGGCTATCTGCGGCTGCCTGTCTGTCCTGCCTCCCATCTCTGCCCTTGCTCTCTCCACTCCATCCAGCGCCAATAGCCTTCTTGCTGTCCTCTGGACACAGCAGATGTCACCCTGTCCTGGACTTGGCACCTGCTCTTCTCTCTCCCGACTCAACTAATCCCATCATTTCAGTCTTCTGGTGCAATTCCCAAGGTACACTCGGCCTCCTACCCGGCCCTCTCATTTCTTTTTCTTGTAAAACAGTTTCTAAATATGTCATTTACTCAACTTTATCAAATCCTTCTTTTCTTTTCTTTCTTTTCTTTTTCATTTATTTATTTATTTATTTATTTATTTATTTATTTATTTATTTATTTTTTATTTATTTTTTGGAGACAGGGTTTCTCTGTGGCTTTGGAGCCTGTCCTGGAACTAGCTATCGTAGACCCGGCTGGCCTCGAACTCACAGAGATCCGCCTGCCTCTGCCTCCAAGTGCTGGGATTAAAGGCGTGCGCCACCACCGCCCGGCTTAACTTCTGGACTATTCTTGAAACACATCTTGATGGCTACAGTGACTGACACGCGGAAAGTTCTCAGTATAGCTTTGTTGAAAGAATGGTTTGGATATCCATAGGTCTCCCCAGAACGCCTCTGTCCAATTCTTTATCTTCTGATATTTTAGCAACCAGTTTGATTCTCAGCATCACACACTTTCCCCTCACATCAACTTTGTCCTCTAAGTATCTGTGTTATTTAAGATTTACTGGTGTATGTGTGTTTACACACAATTGCATGTCTGTTTATATCTCTGCACGTGAGTGTGGCAGCAGGGCTCAACATCCGGTGCTCTCCTCCACTACTCAGCATCTTCAATTTTGAGACAGCTTCTCTCCCTAAATCTGAAACCTGCCAGCACACCTAAGGATTCCTTCTGTCCCCGCCTCCCTAGGGCAGCGAGTACCGCCTGTGATTTTATCCAGTGCGCGGCAGAGACAGGTTGTTATGGAACGGATAACAAGCATCAGGGCCTCATGCTTGCACGGCACATGCTTTACCGAGAAAGCCACCTCCCGAGCCCCACAGATTGCTGATTTTAGCTGATCTTTAATGTGTTCCTCCCTGTTTGATTTTCAGTATCTTGTGGGGGCAGGAGTCAGGTCATATTACAGTGAGAATGAGATGCTTCCCTGTGCCTGGCACAGTACAGGCTTCATCTAGTTACATTTTATGTCATGTCCACAGTGGCTCTAGGAAGCCGCAACAGTCATCATTACATTTGCGGATGGGCGGGGGAGGTTATGTGACTCAGCCTAAATCTTTGCAATTCAGAGACATGTCTGGGGCTGGTGAGTTTTCTCGTTGCTGTGACAAGAACACCTGATGGCATAACTTAAGGAAAGGGTCTGGCTTCTTTTGCCTCATCGTTCAAGGGTGCAGTCCATCATGGTGGCAAGAGTGTGAGGCAGCTGCTCACAGTACACCCAGAGTCGGGGACCAGAGGTAGGATGGATGTGGGTGTTCATCTCACTTTCTCCTTCTTATTTAGCTCAGGATCCCAGCCCCGGAAATGGTGCCACCCATACCCAGGGTGGCTCATCTGCCTTAGTTAACCCAATCTGTAAATCCCCTCCACAGACAGACCCTGAGTTTAGTCTCCATAGTAATTCAAGATTCTTATAATTCCCTGTTAACTGATGGATCAATATAAATTATCAAAGCTAAGTTTTAGCCCCAAAGACGGATTTTCAAGGCTGCCTTTCTTAATCTTTCTCTAATAGTATCTGTGGACTATGCGCCTATATTTAGCCAACATATATTAGTAGGCAAAGCCTTGTTAGTACTAACATGCATCCAGAGAGATAAAGGCTTTAGCTCCTGGACTCGTGACTTAGCGTAGTGTCCTCATTGTTGACTCAACACACTGTTCTCAGGAAGGGACTCTGAGAAGTCACTCAGAAAGCCAGAGCAAGACATGTTTTCTTTAAAAGCCAATTCTGTCTTCAAAGAGGACGCCAGCGGGTGCTTGTTGGTGGCCTTCTCTGACAGAGGCTGCACCAGCATCAAGGCACTGATTGGAGTCCCCACCCACTGCATGACCAAAAGCAAATTTTAATCAGTTTTCGGGAAACTGGAAGTATAAGTGATTATAATTGACTGCCATCCTCCGGCATTCAATTTTGCTGCTTGCCTAACCCCTGGCCTCTCCTTTATTACTCTAAAGGAGACAGAATCACGCAGAGGGGAGAATGTATAGAGAATGGGCTCTCTACTAAGGAAAAGATGTGGGCACAGTTCTTTTTTTTTTTTTTTTTTTGGTTTTTCAAGACAGGGTTTCTCTATGGCTTTGGAGCCTGTCCTGGAACTAGCTCTGTAGACCAGGCTGGTCTCGAACTCACAGAGATCCACCTGCCTCTGCCTCCCGAGTGCTGGGATTAAAGGCGTGCGCCACCATCGCCCGGCTTGTGGGCACAGTTCTTAAGGGTGAGAAATGGACAGAATTTTTAAAAACATAAAACCCAGTGCCTCAATTTATGAAACACAAAGTGATCCCAGGAAGGCCAAGTGTCTCTTCCTGAGCCACCCTGCTGAGGGCATCAGATGAATATTGACCCTCAGATCTACTTGGAGCCCTTGTTCTGCCCTGTCCCCGTGAGACAGACCAGGAACCTTTCTCAAAGGGATAAAGTAGCAGTTTTAAAAAAAAACATAGGCATTGAGTGAAGTAACCCAGGCCAGAAAGACAAGCACTGTGTGCTCTTTCTCATTTACAGATTCATATCTCAAGAGTGTAGCTTCCTGTGTTTAAGTGACAGTCAGCAGAGACCAAGATATAAGAAGGAAGCCATAGGGTGGCAGAGGGCTTAGAGGTGGGGATAATAAAACACATAGGAAAGTTCCAGTGAGGGATACTTTGGTGAGGTTTAAATGGGGACAAGAATGAGGAGGGATGGGGTAAAGACGGGGTAGGAAGGAGGGTCAGCCAACTCTAAGGATAGTGGGGAAAAGAGTCATATGGAAACCAACTAGTTTACAAGCTAATTAAACATACTGAAAAAATAAAATTACATATATGTATATCTTTAAAGATACATTATCGACACAGAAGAAAAGAGCTAAAGTAGACCTTTGAGAAGAGGGAGGTGGCACCCTTGAGGTGACTGACTCTGTGGTCCACAGCTCAAGCCACTATAGGAAGATTTTCACCAAGCACTTCAGGAGAACAGAAGGGGAGACCAGAGAGCTGTCTACCAGGCTTCAGTTAGATTTTTCATTAGCAGCAAGAACTACTTACCTGACATGCATGCTTTGGTTCAGAAACCTACAGGTCATCCTTGCACAGGAAATCGAAGCAGCCTACTTGGTGAGTTCAAGGCCAGTGAGAGTTCCTAGCTCCAGGGGACGAATGACTAAATAGGATGTCCTCTACCAAACCTGATGATGAGCTGTGTTCAACCCCAGGACCCAAATAGTGGAAGGAGAGAACCAACTCTCCCAAATTGCCTTCTGATCTCTACGTAGGTGCCATGGCATACACATACACACAAATCCTTAGATACTGTCAAGATGTTCCCATGGGTGTAAAACCCCACAGGCACCCCATCACCCTTAGTGAGCCACTCCCCCGTGTCATGATCCGCACCCACATTGTTTGTTACCTCCACCCAAGAGGATCTCAGACTCCAGTGACAAGAAAATGTTTGCTGCCCCTTGAATTCTGAGTGTGTACTGAGAACCATGGCTGGGAGTGAATTTTGGGAAGTCTAGTTTGGGGTTAGATGAAAAGTAGACCTGAGTTAACGTTCAGAAAGGCGGCACCATTGGCTGAATGCAGAGAGGAGCAACTCAGCACAGAGAGGAGCAACTTAGCGCAGATGTGGAAGGCTGTGGATTTCCTGTGTAGAGGCTATGGAGGCAGTGGGATTCAGTAAGGGTGGGGCTGAAGGAAGTGAGGCCATGAGGAGGAGAAGTGAGGCCATGAGGAGGAAGGGGCTGTGCAGACAGTAAGCACTGATAATCCCCTCTGTCACACTTGGGTATTTACTGTGATAAAATGCGACAGGGCTCAGTCTCAGAAGAAGTTCCTGAAGTCTGAGATAGTATTATCCCTTTTTGTGAATAATAAACTACAAAATTAAAAATATCAGTGAAAGCGGGGCATCGGCAACCACACCTAGGCAGGAAGCAGGAAGATCAGGAGATCAAGCCCTGCCTTGCTAACATAGAGAGGTCAAGGCTAGACCAAGATAGATAAGGAATGATTGAAAAAGCAACAGGAAAGGGAAAACAAAAGAAGGGCTGGTAAGAATCTGCTCTAGAGGTGGTGGGACCAAGAAGCAGAGGTGAAAAGCAGACCTTGGGGCTGGGCTACAGCCTTCAAAGCTGAGCCTCCACCAGCGGCCTACTTCCCCAGCAAGGGC
This sequence comes from Neodon shergylaensis, assembly GCA_025134845.1. Classification (NCBI taxonomy): domain Eukaryota; kingdom Metazoa; phylum Chordata; class Mammalia; order Rodentia; family Cricetidae; genus Neodon; species Neodon shergylaensis. Next base: position 2,836,217 of record JABTXL010002307.1, on the reverse strand, counting down.
CTATCTCCTAAAGGTGTCAGACTCCTAAAATAGCACCACACTGGGGACCAAGCCAAACTGTTGCCCACGGGGACAGTTCAGATTTCAGCTGTATGAATTTCTGAGCATTCCTCGAGTGCTCATATTCCTGTGCTGACCCCGCAACAAACTGTCCCCTCATTGAGATAGGACTCCCACAGGCACAGACTAAACAGGCAGCTCTACATCTTCCTAATTTCTTTATTATTATTTTACAGTAAACAGTCTAGGATTTGACTCTTCTGAAGATTTTTATATTTGTTTTTAATTGTGCGTGTGTGTTTCAGAGGTGGCAATGTGGGAAGGAGTTGCAGACAACTCTGGAGGCCAGATGATGGGTTTGGATCCGAAACTGCCTCTTTTGTTCTGAGTAGTCGGCTCAGCTTTGGTCCAAATAAGATGCCAATAAACTGTAGCTAACCGCGAACATATATCGAAGGTCAGCGGTTTACAAGACATCGTGACAGGGACTATACACACAGATTTTCACTTAATGCTCACTGTGGTCTCTGAAGCATTTTTATCCCCACTTTATGGAGTGACAAAGGGAGGTTCAGGGGGCCAGTGCCCCTCACTTGAGACCACACAGCTCACAGGCACTGGGACTAGTCTGCAAACCCAGGTGTTCTGACTCTGGAATCCAGCTCTAAAATAGAAGTTGACTGAGGCATGGACCTCCCTAAGGTTTCATCTGAGGTGATGTGGCTTTGTTGGCAGACCAATCTCTAGGTCATTTCCACAGTGCTCCAAAAGAGGTTGAGAAACAATGCCCACTCCTAGCACCCCAAGGGAAGGGACAAGGATCCCCGCTCTCCAGCTAGGATCTCTCTCCATGTCTCATTCCCAGCTCCTGTCCTCACGGTCCATGCTCCTTCTAGATATTCTTTCCCATACACATTATGCCTCTAGTTCTGAGATAAAGCATGGGGTTGTTCTTGCTGCCAATGTCACTCCCTTCACCATGCACACACACACTGAGGAGTGAGGGGAAGAGTCGCACATGCTTATAGTCCCAGAATTCAAGAGATTAAGGCTGGAAGATCACCATTTCAAGGCTAGTCTTGATTGTGGGGAAAGACTCCATCTCAAACTCAAACCAAACTAACACCACCACCGCCACCACCACCAAACTTCTCAGTCATAGCCTTCTTCCTTAATTCTCTGTCCCCTGGCTTCTTCTACGGGTGCATTTTTCACTTAAAAACACATTCTTTCAATGGAAGGAAGCAAGCCTCCAGTCTGGAGGGTGACACGAGCCTGGAAACACACGGGCCAGGAGGCCAAGGCAGATGGCACGGGGAAGCTGGACTCCAGAAGCTGCTCATGGGGTAGCGAGTAAGCAGCGATTCGGCACCCCTCTTGTCCTCCAGCCCACACCACCCATTCGCCATGGGCCAGACCAGCATGAGCAGCCCAAGCCACCATCTTTACATCCTCCAGTCTATTTTGGAGCTAATGAGCAGGCTCAAGCTTGGCTGTTACCCTTGGCTTCCTCCTTCATCATCTTTTGGTAGCTATCCAAGGGCATTCCCTGGGAACTAGGACAGCAATGGCCTCCTGCCCAGGACTGAGCAATTCTGGAGACATTTTTCAATGGTACAAGTCTCTGGTGTCTTGACTGTACTTGCGCCAGAGCAGTGAGAAGTTTCTTCTCTGGGTAGCCTCCTTGCCTCAGTCCCTCTGATAACTACCTTCTGGAACCAGGAGTCACTCACCCTCCCTCTTGCTCGGGGATACTCAGAGCAGGGACCGCAGGGACCACATTTCCCAGCCAGTCTCTAGAGACTTTCGCTTCCAGTGTTCTGGTCCTGGGCCAAGTCATCTTACTTTTGGTGCCATCCTCCCCGCCTCTAGCAATGGCCAGCTGCCATGGGGTGTCTCCAGGCAGAGGTGACTTTCGGGCTCCAGGAGGCGAGCCAGAGAGGAGGCAGGAAGGCTTGCCAGTAGGAGCAGATTTGAAGGAAGTTATTTCTCCTGGGATGTTTGGGAGTGGGGCCCACAAGTACAAAAGCGTTCTACAGAGCAGAAGATCTGATATGTTAAACCAATGAGTCCATAGGTAGAGTCAACTCATAGCCTGTATCCCAGCCTGCTTTACCACTCCCAATAATGTTCCCCATCATGAGTTGGTTCAGTTTCACTTCTGTTGCTGTGTAGACACCATGATGGACAGCGGCTTAGGGGAGGAAGGGTGTTTTCGGCTTATGCTTCTAGGTCACTGTTGATCATGGAAGAAAATCGGAGTAGGGACCCAAGCAGGAACCTGAAGCAGGAACCACAAAGGGACAACTGCTTGCTGACTCTCTCTCTGGCTCCCTCCCAGACTCAGGCTCAGCTAACTTTCTTAATCAACCCAGGGTTACGCGATTAGGGGAATGGTACCACAGTGGTCTGGGCCCTCCTACAGTTAAGACCATGCCCTACAGACATGCTCACACGCTGTCTCATTTAAGTAATTCTTCAAAAGTCATTCCTTCTACCCCAGTGACCTTAGATTGTTTCAAGTGGACGACTTCAAGGTTGTTGTGGCCTGCATGACCATCGCAGACACACAGAGAGCCACAACACTGCAGGATAGGAGGGAGACAAAAATCAACCAGAGTGAAGAGATGCAGGGATGTGAGGGCTGCACCATGGAGACCATCATGGCAGTGTCCTTGGGCTGATACTGGAGTATGTCTATGTTCTTACCCATAGATTTCCATCTCTTGGCTTCTCAAGATGTCTGTCCTAACAAAAGCTGCTATTGAACCCCAGAGTATATACCTCGTTTGGAAGTAATGTCAGCCTCCTGACTCTGCCTCTGATTTCTCACCTTTGGAGTGTGTGTGTGTGTGTGTGACACATGCATGTGTTTCTGTGTGTGCAGGTGCACATATGTACATTCACGCAAAGGTCAACTTCAGAGGTGATGTCTACTTTATTTTTATAGATGTATGTATATGTGTAAGCTTATATATGTATATGCATGCAATGTATGTAGTAGTTTTGAAACAGAATCCTTTGGTGACTGAGAACTCACCATGTAGTCTAGACTGGATGGCCAATCTTCTCCTGTATCCACTTTTCCAGCTCTGGCATTGCAAGCATGGACCATCACACCAGAATATTTTTAGATGGATCTTAGTGTTCAAACTCTGATCCTCATGCATGCAAGGTAAACCCTTACCAGCCTAGCTATCTTCCCAGGCCCTAGGAATGTTTTTCATGTTATAGTTTGGGAACTGGAGAAGGAAACTTGCTCCTAGTGCCTGAAAGAGTAGAAAGAAAAGGAGGGTGAGGCTTAATGTTCTGAACTGCACAGGATGGACCCTGACAGTGAGACACTCTGTGGTCCAAAGTGTCAATATTACTAATGTTGAGAACACCTAGTTTAGAGGATGTCTCTGGTGCAAGACCAGATGAGAGAGGGTAGGGCTCAAGAGAGCCCTCAGAAGCTTTGGCAAAGTGACAGGTACCATGCTGAGCTTCAGAGGGAAACTCCTAAGACCTCGGCTGCAGTAAGTGATTGCAATTAGAGCTAACTAGGTGAGTTCCCAAATTAGGGCAGCAGAAGAGGGAGAAGAAAGGGAGAACCAGTAGAGAATTTCATTTTAGACACCTCCACCTATCACCTCCTCTCTCCAGGGTCCTTTGTATGACAATTGCATAAATGCCAATCACTTCCGGGAAGGTCACATGTACAAATACTCACTCTTTCCTGTTCAGGCTTTTATTTTCAACTTTAATGGATTCCTCATTTTACATAATTTTAATTGCATTGCCCTAGAAACACATAAAACCTCTTCAGGTCTGCAGTCAGCTCAGGGAAGGCTAAGGAAACCGGAGCCCATGGCATCTCCAGTGGAAATCCTGACATTTTTATATCTGAGATGATCTTGACATGCCAGGCATGCTTGTGATTGCTTTCAGACCTTTCTTGCATGTTTAAAGAGCTTGTTTAACATCCTTTTAGTGGGCAGGAAGGGGTTGTGGGGTTAGGCTTGAGTGTGGTGAGATGGGTGAGCTTGTCTAGTTTAATGGATGCAGAGAGTTAGGAAAAAACTATACATGCTCGCATTCAGAGCCACACACTGGGACAGGACAGGTGACAAACAAGGTGAGAGGCTTCTAAGGTAAAGAGACTGTGAGTGTCCACAAGTGTATATGTGTGCATGAGCATGTGTGGACATGTATATGTGACCTTGTGTACATATATGAGCATGGGTATGTGTGGACGTATATGTGCAGGAGTGAAAATATGTATGTGGATACTTGTACATGTGTGAACATGTGTTTACAGTTATGTGTTCAAGTCTGGGTACATGTGCATATACGTATGTTTCTAGATGTGCACAGGTATGTGCAAGTATGTAAACATTGTGCATATATACAGGTATGTGTACATTGTGCATGTTTATGGGTATGTATACAGGAATGTATACATGTGCAAGAATGTGCATAGGTGTGTATGCATTTGTGTACAGGTGTGTGTATCCATGGTACATGAGGATATGGGTATGTATATAGCAGTGTATACATTGTATTTGTATAAGCAAATAAACATTCTGCATGTGTGTATAGGTGTATGTATAGTTGCACACAAAGGTATGTTTGCAGATATATATATATATAAATTGTGCATATATATAGGTAGGCATGCAGGTGTGTGAAAATTGTCCATTTGTGAATATTGTTCACATGTGTGTGTATATACTTGTACACATGTGAGCACATGTGTATGAACATTGTGCATAAGGATGTAGGCATGTATAGAAGTATATGCTTAGATGTGTGTAGACTTGAGCACATGTGCTTACAGTTATGCAAAAATGTGTGTACGCATTTGTGTATGTGCATACAAGCATGTATACATTGTGAGTATAAAGGTGTGTGTACACAGGTGTGCCTTACACACACGCTGTTGGTAGAGGGATGGCTCAGGGACATTAGTTAGTTATCTATCATACATGCTGAAGGCAAGTTCCTACAGGGCATCTTTGTGGCTATTTGTCCATGCAGAAGCTAGGTTGGAAATGCATAATCCAGTGTCAGGACTGGGGCCAGTGAGATGGCTCAGAGCATAAACACACTTACTGCTCAAGCCAGATGACCTGATCTGATCCCCAGACCCCACTGTGGAAGGAGAGGACTTGCTCTCAAAAGTTGTCCTCTGACTTCCATGCACACACGTGGCATATGTTGAGTCCACACCAACGGGTGTATACTGTTCACATACACTATTAGTGCAATAATAAGTAAATAACAACAGAGGTCAGGGGAAGCTGGGGTACTGGCTCATACCTGTAATCTCAGTTTTCAGGGAAACTGAGACTCGAGGATTTCTAGGAGTTTTAGCCTGGCCACATCTACACAGTGAGTCCCAGCCAGCAGGGCTTTCAGAGTGAGGTCTTTTATTCAAAAACAAAACAATACTCTTAAGCCATGCCTCATACTTTTGGAAGCACCAGGTAGGGCAGGGTGAGCCCTTGAAGCAAAGGGGTCATGGGATCTTCATAGGAGAATGGGTAGTAAGCCTTGAAAGCCAAATTAAGGGGCCAAAGGAAAAAAAAATACACAGTAAAACAAATCACAGAGAGATTCCAGGAGCCAGAAGAGGACAAGAAGCACAATATTGTCATAGAAACAAAGGACACTAGGGTTAATGAGATCCCTGAGAGAGAAGTTTCCCCAGCCATCCATAGCCACTGAATACAGACTAAGTCTATACAGTCGTCCCTTGTGAGAATCCGAGGATCTGTGCCTCCAGGAGATATAAGTCATGACTAAGACAACTTACAGAAGAAGGAGCTGAATTGACCTTACAGTTTCAGCGGGGTGGAGCCTATGGTGATGCGTGAAGGTGTGGTGAGTGGTGCTGCAGCTGAGAGCTCACATCTTGATCCACAGGCAGAAAGGAGAGAGAGACACTGGGAATGAAAAGTCTTTTGAGACCTCAAAGCCCACCTACAAGTGACACACCTCCTTCAACCATGTCATACCTCCTAATCCTTCCCAAATAGTTCCACCAAATGGGGACCAAGAATTCAAGAATATGAGCTTCTGGGAGCCATTCTTTTCCAACCACCACAGAGGACGACCATTGGTGGGAAAGAGATCATTTCCAGTCAGATGGATCCGTGGAAGCAAAATCTTAAAAAGTCAGAGAAATTGATATTGAGAAAGCTGGCGCCACAGAAGTGAGCAGAGGTGACTCCAGCAGCAGTCAGGATGGAAGGTCACTGGTTGTTGGGCAGTGTTTGAACTTGATTCTTAAGCGCCCAGAGCTATGGATCTACATACCCCTCTCCTGTTCAGGCTGAGTCTGTGAGGCAGTTGATCAGAAGCTGATATCTTAAACGCTGCAAATGCTCAAACTCTTTGTTGAATTAATAAGATCTGTTAAGTCAGTAACTCTCACTCCTTGGAGATGTGAACTCCTGAAATACTGGTTCAGAGTGGGGCCAGAGAGGGAAAAAGAGGGCAGGACTTTTGCCTGTTATGCTGTTTAAAATACTGGTCTCTCTAGGGTCTCAGATTCCTAGCCATGTCAGCTCATAAGGGGAGGTCCAGAAATCCAGAAATCTCCCAGCTAGGTAGTAGCTCTCAGTACTCCTGTAGGCATGTTCTCTCTCTCTCTCCTCCCTCTTTTCCCACTTATCCTCTCTCTCTCTCTCTCTCTCTCTCTCTCTCTCTCTCTCTCTCTCTCACTTTCTGTCTTCTTTCTCTTTCTCTCACTTCTCTTCCACACCCTCTCTCCTTTTTCTCCTCTCTCCTTTCTTCCCTCTGTTCTTCTCTCTCCTCTCTGTCTGTCTTTTCTTTCTCTTCTCTCATCCCTCCCTCTCTTCTATTTCTCCCCATCTCTCTTTTTTCTTGACCCCTCTTCTTTCTCTTCTCTCTCTCTTTCCTTCCCCGCCTCCATTTGCCCTCCCCATCTGGGATCACACCTCACATACTTTATTTACCACACATATACTTTATGCTGCTGTTGCCCATGTTTGCTGCAGAAATATCTACCACATGTATTTGCTGGAAGATGAGTCAAATAGTGGAAGACAGGTGACAACTTTCAGAGAACAGACATGGAGACACTATTAGTAAAATCCAGAATATGGAAATCTCCTCTGAATAAATTCCCAGCATCTGCAATAAATAAATTGCAAGGGAAAATTTCTTTTAAGTAGAAATAAGAGCCCACAGATCCCATAAGATTTCAGAGACCTATAAAGTCAACATTATCCTCTGACTTTGACAGAATAGGGATTTGAACAAATAGTTTGAAGGAATTTTAGAATAACACAGCATTCTACTTTGATTTTTGACGTTGTGATAAAACTCTTTGACCAAAACCAGTTTAGGGGAGGAAAAGGTTTATTTCCCTGACACTTTCAGGTCACTGTATATCACTGAGGGAAGTCAGGGCAGGAACTTAAGGAGGATGCTATTGGCTGGCTTACTCTCAGCTTCATGCTTGCTGGCTTTCTTACACAACCTGGGATCACCTGCCCAGAGAATGGTACTGCCCATGGTGGGCTGGTCCCTCTTATATCAAACAACACTCAAGACAGCATCTCAAAAAAAAAAAAAGGCAGCATCTCATAGATAAGCCCAGAGGTCAGTCGAATATGTACAATCCATTCACCGCGATCCCTCCTCAGGTGACTCTGGGCAACATCAAATCGGCAGTTAAAGCCATCTAGGACACGTAGGACGCTGAGCCTGGCAAGATATTTAATATTTAGACCTGTGTTAACTTTTTATGCGTGATAATGAGGATTCAGTCATTTTTAATAGGAGTCCTTTGCAGAGATACTGAAATATAGATGAATACAGGAGAGCACCTAGCATTTGCTTCAAAATAACTCATTGGCACGTGGGGTAGGTAGGTAAGATGAAAAACAGCAATAAATTGTAATATGGTGATTGGTACATGATAGCAGGTTATCAAACTGTTCTTAACATTTATTTTTACCTGTTAAAACTTCTTTATTTGCTGAGGAAGGTGTTGTACGTGTGAGTGCATGGTCAGTGGAGGCCCGGATATGTTGAAGCCTCAGGGGTTGGAGCTACAAGCGGTTATGAACCACCCAGTGTGGAGGCTGGGAACTGAAGCTGGATCCCCTGCAAGAGCAGTAAGTGCTCCTAACTGCTGACCCATCTCCCCGGCTGCTTCTTACATTTATTTTTGTTTAAAATTTCACGTGGTAGAATTACAGACACCGCAAATGACTCAAAGAAAGCAAGGGAGACAAAGAGACAACTCTCTCCAGAGTCTCACTGAGAAAGGAATATTGGGCCAAGACCTGCAGCATGAAGAGCGGTGAGTGGGTGAAGTGGAAGAGAGTGTGGGATGACAACGACGACAACGACGACGACAACACACACACACACACACACACACACCAGGAAGCTCAGAATCCCTGAGTGAAGACAAACCAGGGAGGGGTTAGCTGAGACACACAGACACACTGTATTTCAGCAGGAGCGAAGGTGGGAATTGAGAACCAAAGCAGCCTTTTCCTAACCACACTGGACAAGAATGCAGGAGAGATAGGACAGAGGGAGTGAACTCTAGAGACATCAGGATGCAAATTTCATTAGCAGGACTTGGTGACTGAGAGGTTGGGGGATGGAGCAAGCACCAATCAGGTTGGAGGAATGGAGCAAGCACCAATCAGGTTGGGGGAATGGAGCAAGCACCAATCAGGTTGGGGGAATGGAATAAACCCCGATCTGGCACGGAGAGTATCAGCTCCAAGTAGCTGAACTTTGTGTTGGCGATGGTCATGTGCGTGGTTGTTGGGAGGGAGAACTTCTGAACACAGGCTCTTCAGCCTCACAGACTGCTTGAAACCCACACAGACATGTTGGTAACATAGCATGATGCTTTTAGGAAGCCTGTTTTTCTTCATGGGGATATTGACAGCCAAGGTCTCTGAGGTCCTTTGGTGACAGAGATAATTGCTAAGTGAAGCATTCCTAGGTAAATGGGCAGCACTCACTCGTTCCTCTCTGCAGCGAGTGACTCGTGGTGCATGCTGGGAATGACCACCTCCCACCGGAAGAGCTAATTGAAGGGGCTGAGTGAGAACTAAGGCTTGTGCTTCAATCAATTGTATGCTAATGTAAGACACAAAGTACAAAGAGACACTGAAGGCATAGCCACAGGGCAAAGCTAAACAAAACTGGGGATGTGGATGGCCTGGGATTTGTAAGTTGGGTGGGGTGTTCAGCCAATGATAGCAATAGCTTGGGGACTGACTTCCAACTGGATTTCTAGTGTACTTTCTGAAAGGCACAGATCAAAAATGCTACCAGTTCAAAGCACGTTAAATTTGTGGGAGAAGTCCCTCCCACAGCATCAACCTGGGTCCTGTCCCCTCCCAAGCTTCAGAAGCACAGGAAATTGCCCCAGGGAATCTGCTCACTTCTGGCCAAGAACCCAGGCCTCCAGAATGCAAGTATTGGAGAAGTCAAAACCAGAACCCTCAGACCCCATGGATGAGGCTGCGCTCTTTTCTTTGGCCTACTTATCCTTTCTGATCTTCAGTTGGCCTGGGAGTTCCCCTAGTCATTTTCCTGAAAAGAATTTTTGTACATGAGTCCCCTTAAGTGTTTAATTGCTGGCAGTGTCTTGCTAGGTGGAGAATCGGCAATCAGCCTCTGTGGCCTTCCCACATGAGAGGAGTTGGGCTACCCTTATGAAGTGTTTCCTGTGTTCACATGTTTAGACAGTTTGTCCCAGCTGGTGGTGCTGTTTGGGAGATTGTGAAGCCATTGAACAGGGGGTCTTTTGTTGGAGGAACTCGGTTGCTTACTGGATATAATTGCAGCAAGCCAACCTCTTGGGTCATAACTGCAGCTTGAGTCTTCCCTATAAAAAACAGAATGCCCAGGCGGGGGAATGAAGCCACAGGTGGGGAATACTTGGAGGGCTGGCAATGAAACAAGGGCTGTAGTGACCAGCCAGGAGAGGAGAGAGAGGGGGAGACATAGAGGTGAGGCCAAGGAAGAAATGGAACCCTGTCCAGAGAACTTGCTGTGTTAGAGTAAAGATGCTGATTAATGGGGGCCGTTGTGCGGGAGGGCGCATTCAGGAGGACAGTCTAGATGGCACATCTTAGGTGATGGACTGGAGAACGAGGCCAAAGGAGCCAAAACAAACTCAAAGACCAATGGGGATCTTTGACAGCAGCTAAAGCAAAAGCTGGTGGAGACTCGGATCAGAGCCTGAATGAACGGGTGAAAGGAAACGTAAGTAGTGGTGGAAAGATGGCTCTGTGGCTAGGAGGGCCTACTGCTTTTTCTAGAGGACCCTAGTGTGGTTCCCAGTACCCAAGTCACGTGGCTCACAACAACTTGTTTCTCTAGCTCCAGGAACCTGACACTCTCTTCTGTGTGAGAACTATACTCACATGCCCTGTATTCACACAGACACATACACACGTAAATAAAAATGACAAAAGTTTGGCATGTGCATGGTATATATATAATATATTATATATATATATATATATACATTAGGTAGGCAAATAGTCATGCACATAAAAATAAATAACCCTAAACAAAGTTTTTTAAGTAACAAAAATAAATCTTTATTAAAAAGTTAATTTAATGTGAAGTGAGGGAAAAAATTGGATTTGCAAAAGGGTTGGAGGCAGGAAGTGAGAGCAGAGTCCCGGATTACACCCAGGCAACTAGGGGGGTGGGGTTGTCATTAATAAAGCATATTTGTTGGAAGGGGGCCTTTCATGAGCTCATTTTAGACATATGTTTAATTTAAAATGCCTATTAAATATTCAGGTGGAAATGTCAAGTAGGAAGTTAACTATGGGAATGTGGAGTGCAGGAAAGAAATCCAGGTTGGGGCTGTGCCTTTGTTTGCATATGGGTGGCCTTTAAAGTAAGAGGAATACATAAGAACTATGAGAACTGCCAGGGAAGAGGTATAGATGGGAAGGGAAACCGTTCAGGACTGGACCACTGGGCATCTCAAGATGAAGGTTTCTGGATAGGCAGATGATGGGTCAAGCCAGAAGTCCAGGAAAGCACGCGGAAGAGTATGAGAAAGCCAGAGGGGTGTGCCTTCTGGAATCAGGAGAAGCAAGAACTCCTAGAGCAGGGGCAGGGAGGGGGGGCGGTCCAGCAAGGCCCAGAGGAAGAGTGTGAGGCCAGGACCAAGAACTATCCCTTGACATGGTGCATCCTGGTTCACCGCCGCACAAAATGAGCTTTTGCAAAGAAGTTGAGGAGAAAAAAATGTGCTGACTGAGAGAGGAAACGAGTGCGGAACGAGGCAACAAATTTAGACACTGTTCCCGGAAGAGAAGTGGAGAAAAGAAGCCATTAACGAAGAGGAAGAGGCGTAGAACAGCTGTGTGTACACGGAGGCAAATGTTCCCACAGAAAGGACGGCGGAAAAGGATTCCGGAACAACGGCCTGTGTAGGTGCAAGGGTCGAGATGTTCTTTTCCTAACTCTTCGTTCTTTGTCAGGTGGGGAGCAAGGTTAGAAGCCGGATGAAGGAGAAAGCGTTGGGGATTTGAGAAGGAATGAGAAAGCATGAAATGATTATGAGACAGTGGGAAGGGAGCTGGACTAGGGAACATCCTTCTGTGACCTGGCAGCCTAGGATCCCGCAAATCCCAGGCTCAGAGAGCAATCAAGAACTTGGTGGAGGTGGATTTTCTGGGTTTTCTTGCTCCAGTTCTGTCTCTGACAGGGCGAGGAGTTAAATTTGTCTGGGATGCTGTCGTTTAGGTAAGCAGATATGATTCATTTGGGAGGCTAGGGCACGGGGAATGAACTAAAAGGCATTAAAGAGAATGACTGTGCTGGCCAACCGAGAGTCCAGCTGAGTAAAGAGGGGCATGAGGCCACAGGGAGGGACCATGGGCAACAGCAGCAACGCTTTAAGATCAGTGGATTGAGAGAACAGGTGAGGTCAAAGGAAGTGCAGGGAATGAGCTGGAAACCCAGCTGGTGGGAGCTAAACTTGAAATGGATGCCTGGAAAGTCTAAAGTGATGGGATCTACTGAAGTCTGGCTTGTGACAACATGAGTACATGGATGAGATAGGTCAGGTGCTGATTACAAGAAGGAAGCAGAAGGACAGAGAGGCCAGCACGCTGCAGTGGCAGCATCCTACAGAGCCTAGCATGACTCAGAACCTAGGACACCGTGCACTCAAGTTCTTCTCAGAGCCAGGATGTCTTCTTACCCTCATCTCTTATCAGTGTTATTTATTATTCTCATTATGTATTCAAAGCTGGGACTGACATCAGCTCTGCTTACTGAGAGCCATTGCCTATTTTTATAAAAATGAAGGGGATACATGTATGTGTACACATATGATCTCCTCAAAGAAACACATACTGCTGGAGTAATGACACACACACGTGTGTGTGTGTGTGTGATTTGTTTTTCTGTTACTTGACAGAATGCCCAATAAGTCAGACGATTTAGGGAAGAAAGTATTTTGGCTTACAGCTCTGAAGAGGATACAGTCAGTCATGACAGGAAAGGCACAACAGTAGGAGAAAGAGGCTGGCTGATTGGATCTTCATTCATACCCAGACACCAGAGTGAATGGGAGTGAAGCTTGACCATAAAACCTCAAGGCCTACTCTCAGTGATGTACAATGCACATATGTTAGGCATATACATGTGTGTGCCCTTAAAGTTTAGCGTGGCCATGCGAATTGTTTTGACAAATGTCACGCATGCAGGTGACAAGGGTGCCTAGAAGGAACATGTATTCGGCATGCTTACATTTGCCATCACTTTGAGTGAGGAAGCATGAATTGATAAAGAAGTAATTGCCACATGTACCCCATCAGGACATGGAGACTTCTGTCCCAGAGACTCAGCCACCCTTGTGTTGGACACTGTATAAGAAATAACTCAGAGTGTCTACTTGGGTGTGGTTTCTCCCAGTGTGGCAGAACATGGGCGTCTCTGTGTTCTCTGCACTATGTTATGGCTGGCACTGTGACAACAGTCAAGGACACAGAGATGAAGAAAGCTGCCGGTGCTCTCAAGGTATCAGAGATCGAGGTATGAGGTTGGGAGCAACAGCAAAGAGGGCAGCTGCCAGAGCCCGGGGAGTCAGGCCACCATGGCTCTTCAGTCTCCTCGCCTCATTCTGGCCTTTGAAGTCTTTCACAATTAGGGCTACGTCTTGCTTCTCTGTCTCTCAGTTCTAGCTCCTTGGCTCATCAATAAATGTGTGTTGAGAGACAGGCCTCAGGCCAAAAGGCAAGCACACAGTCAATGAAGCAGACGACCCCTGCCCTCATGGGATGGGCAGTTTATTGGAGTGGGTGTTAAATATTTAACTCATTGCGAGACTGAGTGTTAGAAACAGACAGTAGACAATGGGAATCCAAACCTGCATCCATCCAGGAAACTGGCAGCAGCAGACGCAGGAACTACTTCATGCAGGGATCCTGTGTCTTCAGACACCCTTATACTCCACAGAGAGTGTGGTCTCCCTGGGTCCTGAGGCCTTCCAGGAGCCAGAAGGGTGAGGATGGACTAAGGGACAGGAGGTCAATAAGGGAAAGACTGGTCACTGATGGCTCTACAAGCCAGGCTCGGGGGCAAAGTGACTCATCTGTAGGGCATATTCGTTGAAGGTAAAATTTACAAGTTCCTCTTTTCAACACTGCCCTAGCAGTAATGTTCTGCTTTGCAGGGAGCCAAAGGGGTGGTTGGAGGTCCTGCCATCAGCAGATGGGGGGGTGGTTGGAGGTCCTGTCATCATCAGATGGGGGGGGGCTGGCAATGGCGGCTTGGCTTGTAAGACCTGGAAAGCTTCAAAAGTCATTTTAAAGCAAAATTCAATTTAATTCGTGATTGCAGCTGATGCGGAAGGTAATGACAAGGGGAGATTCAAAGGTAATTCTAGTTATTCAAACAGCTAAATTGATGTCAGTCTCAGGGCTGATAAGAGCTTCTAGATGGTTGTATGAGAAAGAAGGCACTCTGAGCCATGAACAACCCAGGATGCTCCAGTGGTCCTGTGCTTCTCAGGCCGTCGTTGTGCTATGTGGACAATGCCGCTCCTTCTCAGGATCATAGAGATTTCTACAATCCCGCCCCTTACAATCTGCCTTTCTCCCATCCCCACCCTTGGAGGTCTCCAGGTGATGACAGACCTGCACTGTGTCATCAAGAAGAGAATAGTTTACATTTCAAGGGTTTTATACAAACAGAATTATATAGAATGCATTCTTTTAAGAAACCAGTCATCCAATAAATATTTGAGTACTTCAGCTCTGGGTGCAGAGCCAAGAACTGGACAGACACAGTTTCTGCCATTAGGGAAGGTTAGTCAACCAAGAGAGGCAGCTGCTGAGTAAGTAATTTCAGTAAGGTCTGCTGTGTGTGGATGAGAGGAAAAGCACACATGGTGTGTGTACCAGGGACATCTAATAGAGGGCTTAGGGGGACCTGAAGATCTAATAGGAGAATGAGCAATAAAGCCTGCAAGGGGAGGAGCCAAGATGTGGGAATACTATACAGGAAGGTCCCAAAGAAAAGAAATCATGGCTCTACCGGGGAAGAGGAAGAAGGCATTGTGGCTGGAGGCCACCAGACTTAGAGAAGGGAGCGCATGCTGTCTTTGTGGCTTGTGTTGCCTTGGCTCGTCCCCTCTGGCTGAGTGTTCTTTCCCAAGCCTCATCCACCCTTCCCACTGGTTCCTTATCCTCCTCCATCTCCTGCCAAGACATTTCCCTACCGTTATCATTTATGACAAAGTCAACTTAACCCTGGAGGAAGAATGGGGTACCCAAATATGCAGAGCCTATCTTGCCAAACCCCAAGTCCAGTGCTTTGTACAGCCAGGTGGTATGACAGAAAAGAGCTTCCCAGGAGTCCTAAGAACCCAACCTGCTGCTGATGCGGCCATCAGCACAGAACTCAAGATGAGAAGAGGACTCAACTGTCAAAGGCTTGGGCTTGAGAGAAGAGTTCACTGACACATAGACAGCCAGGCCACTTAGCACTTGATTACCTTCTGGCAGGAAAGCCTGCTTATGCCTTCCCTTACATTTTCCTTCACTTTAATGAAGTAATTAATGCTATAAAAAGCGATGAAAATATAAATGTAAGAAAGCATGTTGCATAATTAACAATGTATGCATATGCATGGAAGGGTATTTCTTTCTGGCATACATATGCGTATGTCATTAATCGAAACATAAATCATTTTGTCTTACTGCCAAGCTATGGGTCTAAGTCACGCTGCCTGGATGTCAGCTGCCAGCCTGACCCTCAGGGTGTGTGATCACTAGGGAGGATCAACAGGAATCAGGAAAAAGTGCTGGGCTGGAGAACTGCAGTACTGCTTAGCTGTGAGATTTAGTTCTCTGCAAATGCGCTATATGACTTTGCTTTCTTGGGGCCTAAGTTCTGCTACTTGTAAAAAGTGAGGGGTGAGACGGCCTTGTTGAAATTCATTAAAAAAAAATAAGGTAACTCATCTCCTTATTCAAGTGAAGATCTCAAATACAAATAGATCCTTAAAACAAACAGAAAAAGTAGAAAATCTGTTTGGGGAGATGGTTCAGGGGCATAAAGTAGTTGTTATATAAGCATGAAGCCAAGAGTTCAATCCTCAGTCCAAGTTAAAAAGGCTAGCCCTGTTGACACACACTTAAAATCCCAGCACTGGGAAGTGAGAGAAAGGAAACACAAGGGACTTGCGGGCCAACTAGCCTAGACAAATCACGGAATCCCAGGTTCCAGTGAGAGACACCCCATCCAAGAAACATGCCTCTATTACTAAAAAAAAAAAAAAAGAAAAAAAAGACAGATAGCTCTTGTAGATGTAAATGCAAACAAGCTGGCCTCTGTCCTCCAGATCTGAGCTTGCATTTATTGGGTTGTGTTGTGCCCATGTGCAATATGACCTCACTCCAGCCTCCTATTCCGCTTGCATGTCTTATCCTATCCCCGTGACAAGAAAAAAGCAATCTTTGTCCCTTCGTACTCAACCGAGATGACAAACTTGGTACGAGCTAGCAAAGGGCTCTACAGAGAAAGTATACAGTGAAGACAGACACTGTCTCTCCCACCTGAGGAGGTGGACTCTTACCAACTAGGCAACCTTGTGTAAATCACTTAATGTTACTGTGTGGTGGTGGTCTTTATATCGGTGAGATGGACAATACCATGAAGTTATCCATGCATGAACATGTCCATAAAGTGTCACACTTAAGAGCAATGTCCATATGCAACAGGCATGTCATCTCACTAATATTACTGTTGCTGGTTTGCAGCACTGAGTGCTGAGCCTAGAGCCTCCCATCTGATAGACAAGCATACAACTGTGCTACATTTCCCCAGCCCCCCAACCCATTTAAGATTTATTTTAAGACTTTGTCTCACTAAGTTTTACTGGGCATGCTTGCAATTCTGAACCTTCTGCCTCAGTCTCTTGAGTAGCTAGGATACAGGTGTGTTCCACCATATCTAGCTTTGTTACCATTTTTTTTATTAAAATAAACACCACTGGAAGACAGCTGGCTATGGGCAGATGTGATCTGTATTCTAACCTGGAACCCACTGCTTCCTAAATGAAAACACCAATCAAATGATGAGAAGCCAAAGAATTCTGTAGGTCACCCCAGAGAAGACATTAAATGAAGCTTTGGTGCTAAAATGCTTGGAGAAATTAGCACATCTCTGCAAAGATGAGTGTAGCTTGGCATTCCAAAGACAAGCCTAACTTAAGAAAATGTTGTAGGAACGATTCCAGGGTTATAGGAGGTTTAACTGGGCCAGCCTGGCTTCCTATCTCAGTGTTAATTGAAGCATTAAGAACTTAGAAGCTATGTTTTAACTTCAGGGTGATGTATTAGGCTTGCAGAGAGTTGATGGCAAATACACAGCTTACTACTCCAAGCTCCTGTGCACCTCTCTTTGGCCTATGAAGTTCATGAATCTGAAAAACAGACAACACACACATGCACATGCCATACATCACACAGATCACACATGTACATATATCACACACATATAAATATACCACACACACACACACCACACTCCCATATATACACATACATATCACAAATGTTCTCTGAGCAATTCCTGTAGACAAAATATGGTCCATATATGGTCAACACTGGACTATGTTACCTTAAGCACTTCAAAGAACAGATCCCTGAAGAAATGGAAGGTTTTCATCCACAGAGAAACCAGTAGTGTATCTGTAGCCTGTTCCAAGGTTTTGCAAGCCATGAGGCTAAACAGCAATGCACTGATACTCCGAGTATCAGTGGGAGTATCAAAGGAATCAGAGATGTAAGGAACCCATTAATAAGAGCTTTCTGGAAACTCTCAAATTGAAGACTAACATGAGTATGTGGCTCTCAGGTCCAGGGAGGGCAATTGTCAACACAAGGCAGTGTCAATCAAGCCAGATGTTATCTTTGCCCAGTTTCACATTCCCAGTCTTAAAGAGATCAGGAACTTAGGATAAAGTAGGGACAGAGCCTCAAAGCCATGCATCTCTCAACCTACAAAGGTTAAAAACTGGGCAGGGAAAGAAAAATACTTTTGAACTAGAAATCTTTGCTTTCACACAGCTCTAGATCCTTCAGTTTCTGGGTTGAGACCCAGAGGTCACTGGGCCACCTGGACAGTGAGGTCCTAATAGCTCTGTTAAAACAGGGCCGGATGACATAGAAGCCAGCTGTTGGATGGCACCTCCCAAATCAG
Organism: Neodon shergylaensis; assembly: GCA_025134845.1. Taxonomy (NCBI): domain Eukaryota; kingdom Metazoa; phylum Chordata; class Mammalia; order Rodentia; family Cricetidae; genus Neodon; species Neodon shergylaensis. The sequence goes on along the minus strand of JABTXL010002307.1, from coordinate 2,818,490 downwards.
GCTTTACCTTGTACCGGATATTAACCACACATCATAAAAGTCACTCTCCTTTTGTGCAAATGACTGGAGAAAGTTATTATATTTTGTTGTTGTCATTGCTATCTGAGCAAGAATTTCCAAAACATGGGAGTAACTGTGGTCATCATGTCTAGGGCTCAGCACCATTGTACTCTGAGCTCTTCCAAGACAGGGCAGCCTTGTGCACGAGTCAGGCGGGTCACTAGCCAAACCAAACAAGATCCAACCAAACCAAACCAAAAATTTTAGAGAGATGGAAAGATGTTTTCCACATCCCTATCATTTTCTAAAACATCTATTTCTTTTTTTTAGCTATACCGTTGAGTAAAGGTCTCTCTCTGTGTAGTTCAAGGTGGTCCTGACCCAGGATCCTCCTTGCTCTGGGATTGCAGGCAGGCACCACCATACATGTCATGGTATGCATTTTTATATTACCTTTGAAACTTATAGTTTTTCCATTGGTTTCAGACTCTTTTTTTCTTCTGTAATTGGCACACCCTAGGTGTCACACTTTGTCTTCATATATATATATATATGTATATATATATACACACACATATACATATATCTATATTTTTTCTATTACAGCAGTCCCTACTCTTTTACCACTGGGGGCCAGCCCCAAGATCTTCAGTAGACAAACGACTAAAACCCTGGGCAGCAACAACCCTATGTATGTTTTCACATTAAAATATTTACAATAAACTTTCACCTCACAACACTTGGTGTCTCCTCTCCAGCTGGAACTGAGTTGCCCTCATCATGCCTTTTCCACTGGCAGCCACTACCAAGAAAAATAACAAAAATACAATGATGGGGCAGTGGTCAGAAGAAGGGTAGTGTATACAGCATGAATACACTTGGCAGAAGGATTCTTCTCATCCCTGGAAAGACAGATTAAGACAGTGTGAGGGCCCGAGTGCAATTTAAAACTTAGGAATTTGTTTCTAGTATTCATTAGTTAATATTTCCAGATGTAATACATCACATATAACTGAAATCTCACAAAGCAAATCCATTCAAGTCTGGGGAGGCATTTACACTATTTTTCTCTTGCAGAAACAGAAACTAAGTCCCTATTCATTTTAAGGACTTGGGTATGGGTTTTCTGTCACTTACATGTCATCTCCTGGATGGCATATGTCATCTGTACTAGAAATACTCCTGACCCTGTAGATAAGATCCTGGGCTTTATTCTGTCCTGTCTGGGATCTAGTACTTTTCCACATGCCCTTGGGTACCTTGGGAAGCGACCTGTTCTTCCAGCTACCAGTGTGTACTCCTCCAGTGACCATTCATACAGCTCAGCTTACATAAGCCAGCAGTTCTTCCCAGATCCTGATAGTGTTGACAGTCCAGAGAGAAGGCAGGCACCAGACAAGATGCAGGATGCTTTGATAAGCGATATGAAAGAAAGGGACAGAGTGTAATGAGGGAATGTGGCCTAGTTTGGGAAGTAGGTTTTGTACTGTTTTAAACTGCTTCTCTTTATTGATATTTTGGGGAAAAGAAAAGTTGCCACCTCATGCTGGTAGTGTAAGAATTGTTATGGCGGCTACAAAGCACTGTGCGCCTTGTCTGGCGCACAGAGAACATTCTCACATCTTAGTGACGGAAGACACCATCATCGTGTTTGCAGTTGTCATTTTCAACAAAATGGCCATTTGTTCTGAGACCTAAATGGAGTGCGTGATGGCTGACTGCCAATGTGACTGTATTTGGAATCACCCGGGAGACACACCATTGGGTATATCTATGAGAGTGTTTCCAGAGAGGATTAGCTGAGGAGGGAAGAAGAAACCCCCTTTGAATATGAGAGGCACCATTGCATCAACTGGGGTGCTGGGCTGAATAAAAAAAAGGAGGAAGTGAGTTGAGTACCAGCATCCATCTCTGCTTCCTGACTGTGGGTGCCACGTGAGCAACCATCTTATTCTGGCTTCCTGATGTGGGTGCCACGTGAGCAACCATCTCGTGGTGGCTTCCTGATTTCGTGGATGCCACATGAGCAGCTACCTCATGCTCCTAACACCTTGACCTCCCTGCCGTGATGGACTCCATGTTCTCAGAAGCAAATCTTTCTCCCTGTAACCTGCTTTTGTGAAGTGTTTGGCTTCAACAACAACAATGGGAACTGATACAGGGTAGGAAACTTAGCTAGGGATATTAGGGATGTTCTATTTTCTTTTCTGCTGCTGTGATGAAATTTGAAGGGAGGAATTTTAAGGGTTTATTCATCTTTATACATCTACATCATAACCTTTCACTGAAAGGAGTCAAGGAGGGACTCAGTGCAGGAACCTGACCACAGAAACCATGAAAGAACACTCACTGCTTGCTGGCTCACTCACTGGCTCATGCTCGGCTGGCTTTCTTGTGCAACCCATCAGGATGCCATCAGGATGATGCCATCCACAGTGGTCTGGGCCCTCCTACATCAATGAATGAACAATGTCCCACAGACATGCTCAGAGGCCAGTCTGTCTTAGGTAATGCTGTCAGATGACTCCAGGCTATGTCAAGTTGACAAAGCTCGTTAGAGCATGGGAATTCTCATTTCTAATCCAGGGGGGCCTTTTCCCCTGCAACCATTAAAGGGCCATACAAAGTTAAGTGTCCCTGTGTAAGATACAGATACTCCAGCAACATTTTAAAAAGCTAAACCTGGCCTGCTAACTCCTTACCTGTTGTCTGTATCCAGTATCCCATGACAATTTGCTTTCAAAGTGACATATTAATAAAGAAGGAATTTCCAAAGTTGGCAAAGCAGCCTGAAATATATAACAACCTGGATTCCAGGTGTGTGTCAAAGCTCCAGAAACCTCCATTTCTGTTGGTTAGCTTTCTTTCTTTTTCTTTCCCTTCCTCCCTTCCTCTTTGGGTCTGGCGTCTGTGTCTGTCTGTCTCTCTCATTCTAAATCACAAAGGGCTGTAATTAGCAACACCTCCATAGGTATCTTTGGTTCTGTCTATTGTTCCAACATGAAGATCCTCTCACTTGTATTTTCTTAGGAGGAACCCCACTGGGAGAGTCATTGTCACACGGAGCAGTCTGGGCTGTTCTTTTAATTCCCAGCATCGGAACTAAGCAGAAAATAAAAGACAGATGAAATGAGAAAGATAAAAGGTGGAAAATTACAGAAGGGTGGGAGCAGGGGGCGGCAAGAGCTGGAGCAATCGCCACAGTTTGAAAGTGGTTGGTAAGATAACACCTGTGAGGTGGCAGGATCTTTGGCCAATCCCCTTGCAGGTCTGTGGAACAGCAATGTGTGTGGTTCTTTCCTGAAGTGACTGAGCACAGACTATAGTCAAGGGAGTTGAAGTTTTGAGCGAAATGTACTGATCCAAGGAGAAAAAAAATCCATTTTTATTCCCCATAGAAACTTCAGACCTAGGTCTCCTTTATCATAACTTTATTCTCAGGATGCATGGCCCACTAGCACTGTCCTGGACAATGGGGCAGTTCTCTCAGCTCTGTGCTGTGCAAACCTACTACCTACCTGGCCTCAACTCCCACCGTTGTTCCACAGGCCCTCCAGTAAACTACACACCCAGCTTTGTCAGCAGCTTCCTGTTTGTTCAGTATAGTCACATCTACTTGTTGGAGACATCCATCCATCCATCCATCCATCCATCCATCCATCCATCCATCCATTCATCTCTTCCTTCCTCCCTTCCTCCATCCATCCAACCATCCCTCCATCCATCCATTCACCGATCTATCCCTGTATTAATAGGTATCAATCATCTACCTTTGCCAAGCATGACTCTAAGCACAGAGATTAAAAGAACTGAAGAAACTAAGCTGTTTTTAGTTGCGTTTCTCGTTTCCATGACCAAATATGGGAAAAGGGGTAACATAAAAAGGAAAAAACAGTTTATTTTTGGCTCATAGTTTAAGGGAACCAGTTCATCCTGGTGGGAAGGCATAGCACAGGAGAAGAAGGTGGACCTGTCATACTTCATGGACAGCCAGGAAATAGAACAAGAACAGGAAGTGAGGTTTGGCTATGAAATTTCAAGACCACCCCCCACCAGGGGTCTACTTCCTCCAGCAAGGTCCCACCTCCTATGAGCTTCACAACCTTCCAGAAACAGCGCCACCTGCTGGGGCTAAGTGTTTGCGCGCCTGTGGGACTTGTTTCACACTCAAGCCACAGTGCAGGATCTGCTCTACTATTCTAGCTGGAGGTTACCTTAAAGTAGCTTTGGGTCATTTGCCATTTCTACACTTACTGAACACCTTTTATCTGCTAGGATTTCTGCCAGGTACTGAGAAAACAAAGACCGACGAGACTATGGCTGGTCCCAACTGTTAATGGTACCAAGGACCAAAGCAGAAGGGTGTGTTAGTTAGTGAAGCACACTGGTGATACTGGAAACAGGTTAAAGAGAGAATGTGTAGGGAGAATGTAAAGTGCCTTTCTCAAAAAGACTTGGCTTTGCCTTTCTGTGTTGCAGTTATTAGTTTATGCAATAAATAGCGGAGTACCTTGGAATGCTTTGAGGAGTTTCGGAGCACGTAAGCGCCGGGTAAATGTTAGCCTTTGTTGCTTTCTGTTACCTCCAGCCTTGCATGGCATTAGGACTTATC
>JABTXL010002307.1:2795474-2806742 GCA_025134845.1 Neodon shergylaensis | reverse complement strand
CCTCACACATAATATACATAAACACACTCCACACACATATACATATACTACACAATAAACACATCACACACATACACCGTACATATACACATGCCACATCTCTCTCTCTCTCTCTCTCTCACACACACACACACACAGACACACACACACACACACACACATACACCGTACACATACACATGCCACATATCACACACACACGAAGACTCCTAAGTTATAGGTGTCTGCTTTCATAAGCATTTCCATTCAAGAGCACTTAGCAATCAGAGAAGAATTTCAGTTTAGAGATGAAGGGTCTCTAGCTTGGCCAACAGCCTTGTGCTGTAGATGGAATAATGAAAGCCAGTGGTTCATTTGTTTGGAAAGCATTTATCAAGTGAGTAGGCTGTGTCAAATTCAGGGAAACTGAGATAAAAAAGAGACAGCTCATTCCTATAAAGAACTCACTGCAGAGCTGAGGAGTTTTAAAAAAGAGCCTTAAACATTCAGCCAGATGAGAGCAGTAATGCAGGAGAACCCAAGGGGCTTCAGGGATATTGAAGTCAATTAGCTAACTCACCTTTAGGAGGCCTAGGCAGCAGCAAAGGCTTTTAGAGGAGCCTGGAGATAAAAGCTTCAAAACAGAGCAGAATAGATGGGAACTAACTGGCTAATGTCACACTGTGCTTGTGACAAGGTCACAGCTCTGACCTCAGGAGCTGGAATTCCATGGGGGTGATACTTGGACTTCACTTAATTTGCTGCACCCAAAATGGGTCCCTTACAGGGACAGTGAACTGCCACTCAAGTGAGCAACTGAGGTTTCAGAGGGAACTATCAGTCAGTATTATAAAGCATGAAAATCCACTGAAATTTGACTTGTAGAGTACCCGTGCTCATTAGAAGATAAGGATCAAAAGTAGGAAAGAATTAATTACAATATCAATGCTAGCGGGGTGGTGGTAGTGCACGCCTTTAATCCCAGCACTTGAGAGATAGAGGCAGGCAGATCTCTGTGAGTTCAAGGCCAGCCTGGTTTACAAGAGCTAGTTCCAGGACAGGCTCCCAAGCTACAGAGAAACCCTGTCTACAAAAATCCAAACCAAACCAAGACACAATAAAAATGGCAATGCTCCTGCAGGAAAGCATCCTCCCGTACTCACCAAGACAAGATGGGGTGGATGGCAGAAGGGAGGGTCTGTTCGATATTTTCTTCACTGAGGCACAATACCTAAAAGCAAAGAGAATTAAGGGGGTGTTAATTTGGCTTGAAAATAGTCATGATTGACAAGAGTGACTTCTGCTATGGCAGGACAGCAGGAGGCTGCTTGTTCCTGCTTCAGGAAGCAGAGATGTGATGGGAAACAGGGGCCCCTAAACCAAGGCCCTGCTTCCCAGAAATCCACTTCCACCAGGAATGTTCACATCCTAAATGTTCCACAACTCTTGAAATAGTGTTGCCGGGCAGTGGAGGCACATTTTAATCCCAGCACTTGGGAGGTAGAGGCAGGTGGATCTCTCTGAGTTTGAGGCCGTCCTGGTCTGCAGAGCAAGTTCCATGACAGCTAGGACTGTTGCACAGAGAAATCTTGTCTCAAAAAAACAAAACAAAACAAAAACAAAACAAAAACAAAAAAGAAAAAGAAAATAAATGTAAAGAAATAAGGTTATCAGCTATCACCATGAGTTCAGACATAGGAGTCTGTGGGAAATTTTCATCCAAATATTATCAGAGGAAATATCTCAATGTGTGTTACCTGCTATGATGATCATTTTTTCTCTTTAAATTTATTTTATTAAAATTTCAAGTTGACACAACCTAGGCTTACCCATGAAGAGAAACTCACCTCAGTGAGTGATTATCTAGATCAAACTGGCCTGTGGGCATGTCTGTGGGGATTGTCTAGATTCTTGATTATTCTTTAAGTGTTGTGGGTTGACTCAGTCCACTGTGGGCATCACTATTCCCTAGGCAGTGAGTCCTAAACTGTATGTGCAGAGAGGAAGCTGGACACTAAGCACACATGCAATTCATGTGTGTGCATGTGTGTATATGTGTGCATGTATGAGTGTGCACACACATGCACGTTCTTTACTGGTACAATGCAGTCGCTGCTTCCGTTTTCTGCTCTCTTGATTTTCCACATTGATGAGCTGTAACCTGGAACTGTGAGCTGAAATAAACCCTTTCTCCCCTAAGCTGCTTCTTGTCAGAGCATTTTATCACAGCAGTAGACCTGAAACCAGAGCATCTCCCTTCAGGAGGTGGCAGCTTTCAGCTCCTGCCAGTGGAACACAGCATGCCATCTCCATAGTAACCAGCAGGACCGCTCTGATCTATCTACTTATGTACTGGAGAGGTTAGAAGCAAAGTCAGGGACACAGAGAGGCCATCAGGCCATGACTTAGGATGCCCTCCAAATGCTGGCCTGTTGCTTCTAAGGCCTAGCACTGCATGGGGACAAAGAAAACTGGAAGACGTTTAGGCTGGAACAGAGCTCTGACCTTGTCACACATATCCCCTGTGACACTAGCCTGTTAGTTCTCTTTTATTTAGCTTTCTGCTCTGTTTTGAAACCTTGGTCCCCAGGCTCATGTCCTTTAAAAGGCTTTGCTGCTGTCTAGGACTCCTAAATGTGAATTAACTAATCTACTTCAATATCCCTCAAGCCCCTGTGCTCTCCTGTGTTACTGCTCTCATCTGGACGAGTGTTTAAGCTTCTTTTACAAAACTCCTCAGCTCTGGGGGTAGGGGTACATATATCATAGGTGTCCCTGTACCATTCAGAGAAATTCAGCTTCTGTCCAAATCAGCATATATTGCTGTGCCGCCACTCTAGGGAGATGTTATCTCTGGGTACTTTTGACCACAGATTACTGGAATCCCATTTCACCCTGTCTTAAATACAGACATTTCATATGACTAGGAATCTCGAACACGGAGGTTTTCAGAATTGAGTTAGTCTGTGTAGCACAGCGCCTGTGTCCATGTTATTGTTTTGTCTTTTTATGCATATGATACCCCCCCATGTGTGTGTGTGTGTGTGTAGACCCAAAGTCAACTTTGAGTATTGTTTCTGAAGATACCACCACTTTTTTTTTCTTTTACACAGTCTCTCACTTTCAGCAGGAGTCTGCTGATTGGGCTATGCTGGCTCATCAATAAGCCCCAAGATCTGCCTGTCTGCACCTCTCCAGCACTGTGAATACAAGTGTACATTATCATGCCTGACTTTTAAAATTTTAGCCTGCTCCTTATGAAGAGGGATGGAATTCATTGATTCTGTCTGACGAGATCAGTGTAGGCCAGTGCTCATCTTTGGTCCACAAAAAGTCTTCAAAGTAAAATCAGATTCTAATCAACTTATAACTGATATCAGAAAACCTTTCTGAGAAGACCAAAGAATGAATCCAGAGTTTATGAGATACATGATCTCTATTATAAGAATTCAAGTCTATCAACCTAGTGTAGAGACATGCTTGTGTTATATGTAAATGAGTATGTGTTACAACAAAGCTTTATGCTTATAAAATGTTCAGAACATTTGTTGAATATGCTTTCTTTTTTCCAGTGTATATTTCTGGCTTCTTTATTGAGAATCAGGTGCCTATAGGTAGATTTATGCCTACATTTTTAGTTTGAATCTATTGACCAACCTGTCATTTTCATGCCAACGCCATGTGATTTTTATTTCTATATTTTAGTAGAACAGCATGAAATCAGGGATGGTGATACCTCCAGCATTTCTTTTATTGTCCAGGATTGTTTTAGATATCCTGGGTTTTTTGTTTTTCCATATGAAGCTGGGAATTGTAACTTTGAGGTCTGTAAGGAATTGTGTTGGGATTTTGATGGGGTTTGCATTGAATCTGTAGATTGCTTTTGGTAGTATGGCTACTTTTACTATATTAATTCTACTGATCCATGAGTATGAAAGATCTTTCCATCTTCTTTTATCTTCTTCAATTTATTTCTTCCAAGACCTGAAGTTTTTTTTTTTTTATCATATAAGCCTTTCACTTGCTTGGTTAGAATGTCTGTTTGTAGAAGATGCAAGTAGGTTTGTATTTATCACCCTGCACAGCACTCAAATCCAGGTGTATCAAAGACCTCAATACAAAACCAGATGCACTGAACCTGATAGAAGAGAAAGTGAATATAAATAATCCTAAGCACTTTGAAACAGGAGACAACTTTTCGAGCAGAACACTAATAGCACAGGCACTAAGATCAACAATGTGGAGACCCAAAAATATGAGGCTGCTTCCACCTCATCTGATGCTCAGAGACTTTGGAGGTTGCTAAATTGTTTGACAAGCATAGCTGCACATCCCAACTAAGGCGTGATTACTTGTTTCTTTTGACATTAAGATGGCTCACACAAGTAGAGCCATTCCATCCTGACAGATGGTCAGGATATGCAAACATGCTTCTGCTGCTTCTTTTGTAGTTTGAGGCCACCTTGGGAGGGACTGCCTTCAGGATCCATGTTCTAGGGCAGCTTAAACAACAGAGTGACTGCCTAAACAACAGAATGCTAATGACTTGATGTCTCAAAGTGTTAAAGCAATTTAGATGTTTGAGTTGTCCTTTGTATCATTTTAATAAAGTCTTTATTACCTTCTTCCCCCTTTTGAATTGGGTATAAAAGCATATGGAAAAATAAACGAGGGCAGTTTCAGTATTCACTGGAATGCCCTCCTGGTACTTTCTATGGTTTCTGTTTTTATTATTTTCACATGTCTTCATATTCTTTACTGATATTTCTAAATTCTCATGCCCCTACCCTGGCAAGAGGTGTTTTTGTTGAGGCCGGTCTTCAACACATGGCAGGCCAACAAGGCATGGTCACTGACACAACAAGTAATAAATGGGACCTACCTCATAAAACTGAAAAGCTTCTGTAAGGCAAAGGACACCATCACTAAGACAAAACAGCAGGCTACAGAATGGGAAAATATTTTTGCCAAATGCACATCTGATAAAGGACTAATATCAAAAATATATAGAACACTCAAGAAACTAGATATCAAAAACTCAAATAATCTAATGAAAATATAGGGTACAGAGCCAAACAGAGAATTCTCAATAGAGGATCTCAAATGACTGAGAAACTTAAAGAAATGTCCAACATTCTTAGCTATCAGCGAATGCAACTCAAAATACTTTGATCAATAACGTAAGTGACAGATCATGCTAAGGAAGATGTGGATCAAAGGGAACACTTCTTCATTTCATCCATTATGGAAATCAGTATGGTGGTTCATCAGAAAATTGGGGATTTTATATTAAGTCCTAGCTAGCTATACCACTTTTGGGCATATACCCAAAGGATGCTGCTACATCTTACCACAAGGATACTTGTTCAACCAGGTTCATTGTGGCTTTATTCATAATAGCCAGAAACTGGAATCAGCTTAGATGTCCCTCAGCAGAAGAATTTACAAAGAAAATGTAGTGTATTTACACAATGAAATATTACCCAGCTGTTAAAAAAAACCTATGACATTATGAAATTTGTAGGCAAATTGATGGAACTAGAAAAATCATTTTTAGTGCTGTAACCCAGATTCAGAAAGAAAATATGATATATATTCACTTAGAAGTGGATATTAGCCATTAAGTAAGTGACAACCACATTACAATTCATAGACCCAGAGAGGTTAGGTAAAGAGGAGGGTTCTGGGGGAAAACATGGAACTCCCTGGGAAGGGGAAATGGAATTGATTTTACAGGTGGTCTGGGGGTGGATGGGGATGACTGCAGGAGGGATTGGGTGATGGGGAATGGGATGGAGATAAAGAGTTCAGGGAGAGATGGCAAGATTGAGGGCAGGGCACTTGGGGGTTGGTGAGGAAACCTAGCACAGTAGAAACATCCTGGAATCTATGGAGATCCTAATGAGGAGTCCTAGTGTTGGGAAATACAGGGTCTCAACTGGCCATTTCTTGTAGCAAGGCTTCCAGTGGAGGGGCTGGATTGCATTCAACTGAGTGGTTATCTAAGGGGTTCCCATGAAAATCCTCAAACAATCCAGGCTGATGTTAAGACAAAGAATTGCTCTCCACAAACTAACAGTGGGATCCCATTGCCAAGAGCAACATCAGTACAGCTCACTGAACACAGAGAAGTTGAGCTGGTGCCTACGTGGAGTCTTCACCCTACATTCTGATCTCTTTCATGGGGGAAGGTACTCTGCAGGCTACCAAAAGAGTAATGTAGATACCAAAATAGCCATAAAACCATTGACATACAATCTGTCCTGCCTACAAAATATGCTAGGGCAATGGTGGTACAGAACTTGTGGGAATAGCCTACCAATGTCTGGTTTGACTTAAGGTTCACTCCATGAGAAAGAACCCATACCTGACATTGTTTGGGTAATCAAGAACCGGAGATTAGACAGCCCAGAGACCTTGGGTAAAACCAAGCATGACTGGTATAAAAGAGAAAAAGAATCAGTAAAATTCCTAACGATTTTCTGCTACACTCATAGATCAGTGCTAGCCAGTCATCATAAGATAGGCTTCTTCCAGAAGCAGATAGGAACAGATGCAGAGGCTCACAGCCAGTCATTATGTGGAGAGAGTCTAAATTAGAGGTCACCATCAAATCCCTCCCCTCAGAGCTCAGGGAATCCAGTGGAAGAGGACACAGAAAGATTGTAAGATTAGAGGGATGGAAGACATAAGAATATGGCCCTCTGAATCAGTTAATAAAGGTACATATGAGCTCACAGAGACTAAAGCAGCAAGCAGAGGGCCTACATGCGTCTGTACCATTTCCTGTGCATGTGTATTAGAGCTATTAGCTTAGTAGTTTGATGGGATTCCTGATTATGAGAACAGTGGATTTCTGACTCTTTTACCTGCTCTTGGGGCTCTTTTCCTCCTGTTGGGTTGCTGTGTCCAACTTTGACATAGAAGTTTTTGCTTAATCTTTATTATGTTTTATTTTGTCATGTTTGGTTGTTACTTCTTAGAAGCCCATTCTTTTCTAATGAGAGTCAGAAAGGGGGTGTGTTTGAAGGGGAGGTGGAGTGGGGGAAGAACTGGGAGCAGTACGTCTGTGGGAGATTATAATCAGATTGGACTGTATGAGAAAAGAATCTCTTTTCAATAAAAAATCATTGAAAAATATTTTAAAAGAACCCCCCAAATGTTCAGAACAGAAAATGAAACTTAAATAGGTCAGTGGTTGCTTAGGATTTAAGGGGATGGAAAAGTGAGGAGTGAGGGCTTGCAGGATGTAAGATTTCTTTGGGGGTGATGACAACATTCTAAACTTTGTTGATCCTTTTCAAACTTTGTGACTATAGATCTGCTACAGTGAATATTTTAGCTATTGTTCTAGACAGTACATTGGTGAATTGTCATATGCTCTTTAAACTTGTTGAAAGCAGTTTCGGGGACTGAAGAGGACTCTATTGTCCCAGACTTCATTCTTATCTTCTCAAGTGTCCTCCAAGTCTTTCTGTTCTGGAGCAGGCTGGACCTGGTTCTGGAACAGGGAGAAAGAAGCAGAAGCAATGAAGAATACTATGTCTTCTATAGCAGTTAGAATGTGAGCCATCTCCAACAGAGGTTACAGTGGTTTATTTCATGGTATAAAAATGCTTGCAATGGGAACAAGAATCTAGAAGGTCGTGGAAAAAAAATGCTTTGCTCTGACTAGAAATCCCACAGAAACCCCAGCACGACAGTTTCATCAGGGATCCCCTGTCATCTCTGCAGTGTGTTGTGAGTCCCCAGCTTGAAGGTGCTTTGCTGGCCTCTGCTGCATCTCTCTAGCTGCTTTCCACTAAATCTTCTTTCACTTTTGCTTGCTCCATACTTAAGAAAACCACTTATTCAAAATGGAAAGCACAGCTATTGTAGCTCATTCTCTCTCTGTATGGAACAGCTGTCTTCTGGAACTTGTCCCCCCACCCCACCTCCACCCTCTGCTGAGGATCCAACACAGGGCAGAGGCTGGCCTGGCCTTCTATGACTGAGCTGTGCTTCCTGTCTAAACTGTAAATGAATTCCTGGGTATTATATGTGGATTCTATATCAATAAGCCTTCTGTCAAAGAGAAAACCTCTGTAGATACTGAAATCTGAATCCCATACATTTCACACATGGAGACACATAACATTACCATCCCAAGCATCAGAAACACTATCTTGTTGGTCATCTTTGCTGTGGGCAGTAGTGACTGTCCACCTTTGGTTTATAGACCTTGCCTGATGATCACTGCTTTGGATTAATCAGTATGCCTTCTGGAGAAAAGTAAGAAATGGGGTGTCTTTTGCACTGAGAGAGAAGCTGGCACCAAGAGCACTTAGGAGTCCCTTAGGATGGAAGAATGAGGAAGGAGATGGCTAGAAACTTATGGTTGAGCCCCTGGGAGTCTTCTATCTGTAAGCTGTCCCTTGCTGGTGATGAAAACCGTATTTCCAACCCTCTATCAACTCCCTTATCCTTCCACACTAGCAGGGATTTCAGGAAAGTTTTCCATCTCATTACATTCCCAGTTCTACGTGAGAACCCTCACAAATGACCCTAAGGGCGCAGGGGTCAAGGCTACCATTTTCTCCCTGAAGCAGACATAGGGGTACATGTGGACCAGCAGCCACTGTGGGCATTCTCCTGCCTTGAAGCCTCTGATGCTTAGGTCACCGTCATTTTGCAGCCTGTCTGTCTACTTGGGTAAGAAACAAAGCTTCCTCTTCTTGTGCAATTCCTCTGCTTTCAGGATTTGCCTCCCAGAGCTCATGGTAGCATTTGATGCCCATGGGTTTTAGGACAGTAAAATTGAATATGTAATATCCACCACCCCTGTTGGCTCATATGCTGGTACCCACCCAGCTGGTGCACTGATTTAGAAGGTTCTGGAACCATGAGAAGGATAGAGGTGCTTCCCTGGGAGGAACTGAGTGAAAGAGTCTGGGGCTTGAGATTCAGTAGTTCTGCCTCAGTTCTTCAAGTCCTCAGCTTCTTGCCTGAGTATTAGATGTGGTCAGCTAGCCTCACCCTCAGCGATGGACTGTATACCTTCTTAAGCTGCAGGGCAAAAATCAACCCGCCCTGTCTTAAGTTGCATTTTACCAGATATTTTGTCATAGCAATGGGAACAGCAATGCCTATACCTTTCCTGGGTTGTCCAGCATTCCTGGGGCACTCCCTTTATCTGGGAGACAGCAATACAGACACTCAGAACCGGCAAGACAATTTGCCTTTCTGAGTCTGGATCATAAGTAAAAGTCTCCTTTACCTTGAAAGGGATAAAAGGTTTCTCAAAAATCAGAGCATGCCTGATGAGAATTTGGGACCAGCCATTGAGAAAGAGCCAGAAGGAGTTTAGTGAAGCTGAAATTTTGGAAGAAGGGCTGCAGAGATGGTTGGAGAGGTTAGGAGCAGAAGGAGAAGGGCTTTTGGCTAAGGAGCTCCTGTGCCCCGAGGCAGGAGGGGCCAGTGAGTGAAGGGTGCTGAAGCTCAAACCCACCCAAGGCCTCTAAGCACTGAGGTCCTGAGCACAGTCAGGGAGAAAATCTGAGCCTTGAGGCTCCCAGTCCTGTCTCCCAGAGAATGTCGTTTCTCCTCCCAGGAGGATGGATGTGTCTGCTTCAGTGTGTTAAGGCAAGTTTATTTCCTTTTAACACAAACAGAATTGAGTTCATTGACTGTATATTGAGTTCCCTGGCTCCTGCTGAAACTCCAGGTTTCCATTGCCTTCTTCCTTCTCCATTTGGACAGCCACGCTGGCTCTGTGGTGGCGAAGGGAGCTACCATGCCCCCGTAGCAGAAGGAACTCACTGAAGGATAACAGAGGGAAAGTGTGCTGGCTAGTTTTGGGGTCAACTTGACCCAAACTGGAGTCATCTGAGAGGAGGGAACCTCAACTGAGAAAAGTCTCCATCGGATCTGTCTGTCGACCAGCCTGTAATGATGATTGCTGGGGGAGGGCCCAGACACTGTGGGTGGTGCCACTCCTGGGCTGGTGGTCCTGGGTGCCCTAAGAAAGCAGGCTTAGCAAGCCATAAGGAACAAGCCAGGAAGTAACACCCCTCCATGCATCAGCTCCAGCCTCCAGGTTCCTGTCCTTTTTGAGTTCCTGCCCCGACTCCTTTCAACAATGAACTAAAATGTGGAAGTGTAAGCAAAATAAACCCGCCACGAAATTAAAGTGTCCCTGTCAAAGTAGATCAAATGAGGACATTCCCAGGCATCCCTCTAAAGACAGATGTACCTCATAGGAGTATCCCACACAACTCTTTGTAACTGTGCGATGTCATCTTCAGAGATCTACATGGCTTGGCTTGGCACCACCCTCCCAACTTCTGTTTGTTTAAAAACCTCTTCTCAGTCAGTGGCAGAAGCCCAAGGTCTGCTGTTGGTTCAGAGCAAGACACCCAGCTAGGAGAAGATAAAAGGAGTAATATCCATTAGCTCAAAATACATATCAAGCGAAATGCACTGGCGGAGGCCTGAGAATTGGTCTAATAGGATCTGTTCTAAGAAAGCAAGGGGAAGAGATGAATAAACAAATATAAACTTCATTTCAGTTAGTAATAATACAAATAAGAGTAGAGTTGAACAGAGAGACCAATAACAGACAGAAAGGCAAGCATTGGGATAGGAGGTTGGAAACAGACCCTTGCAAGGAACTGTCCCCACCTGGACTGGAAGTGCAAACTCAACAGACAGAGGTTCATGCCTAGGTGTGTGTCTTCAGGTTTCTATTACTGTGAAGAGACATCAAGACCATGGCAACTTTTATAAAGAAAAACTCAGTGGGCCAGAGGGGCACTAGAACTTCAATTAGGCACCCTTTGCAGAAGGACTATAGACAAGAATATGCCATTTTCAGAGCAGCTGTTCCTGTGACTCTCATTGGTGACCCAGGAAGAGAACACATGGCTCTGTGTGCTCAGGCCCCTTTCATTACCCATATGAAGAGTCTTCCTATCTATATGTGAAACAGAGTTATTTCTTACCAAATGTAGCTTGCCTGCCACGTGCCAATATTCCATGCTCCATACACACCTTGAAAAAATCTTAATACAAACCTTTTAATCTTCCCTATCTAGGAAAACTTCTGTTAATGCAAAGCTCTCCTCTGCCACCCCAGCACCACAAACATCTACCCCTCTTTCTGTCAAACTAGACAATTGAGAAAGATTATGAGGTTGGACTCCAGCTCATGGAGAAAAGACATAGTCATTACCTACATTAGGATAAGAAGCGATTGAGCTTTTTCTCCTGGCATGCTTGCTAACCCAGTTTGGATTTTGGTCATGATTTTTT
>JABTXL010002307.1:2760013-2795464 GCA_025134845.1 Neodon shergylaensis | reverse complement strand
TGTGTGTGTGTGTGTGTGTGTATGTGTGTCAGGGTCATTCCTCATCACTGAGGTTCCTTCTCATGGGTGACATGATCTCCTGCCACCGATCACAGAAAGATATTCACAATAATTATCACATTTCATGTCAGCCTGCTCCATGTATAGATGAGCATACAGCCACAGAGAGTTGGTCAGACAAATTACAGGATGAACGAGGTTTTGACGTCTAGCAAACTGGAAACACAGCTAGGACTGGATCTCAAGTCTCTCACTCCCAGCTCAGTGCTCATTCTGCTGCTTCCATCTGCTGTATCTTTCGTCTTCTCAAAGACTGAACTATAAAGATTCAAGGAGAACTTCGCGGAGCCATGGCGTCAAGTCAGCACATGGAGAAAGTGGGAGAGCCATCCTAACGCGGGAAGGGTGAGCTGCTGACTGTCCTCATAAAGGCTGAGTCCTGGTCTTCCTTCCCACGTGCCCTCCAGCTGCCTCTGCTATTCTTGCTGGTGATTCATAGCCATGGGTTGCACCATTTCTCCTCAACAGAGATGACACAAGGAAAGGCATTTGTCCCCCCTCTACATGGTACTGGGATGCGGTGCAGAAGGACAACTGAGAAGGATTATGAAGCAAGCCTGCTAAATCTAGTCAGAGAAAGGAACGGGAGAAGTCTCAAGGGCAGGGTTTTCATCTCCAAGTCTCCCCACATCTGCATCTTTCAAGCTGGTTCCTATCTGAACCTCAAAAAGCTCTTCATAAGTCAAGTGGACTGGAAATTACTATCCTGCCCAAAGCTGGAGCACATGTATGGAAATGATACCTTTTAGCTAAACACTGGAAACCAGAAACAACCCCACAGCCTCTAGTTGGTCTCCAAAGCCTGCTTGCTCTCACCTGTGCACGGAGGAAGAAGCCCTGTGAGCTTTCATCCCTCAGTTTCATGAGAGGATTAAAAAGTACCTACTTCATAGGGTTTTGTGTGGCTCTGGGTGGGCTGAGATTTATTAAACTACTAGGCACAATGACCACGGCTGTTGCTACCCTTATATCTTTGACACTCAGGAGCCCTTGGAGAGCCTTAATACCCAGGCAGATCTTGTCTTGATGCTGTTCCCAGCATCTCCTCCAGTGTGAGAGTTTCTGACATTCACGCCTCCTGCAAAAGAGGAGCTCAAACATCCCTCTTCCAAGTTCTCAGGAAACAAACTCCAGATCACAATAAGGACTACACTGAGTCATATTCCAGCTGGCTGGCAATTGTCCTTGGTGCTTCCTGTGGACCGAGTCTCATCTTTACATGGTGGTCCAGGTAGCTAGACCCCAGAGCAAACCCAGTGGGGAGATAAGATTGTTTCTGCTTCTACTTCAGCCATCCTTGGAACAATGGCTTCACTGTGTAATTTGCAAAGAGCTGAAACACACACACACACACACTCCACATTATAATTTATTATCTTTTTAGTGAAGGATAATATCCAAAGAAGGGATTGAAAGCTGATGTACATAGTCACTGGGGAAAAGCAATGAAATCAAATGGACAATTTACATAAAGGAAGTGCCCTCCCTGCAGGACATCAGAGCCAAACACGTGGGATTATCACTTTCACTCCACAGAACCATTTGCTCCTTACCAGTCAGAAGTCATGTGTGATGTATCTCTCCTCTGCAAATTAACATCCTCCATGATAGGACTGGGTTTAATCAACCTTTAAGTCACTGTGTCTTTAGCTGTCAAATGTGACTTAGAGAGGTCAATCATTATACTTAAAATTCCCCCAACTTTTGACTAGAGAGAAAAAGCTGACCACATATTTTTTCCACGCTGGAGTTCTTGCAAGCAGGCTCACTCAAAGTTTATTGGCTGCTGAAATAAAGTATACCTTCAGAAGGGCCTCTGGTTGGTTTGGGAGCAGGATGGTTCACCTGCAGTCAATCAGCACCTCACAAGCCTTCCTGCGTAGTTCCCAGCTGGTTGAACTGTTTAGGATGGAGCCTGCCTGAAGGAAGTGGTCCTTCAGGGTGGATCTTGAGATCTCAGCCCCAACTTCCTTTTCATTCTCTGTTTCCTGATGTGGGGGTGACAGGTCTCCTCTGCCTGCTCCTGCTGTCATGTCTTCTCTGTCGTGGAGGGATGCTTGGACCTGTGACCTGTAAGCCGGGATAAATCCTGCCTCCTAGGAGCTGCTTTTGTCAGCATATGTGCAATAGAAAAGCCACCGAAAGAAACTCAGGGAGGAATTTGTGTGTGCATGACTTTGTGATAGAAGCAATGCTATGTAGGTTGTTACTTGCTTGTTGTGACAAGGTCTCACACAGCCCAGGCTGGCCTTGAACTTCTGACCTTCCTGCCTGGGACTTCAGGCAGATACCAGCACACCCTATATATTTTTAACACCCCCCCAACACACACACACACACACACACACACACACACACACACACACACACTAACTATACTCTCAGAAAGGCCTCTTGAGTGGGTATTTATTTATTTTGTGTCTATATGTTGCTGAGAGGTCCAGGCATCAGGAGTGACTTGATGGAGACCCTAGAGAAAGAAAACAGGAAATCCTTCCCTGATTTCAAAGCTCTTTGCATAAGTGATGTCGCCTCTTAAAAAAAAATACAGAGAAAAAAAATATCAGGAAGATTTCCAACAGCATCTGCCTTGAACTAGAATTTGATTCAGCAGCACTTATTCATTTTCCTGTTATTCACCCAGACTTTGTTCCTTCCCTCCCTCCCTCCCCCACCCCTAAGCCAAAAAGCCTTTTCTTTACCATTCATTTAGCGCTTCAAAGCAGGGAGGATGCCTCTCTGAGCGAAACATCTTGCTGGCAAAATGACACTCCATTTTTCCAGAGTCCTAACAAAGCTTTTTGATTTGAATGTCAGCTCTGGGAGTGTGATTAAATGTAAGACTTGCTTTTACATTCTCCAGCTGCAAAAGAAGTTGTACGGGTCCGTCCCTTTGCCATGTGGTGGAGGATGAAGCTCCTAAAAGTTGCCATAGCGACTCAACTAGCAAGACTGGATTTGGGGGGTGGGAGGGTGGCAGGCATGGAGCCCAACGAATTTCTGCAAGGATTATAAGTGATGGGGATTAACCCACTTGATTTTGCAGTCCTGGGAAGATGCGTGAATGCCTGTGCATGCATGCACGTGTGTGTGTGTGTGTGTGGCGCGATGTCTTGTAAAGTATTTTCATCCCTGCCAGGCAAGTTGGTTGCATCAGGACATGAGTGTCAGATCTGGATAGACTACTCTAGGGAAAAAAATGCCAAGGACTTGTCATTTGTCCTTGTAGCTCAAAGTTGAGATTTAAGGCAAATGCTCCAACTCCATGGCATCAATAGGTTGAACCCAATCACCCACCCCGGTAAGCCAATGAAATAGAGGAGCAGTGGTGGAACACAGATTTTTCTCAGTGTGCCTTGGGGAGAGGAGCAGGTACCCGGGTTCAGTGACCCAAGTCTGTCTTCAGGTTTCAGACATGAACAACAGTCTAACCCAAACCCAGAGGAAGGATGAGGCAGGGCAAGATGCCTGCGCAATGGCACAGCCTCCTCTAGTCTAGGTGTGGTGTCGATGACTGCTTCTCTGTTCTGTTTCTGCAAGCTGGTCCAGAAGAAGTTATTGAACTGTTAATTGCATTTTCATCACCTAATGGGATGGATCTGGTCAAAGATGGTCCCTCCTCCTCCTGGTACTTCCTCACCCTCATGGAGAATTAGCATCACTGGAGCTGGGGTGGGTTGTTTCAGGAAACTGCTATTCTCTGAATGCCCTTGAGACTGTGACTCTGCCTTCAGCCAATGTGAAAAGAGACAGAAAAAGAAGGCGGAATTGCCAGTTCCCATCACACTTTTAGATTCCTATTAGGCCCAAGTCAGACATCAGCAGGTTTTTTTTTTTTTTCCAAATGCTGACCCCTGCTTCATGGTCATGTGGTCACAAGACCTGTTTTCTGTTGGGTACTGGTTGCTCCCACTAACAAGTTCCCTGGGCTTCATGAATAAAGGTTCCTGGGAACCACTGTATTTTCCAATTAACCTTTGTCGAGGCTGAAGAACTTATTAAAATGTCAGTGATTCCCTGCTCCTCTATCCAACCTTCCTTTCTCCCAATCATCCCGTTTCCCCAAGTTCCCCCCATTCTCCCCTTCTTACTTTTCTCTCCCCATCTTCCCTTACCCCCATCCCACCCCACCCCCAAGTTCCCAATTTTTTGCCCGGCAATCTTGTCTACTTCCCATACCCAGGATAACAACTATATGTTTTTCTTTGGGTTCACCTTCTTATTTAGCTTCTTTAGGATCACAGATTATAGACTCAATGACCATTATTTGTGGCTAGAAACCAATTATGAGTGAGTACATCCCATGTTCCTCTTTTTGGGTCTGGGATACCTCACTCAGGATAGTGCTTCCTATTTCCATCCATTTGCATGCAAAATTCGAGAAGTCATTGTTTTTTACTGCTGAGTAGTACTCTAATGTGTATATATTTCACACTTTCTTCATCCATTCTTCTATTGAAGGGCATCTAGGTTGTTTCCAGGTTCTGGCTATAACAAATAATGCTGCTATGAACATAGTTGAACAAATGCTTTTGTCATATGATAGGGTATCTCTTGGGTATATTCCCAAGAGTGGTATTGCTGGGTCCAGGGGTAATTAAGGGAGCCATCTTAGGGTTGGCAAGAGACTTGAACCTAGAGGGGCTCCTAGGTGCCCAGGGTGATGTCCTCAGTTAGCTCCTTGGGCAGCTGAGGATAGGGAACCTGAAATGACCCTATCCTATAGCCATACTGATGAATATCTTGCATATCACCATAGAACCTTCATGTGGCGATGGATGGAGATAGAGACAGAGACCCACACTGGAGCATCGGACTGAGCTCCCAAGGTCCCAATGAAGAGCAGAAGGAGGGAGAACATGAGCAAGGAAGTCAGGACCACGAGGGGTGCACCCACCCACTAAGACAGTGGGGCTGATCTATTGGGAGCTCACCAAGGCCAACTGGACTGTGACTGAAAAAGCATGGGATAAAACCGGACTCTTTGAACATGGCGGACAATGAGGGCTGATGAGAAGCCAAAGACAATGACACTGGGTTTTGATCCTACTTCATGTTCTGGCTTTGTGGGAGCCTAGCCAGTTTGGATGTTCACCTTCCTAGACCTGGATGGAGCGGGGAGGACCTTGGACTTTCCACAGGGCAGGGAACCCTGACTGCTCTTAGGACTGGAGAGGGAGGGGGAGAGGAGTGGGGGGAGGAGGAGAAGAGTGGGAGGAGGGGGAGGGAAATGGAAGGCTGGAAGAAGGCAGGAATTTCTTTTTTTTCTTTCAATAAAAAAAAGTCAGTGATTGTGTAGGGGTTAGAATGTTGCAGGTCCAAAGTCTAGTTACAATTTATCTCAGGTTATCTTCAGCCACTAAATGGCCATCCCTTGTCCACCTCTCTCTGTGTGTGACCTAATATCTGTGACTAACAGGTAAAACTCTTTGTACCGACTAACTTAGCAGATTCCTAAGATCCCACCAACCAAAAGTCTAAGAATGCCGTCCAGCTGAGGCCAATAGCGGGGACTTCCCTGCATTTCTGCCATCCACTCACCTGAAAATACATTTAAAATGTGTCTTGAGTTATGACTTTCCTTGTTCTTTTATTATAAAATTTTTGTCAAACTGTCACCACGTCAGGACATGGAATTTTGGCTGACCTGACTCCATCCATGTTCTTGGACCAGGGCCTCTCCTATTTGACTCTAAAATCAACTCCCTCTTGTCTCCTACTGAAAGACCTCTGGATTGGGGAGACTCTCACTCAAGTCCCGGGTTAACACGACCCCCCCCCCCCCAGGAACTCACGAGAGACCGTCCTTGCTGCAATCACATGAGGTTTATTGACAGGACAGAAACCAGTGCACTGGGGCTGAAACTCATTTCCCACGCAGGGGTAGAGAGTTCGACCCCGAGTAACTGGGAGAAAGGGTATTTAAGGGAAGAAACCATCCAAAGGGGGTAGGGAGGGCGTCATTGGAAAATTCTGAAAATACCAATGATCATTGAAAAATTCCAAAAATACCAGTGATAATCACAAGGGGGTAACTTCCTGTTTCTCAAGACTATAATCTAACTTTATCTTCAGCTAGTTCCTGAAACAGAGTCACTGAGCCGATTAATCTAGATTTTTGATTCTTCTCTCCCTGCTTAGATTTTTGGCTCTATTTTTTCTGCTAGAGGAGTCTGGATTTATCCAGGTTTTTCACTACAAGGTGAGAGACATGTTTATGTGTCAACAACGTCATTGGGTGGCATGGAACCCCAGATTCGCATGGAACCTCAGATTCCAAGTGACATGAGTCTCTGGAGACTCCCTGAATAGCACCACCAACTGAGGACCACATTTCACATATACAAATAACTAAAATGATTGGGTGGGGTATCTCATTTAAACCACCCAGGAGGTGACTACAAAACCAAACAGCACTCTCTCTCAGACTCCAGAAATGACTTGCCAATGAGTTCAGCAGGATGTTATCAATATCCTCATTAAAATGGTCCCAGAAAAGCTGAATCAGTGAAATGTTCCCTTAATCTTTATTTCAGGAGGACTGCAAAAATTCATTAAGGCTGGTTGAATGATTTGATAACCCTGAGTAACAGGTGTGACATGAGTGTAAACTTATATTATTAAAACATGAATTGGATTGCTTTCTTGATGGTTTAAGTAGGTAGGAGGGTGAAGTCCATTTCATAGGCTATGTTGCAAGGCCTAGTGAAGGGTGGAGGCTATGTTTGATGTTGTCTGCCTGCTTTCTGTTTTTTTGTTTTTCCACAGAGGGTGCACCGTGGATGGAACAGTGAGACAGACAGGAAGCAACATGCACAGTCAGGAAATCTGCGTTTCTGTCAGACAAGATAATAACTGATACACTCCAGGTAAGGCACGGACCTCGTGGAGACTTCCCTTTGCTCTGTAAACATATGAAAACATTGTAAAATCTGTTTCACAAAACCAGGTTTGTAAAATCTGTTTCACAAAACCAGGTTTACAAACTATCAATTAGAATGACATGATGGGAAATAAAGGGGATTCTGTGATCTGACGATGCGACTGTGAGTTTAAAATTAAACCATCTTGCCTTCGGACCCTCCCTCTGGCAGCTTTTAATAAAACCCTGCCCGTCTTTTAGGGGGAGGAATGAGGCAAGAGAGAGCTATTGAGTTTCTTTAAATTATTTTACTACAGAGTATTTTCTTACAGTCAACAGCTCGGTGTGTGGTTCTCTTTTACCACTTTGGGAAATACTGCATCCTTAGTGAAGACAGAAGCCTAAAATGTTGCTTTGATTTCAGAGAGCTTATGCTGCTACACATATTAGAGCAAGCACCCAAACCAAGCAAGCCACGGAAAAGGCAAACACAGCATTTGTGGCCCCTTGCTCTGCCTTTAAGCATCTGTATGTGTGTGTGTGTGTGTGTGCATGTGGTCATACATGCATGGACATATTGCAAACATTCCTCAATCAGTCTCCATCTTATTTTTAGAGTCATTTCACTCGGTGAATCTGGAACTCTGTAATTGGCTAGTTCCAGGGATCCTCCTGTCTCCACTTCCAAAACCTGGAATTATAGGCAGGTATTTCGTTGTCTAACTCTGTCTCTGTCTCTCTTTCTCAATATGGATTCTGGAGGCCTAAAGTTAGGCCATGACTCATGCTTGTGTGTCAGAGTCTTTCTCTCAAGTCCGCACATCTCCTTTTGGTTGTCAGCCTGTGCAGACTCAAAAGCTGACCCCTTCTCTTATCCATAAGCCCCCTCCCCCATCCCCAGGGCCTCTCAGTGTTCACTCTCCCAGTGGGTAGGTAGCACCATCTAGCCACCAGCCATGCCCATCAGAAATGGTGTGGCAATCCACAGATGCCCCTCCCCTTTCCTCCGAATCTTTAATCCTGTTTAGCTCTTGGCTGTCTCTCGATCATTCACCTTCATCTTCCACAAGATGAATGTTGGCAGGCAAACCTGTTTTTTGTGGCCTAATCCATACATAGCCTCATTTGATCCTGCAGGTGAATATTGCCTCCAACAAACATACAAAAATGGAAGCTTGAAGAAATTAAGACATGTGCCCAGAGTCTCCCAGCCAGCCTGCTAGCAGTTAAGCAAACCGCTGTCTCCGTGTTAACAGCCACCTCTAACTTCATCATTGCTACTCTGCTGAGACAGTCCAAGTCTGAGTTTCCTCATTATTTAAATGTGATTTTAAAGATATCCTGCCATGCTTCTGTTCTAGTATTAATAGAAGTATGAAGTGCAGGACAGGGACAGCACTTTAGAAATGCAAAACTTGCCTTACAAATCCAGGGTCTCATTATTTTACCTGCCCACGGAATCAGACAGGCTGCCGAAAGTATTGGATTGGAGTTTCTCCGTGGTAACGGCTCTGTACAATTGTAGGGGAGAAGATGGTACCTGAGAGCCACCTCCATCTCTTTGAAAGAGAGCTCTTACAGAATTCATGCAGGGAAGGCAGCATTAGGCCATTTGGGCTGCACTCTAATTTCCCAGATGGATCAATCCAGAAGCCAAAACCCAACTATAGAACTTGAATGCTGTTAAAAGCATGCAGTCAATTCCCCTGGCTTGACCGGCATGGAAACCGAGGTCAGAACCAACTCAGTCAAGGTTGAAGTGGGGATACAAGGTATATAGTTCTACACATCTTTTTCTTCATTTCCTCCAAACCCCACCTAGGAGTCTCTCAGTGTTTGCTCCACTTATCTAATATCTAAAAGCATAAAAATGAAGCCAGAATCCACCCCCCTTGCTGGTTAAGAGTCAGTAGGCAGGTAGACAGAGAGGTTTGAGGCTTGGTGGCTTTTGCCTTGAGGGTGGGACCACTCAACCTGGGTAGCCAAATATAGGCACAGATAATTAGGCTCTAGGAACCATAATTCCATGTGGTTTGCCTGGGGCCTGTGCACTGAATGAATTGTTGAGGAAGAAATGACCCATTTTGGGTCCTCACCAGGAGTCTCTCTTCTCCTTGGCCCATACCATCTCCACCCCCATCCCCGGTACTCAAGCTATAACCATGTCTGCATGTTCTGTTTTTTTTTCTTCCTTAGCTTTTTATAATTTTGGTCATCTTTTATGAGTAAGCCTGCAATCAATATGTAAGTCAATAAAATGAGTCATGAGAACCTGCATCCCAGCATCCCAAACATGCTTCCCACCTCATGGCTCACCTTTCCTTTGGGTAGGGAAATGCAATGTGGGGGTCTTCTAATACCCTTCTTCAGCAAGCTCAGAGGGAGGGACAGAGCTAAGTGCCCAGAAGGGCAAGGCAGTAGCATTTCTATGCTGAGCAAGCTATATGGTAGAGTACATGGCCTGTCTTTGGGGTTAGCTGTGGGCCTAACCTAGCTCATTAATGCTATCTTATAATCCAGTTAGCATTAATTGTCAACAGTGTAGAATCAGCTGAAAGACTGAATTGAAAGAGGAATTGTCTCTATCAGGTTCGTCTTTAGACATGTTTGTGTTTTCATTATCTTAGTGGTTCTGGGGTCTAGTCCACTGTAGGCAGCATCACTTTCTGGGCTGTGTAAGGAAACTGACTGAACACGAGCCCGAGAGAACCAGTAAGTATTGTTCCTCCATGGTCCTTGCCTCCAGTTCCAGCTTTGAGTTCCTTCCCTGGCTTCCATCATTGTGTAAAATTTCAAGCCCATCAAACTGTTTCCTCTCAAAATTGTTTCTGATACGAGTATTTCATTACAGCAACAGAAAAGGAAGCTATAAAACCTTGGAAATGTGAACACTCAGGGTAGGTAGAGACTTCTATCTCTTAAGCCTAGCCTTAAACCCAAACTAGTTTTGGTGATAGCATCTGACTTTGAGACAGCTTGATTGAACTCTAAATGTTTCTATGTGTTGCAACGGCCCAGCAAGGTGCCTGTGAGACAGATGCAATCTAGTCACAGGCTCACAACTTCTAATTCATCACTAGAACCACACAAACGGTGCGTGTACTCTGTACATGTTTATGGTCTCTAATCTTATGCTGCCTGGCAGTACCCTTTTTTGTGCTAGAGCCTATGGGTTATGCCATAATCTTCACATATGCCCAAATACACAGTGCCTTCTTACATACGAGCACTGGCATTTGCTTGCTATGCATCCTATTGGTAGGTACAGAAGCATCAGGAACTTCAGCATCTTAATAGGTCTCTGCAGATCTCATGCACACGCTTTCTGGAGTTGACTTGTATGAGAATGCTGAGCGACAACGGCCGGCTGCTTTTCCTCCTCCCACTTGACAGCCCTTCTCATTTCCCCTAATGGATACACATTTCTCATTCTATTATGTACCTCCTCTCAGCACCTAATCAAGAACACAGCCCCATATTGAATAATCAATTTACTGGACTAAGAAAAGAGTTCACAAAAATAAGTTTGTATAATTTGATTTTTGCTTCTGATTTCAGGGTGACTTTAGGACAAATCAGTTTCCTTGGCTGAGCCTCTATTTGTCTATTTTTTTTTCAAGACAAGGATTCTCTGTGTAGTTTTGGTGCGTGTCCTGGAACTAGCTCTTGTAGACCAGGCTGGCCTCAAACTCACAGTGATCTGCCTGTCTCTTATCCCGAGTGCTGGGATTAAAGGCGTGTGCCACCACCACCCGGCTATTTGTCCATCTTTTAACACGGCTCCTATAGGCACAGGAGAAGGTTTAGTTGATAAAAGCTGGGTGTAATCCCAGAACCAGGGAGGCAGAGACAGGAAAATCCCTGGGGTTCACTCACCAATCAACCCAGCCTAACCAGTGATCAGTGAGTTTCAGACAAATCACTGTCTCAAAAAGGAAAAGGAAAGATGAAGGAGTAAGGGCATGAGGACTAATACTCAAGGTTAACCTCTGGATTCCATGCTTGCATGTACGTCTGTGCACACACACAAAAGTCTCCTCCATTTATCTGTCAACTTTAAAGGTTTGCCAAATGTCCTCTATGTGCTGAGCCTTGTTCTCACTGTATGGGGTGTAGTAAGGGCAGGAGAATTGTTGAATTGTCTTCTACTAGACGCATTCCAAGCTTACTTACAGCTAGAACTTTTGCGGGTTAGAATATCCTTCCTTGTCTCTCAATCTCGAGCCAAAATGAAGATTTGAAAATGGAAATCATATAATGGTGTCCTAAAAGTGAATGCTAAAAGGCCCCACTTTACATCCATATCATGGGGACCATTAAGACTGTGTTCTGACAAGAGCTAAGGGCAAAACATCCATCAGCGGGCTTCCCTGTCAAACAAGTTATTATTTAGATTTATATACAATTTCTTCTGTTTTGTAAAAACTCCTTATGGGCCTTTTTCAAAGACCATGGCTTCTACTTGTTGAGGTGATATGATCTGACTCTACCTTCTTCTCCTCCTCCTCTCCCTCCTTCTTCCCATCATCCTTCTCTTGTCCTCCTCCTTCTTTTACTATTAGCTGGGAAGTAGGGTGTCCCAGCTTTGCTAAATCTTATTCCCCAAGACCAGGAAAGGTGTAAAAATGGAAACACAAAAACAAGTAGGATTTCACACATTGGAGAATATGGCAATAAACTCATTAACTGTCACAAGAAGGGCACGGGGAGCCAGCATCTTCTAGAAGAAGTGGACATCATGTTGAAAAAAGAGGCAAGTTGCAGTGCTGGTTAAGACTCTGGCCTTGGCACCATGTGGACTTGGAAAGTTTCAAACCCTTACATAATGGGTATTGGTCATATCCATACACCACTACTCCCTCCAATTCCCGCTAGAGCTCCATCCTGCCTTTCTCCCAGCTTGAAGTCTACATTCCTTTTTAGCTAACACTGACCCTCCCAACAAGCTTGAGTCTAATTAGTGTTGCTCATATATGCATGGGTGTGGGGCCACTCATTAACACATTAGCAGCCTACTAGTACAGTACCATGTTCTGGAAGGAGGGTGACTCTCTTTCCCTTAGCATCCATCAGCTTTCAATAGTTTCATCAAAGGTGACGTTTTGGAGGCCCTCACTCATCAGTGCTGGAAATGACTGGCTGGAGGTTGCACGTGTCTTGTGCAGGTAACCATGGATGAGAAGTGATGTGTGCAAAGTGTGTCATGTCCAGAAGTCAGCATGTCACACCTCTCCTCCACCTCTGCCAGCTCTTTCATTCTTGCTGCTTACTCGCCCATGATGTTTCTTGGACCTTGGATGGTGGGGAGGTTGGTGTATAGGACCCATTTACAACTGAACACTTGAAGGTGTTTACACTGTTGAGTCTCTGCATCAGCCACTACCTACTAAAAAAGAAGGAGAGAAGGAGGGGGAAGCAGTAGAAGAAGAGACTTTTCTGATTGAAGTTAAGAGCAGCACAATACTCTGGGTTAAGAATGCTGTTTGGGTGGGGCAGTGGCTGTGCACATCTTTAACCCTAGCATAGCACACAGGAGGCAGAGACAGGTGGGTCTTTGAGTTTGAGATCAGCCTGGTCTACAAAGTGAGTTCCAGGACAGCCAGGACTATTCGGAGAAACCCTGTCTTGAAAAAGGAAAAGAAAAGGAATTCAGTTTGATAAAGTGTCCATCTAGCTAAACAACAACAGTAGGTTCCCACTAAGGTCCATGGTCTCCATAGCTACAGGCTTTGAACAGGGTTACAAAGCCAGGTATGAAATCCCTGCTATGGAAAAAGCCTCATGTTTAATCAGAAAGTGGTTGGTTATCCACCAGTTATTATGATGCTGTACATCTGTGAACATATTTTGCCCGATTGTCATGGGCAAGCAGGGGCAATGACAACAGCCGGTGTGTGCTTTTCCTTTGTCTATAGAATGATGCAATTCCAGAAAATACCCAGACACTTTCTGCATTAAATAACTCTGTGTGTATAGATTTAGATTCTAGTCTAAACAATCATTGATGAACTTTTGTGGCATGTGAGAGGCGGAGAATGGACGCAGTTCTGAGTGGATGTAGATGATTGACATGAACGTGGCTGTGTCAAGGACCCCAATGCCCCAGACCCACTTTATTTTGAGAAAGTGTCTCTTAGTGTTTGCCACTGTGTCTGCCAAGCACGCAGTTCATGAGCTTCTGGGGCTTTGTGCCTCTCTCCATAGGAACACGGGTATTACAGATGTGTACTTCTGTGTCTTGATTAAGACTCATGCTCTCTCATGATGTGGCAGGTGCTTTGCCCACTGAGCCATCTTCCTAGCCTTCTTTATACATTTTATTAATTTTAGAATTCTTAAAATTACATTTGCTCATTTATATTTTTGTCTGTATGTGTGAGTGCATGTGCCACCGTGGGCATATGGGGGTCAGAGGATAAGCTATGAAAGTTGTTCCTTTTCCATATGTGGTATGCACATGTATGCATAATGGAGTTTCAGTCATCCAAGAATAAGGAATAAATGGAGCTAAGGTGTTAGCTCCGCTGGTAAAGTTTCCCACATAAACATGAGGACGTGAGTCGGATCCCTAGAACTCATGTGAAAAGAAGTTGGGTGTGATGGTAGGTGCTTCTAGTCAACCACTAGGAGATGGAAGACAGGTGTGTCTCTGGGGTGTGCTCGCTCACCATCCTATACTAATTTGTAAAGCCCAGACCAAGAGACTGTTGCCTCAGAAACCACACAGTACATAGCACTACCTATGCTTTGCTTGAAGGAAAGTGAGTGGACCTAATAGTGCACAGTGAGTATGTGCCAACAATAAAAGCTCCACTTTGAGAACTGGAGATGGGCAGAACTCTCCACAGTTACCTCTAAAAGCGATAAAGAGACTCAAGGATAGGGATAAATGGCTACCATCACATTTTATAGTTTTAAATGTGAGTTGGCAGTGAATCTAACGACTGAAAGTTTCACATTTTAAAAGTTATGAATTAGAGTGTTTCTCCAGCAGCTGAAGCTGACGTCATCCCACAGTTTTATCATGGAAGGAAAAAAAAAATGTAGCATTTGGGAGCAGACCACAGGAAAGAATTAAACAGGCTTGGTTCCTCGTGAGTTCACTGAGCATCTGAATGTCTTCCAGGTAGCACTTGAGGCTGCAATGGGCATCAGTGAGTCATAGATTCTGGGTTGTTCTTTGTCCTGGAGACTTCCTTGGACCCTACTGTTAATCAGAGGGCAGGGCTCTGCCTTCATAGATCACCAGGCAACAGTTGTTAGGAACTGAAGCAAAGCTGTGCCAAACAGACAACTTTGGCTGGGGGTGCTGGGTACAAAGAGGACCAGAGCACATGCTTGATGGAAGGAGTTTGGCATACAGTGGGCCAAGGTACAACTCAGTGGAAGGTTCTGGATATATAGTTGGTAATAGCACAATGCTAGAACTTTTATGGAAGTTTCTGGGTTATTGTGTTAAATATAGGGTAAAGTTTACCTATTTGTGGGTGCTAATTAATCACTTATATAATGTCTGTTCCCTCTTGCTTGACGATATAATTCGGAAAACTTCTAGGTGCACAATAATATACGAAGTCATTTACCTAATACATGATTTGTTGACCTAAGACATGCTCTAAGGATGTTATCTAGTAAAATTAACTTCTTAGCAATATTGAACTTTTTAGGTTTCCATTTCACAGATAAGGAGATGCAAAATTCGAGTCACAGTTCACCTCCAAGGAAGAGCTAACCAATAGTAGTGACTCAAGGCATCAGCCTTCTGCTTTGTAGCAGAAAAATAAGCATGGGAGTCTTAGGCCAACTCTTAGGACTGCTGCAAATACCACATAGGAGACAATGATGCTTCTGTGGGCTGAGAATAAAAAAAAATGAGCCAATTAGAGATTATCCTTTGGGGTGTCCAGTATCTAGGCACAGCGTCATCGGTACACGTTGGGTGAAACAAAACCAGTACCCATGCACACCTGTCTGTTAACACT
Organism: Neodon shergylaensis; assembly: GCA_025134845.1. NCBI lineage: Eukaryota > Metazoa > Chordata > Mammalia > Rodentia > Cricetidae > Neodon > Neodon shergylaensis. The sequence continues at coordinate 2,780,560 of JABTXL010002307.1, read as the reverse complement.
TGTAACAATGCATTCTGCTTAATGTTGTCACTTGCCAGCTTTTTTATCTTCTTGTCTCTTCTCCTGTCATGTCCTATGCTATATTGTTTTCCTCATTGATATGACCACATAACTGTACAAAGTAAGGGGCTATATTAAATCCTGGCAGGGAAGACCTGTCTGTAGGAGTTGGAGGCCAACTGGTCACAAAGTGAACAAGAAATAGGCCGGGCTGTAAAACATCAGTGTCCTCCTATAATGACCCACCTCCTCCAGAAAGTCTCCATTGTTTAAAGATCGCACAGCCTCTGAACCAGTGCCGCGTCATGCGTTCAAACACATGATGGGGAAATTGCCCATTGAAGTAGGATGCTTTCCTTTTTCCTTTCCCCTCTCTTCTGCTTCTTTCTTTCTTTCTTTCTTTCTTTCTTTCTTTCTTTCTTTCTTTCTTTCTTTCTTTCTTTTTTTCTTTCTTTCTTTCTTTCTTTCCATGTATTCTTGGGTCTAATAGACACTGTTCTGGGATATTTGCAACCGTGTGATGACTATGAGGGAAACTAGCATCATTGACTTGGTGCCTTGGGAGAATTTATGGGGATGGTTCTATTGCACTATATCTGATGACCCAGTTCCTTCTGAAATACCCTCTGTGATGTTGCCTTCTATAGTCTAACAAGACAAAAGTCATGGTAGTGAGACGCCATGGTGATGCCACTGTGGGAACTATGCAGGGACTTATGCAGTAACTCTTCCCAAGAAGAGCCATGGTCTCAGAACTCATCCTATAGCTCCTTAGAAGATGAGCAGAATGACAGCTGGGTGGTGGTGGCTCACGACTTTAATCCCAGCACTCGGGAGGTAGAGGCAGGCAGATCTCTGTGAGTTTGAGGCCAGCCTGGTCTACAAGAACTAGTTCCAGGACAGGCACCAACGCTACAGAGAAACCCTTTCTCGAAAAATCAAAAACCAAAAACAAACAAACAAACAAAACTATAAAAACCCAAACAAACAAACAAAGGAAAAAACGAAAATGAACAGAACGGCAGTGGAATTGTGAGACTGTCGTTTAATTTCTTTCTTTTTTTTTTTGACACTGCTCACTGATTGGAATTTTATTATGAGAAAACAGGTTGTTTACAGTTTGGGACTATTCAAACACAATGCTGCTATAGTTGTTTCTGTTTTAAACACAAAGGCTGTACATAGTTTTCTGCGTACCTGAAGATTTCTTTTCATGAGACATTGGTACTTTCCTTTGTAGGAGACTAGTCCTTCTTTTACTAGATTTATCCTTAAAGAGTTTCTTTTATTTTTATTTTATTAAAGGAAATATGTTGTTTAATTTCTTGCAAATAGGTTTTGGTGTAGTCTCAACCAGTTGTTTTCTTACAAACAGGTTTAATGACTCTGTTCTTTTCCATCATATTCTGTCCTCTTCCTGGGGCCTCTTTTGTTAAACAAGTCTTTGTTAAATGAGTCCATTTGACCAGGTGTAATTGGCTTCCCGAAATGCTTGTGTATCTAAACACAGCTAATTTTGCGTGTTCCCCCGTCCTTTGTGACAATGCTTTTTAAATAAGCCAACCAGGAACAGACCGTGAGGTTGAGCATCAGCCCACATGCTGCACCTAAACTCCCACTTACCTTAGAAATAAAAGGCAGAGGCCGCCTTGGTCATGTGTGTTTCTGCTTGCTTGCTCAGTTTGAGATGAGGTGCATACCCCCCCCTTTTTTTTTTTACAAAGTAAATTGCTTTGCCAGGTGACTTTCTCTTTGCTAAGTGTTTCTTTGTAGGACACTGAGTACTTCTTTCCAACAATTTAGGGCTTATGCAGGGTTTCAAATCAGGCTGTGTGTGTTCAGATCCCCTCCCTCAGAGGAAACACATCCCATGCCCTGTTGCCATGGCTGCCAACATTTCTGATTATTGACACTTCTTCAGATTGGTAATGATCCCATGATTGACAGCTTCTTAGTAATGTGCAAAAGGCCCAAGAAAATAGCATACTATAGTCTCCCTATCATTTATTCATCTGTGATTGAGAAGTTTGGGGAAAGTACATACAAGATGAGAATCGAAGGGATCCACTGTCTCTCTGGACCACCTGAGAATGGGGTCACTCTAGCAGTTCAGGGACTGGTGGCTCTAATTGGGTAACCTCTGACACTGATGAAGTTAGATTTGCTACTATGCAAGACACATGACAGTGTTGAGTCCAGGGGTGGTAGGGACCTGAAACATTTGTCCTCAGAGCATCACCACTGTGTATCCAGACTCTGTGCTGGTAGTAGCCCTGGCAGGAACTGCAGCATCCTATTTTGATAGTGGCTGGGGGATGCATAGGTGGGGTTGCAACAGGAATGGTGGTGTTCATGCATTCACTTCCACTCTGTTGGTAGAGCTGGGGCCTGAGGAGTTGTGCATTCCCTTGACTCCTGTAGTATAAGGCTTGCCTTGGAGGGTAATATTCCTCTTGGTCCCCTTTGGCCATGTGTGCTTAGAGCTGGGGTGTCTGATGAAGTGACTTAGTTGCTCCAGGTTCCACAAACACTTCTGTGTATTGGGTAGCAGTGAGAACCGTCCATGCTCCCTCCCCACTCTGTGGTACAGAGGGGCAGCAGGACCCATGTGGGCATCCACCTTTGATCCTGGTATTGCTGCTAGTCCCTGTCTGACTGGCCATACTCTTGGTCTCTGGGATTCACATCCTTCTCTTCTGGTTCTGGACGATACCTTCCTATATGCCCTTTTGGGTTATAACACATGCTCTCTACCATACAAGGCAGCCGGCAGGCTTGGGTCACCAACGTTGCACTGGGCTAAGCTGAATTTACAAGGTACCTTTCCCCTGACTCAGTGTAGTAGAATGCCTATAGGATTTGGAACATGGGAATACATGCAGTTTCCTGACCCCTAAAGTAGTGTGAACTCAGACGATAGATCATGTCTTAATATTGCACCTGGTTATATACTCAAGTTGCCTGAGTGTGTGTTTGGGGTGGGGGGGGTGAAAGACATCAAGTCACTTAGCTAAGATTGTGGGAAAACCTGTGAGGACTGGGAACATTTCCAGCAGCTGGGATGGCCACACCCACACTGATAGAGTTCACCCAGACACTCCTGCACCCCAACTCCTGCAGAGGAACCTTCTCTTCCTGTAGCCAAGGAGCCAGAGTGCCGGGTGCCTAGTATCGGGTCTCTCTTCCTATGCTGGCATTCCAGGTCTGAGTCATACATGATTACAGGCCCTCTTGCAGGTCTCCAGGATGCTCCCTTGGATGGCCGCCCCCAGAGCATTTCTAACTCCTCCTCCCTCCCATCTTTGAGGAGGAGCTAAGTGATGAGAGGCCCGATTCAGTCACCCTGAGCTCGCAATGTTACACATTTAGTAATCCTGGAACATATGCTACATGGAGTGGAGTGGATGTTGCAACCCTCACCCGTGGGCCTGTCAGGCCTTCATTAGTTTACATAACAGAGTGAATGAGAGCCATTCATTCTGGGGAGTCTACAGGCAACCTCTTGAGAGAATAAACTCTAGAGCGAGAGTATGTGAAACCATGGATTCTTGTCCTGTTCATTTCCGGCTTGCTGTTTTTTACTAATTCCTTAGAAGATGTCCCTGAAACTGGGCTTTCTTTACATATATCTACTTTAACCATGACCTAATTAGATAAGAAATAACCTTATTCCATTCTAATTTTTCTAACAGACCCAGAGAAATTAAATGACATTTAGAATTGAACAAGACATACATGACAGAACCGTGACTCAGATTCAGGTCTGATCCCAACAACAACCACCCCCCCAGGACTGTCCTCTCCACCACAGCTCACAGTTTAGTTATAGCATCACAAAGTCATTGCGGGGGGTGGGGAGGTGTGTCCTAGATTTTCTACTTTTAAAGATCGAATGTGTTTAGTATTCATTTTGTGTTAAGACTCGGATCTTAGTATTTTAGTTTTCTTGTACCTGTCTGTCTGAGATCTCTTCAGGGAAGTTATTTAATATTTTTGTGTTTGAGTTTCAGCTTTGTAAATTGGAAATAAGAGCAAAGCATTGCTGTATGAGAGACTTCTTAGGGGAGATCACACACACACACACACACACACACACACACACACACACACACACCCTTACTCACCTCAGAAAGGGGAGTCATACTAGACCAAAGTAAAAGTTGCACCAAGGTCTTGTGAGGCCGGAAAAGATTCCATCTTTGTGTTGGAACCTTGTTGGACTTTGTACTTCATCTCCCACCCCCTGAGGAAAGCTGAGGGTTGCTAGCCCCCTTTTAGGGGAAAGTATTAGCTAATGGGAAAAACCCAAGCTACACAAAACTGCTGACAAGATGCTGACCACCTAGCTTTCCCTATGGGTTGAATAACAATGGACCAATCAGATAAGGCTCCAGGCAGACCCTGTGTTAGCAAAGGGTCAGCAGATGTCTGGAGGACATAACCAGGGGGCGCTATTGCTATCCCCCTCAGATAATAATAGTCTATCAAGAGCTAACAGCTAAGCTTCACCTAACCGTCAGCCAATTATAATATACGATAAGTAATTTTGTACTTTGAAACTATAACCTTGTGACTGTTTTGTGGTTTTGTCTTTATAAACCCTTTACAATAGTAGACGGGGTCCTTCTCCCTCCATCTGCCGTGTCAGACTGTGAGGCAGAGGACCCGTGCTAGCCCGTACTTAATACACTAAACCTTGCTTTTGCATCAGGAAGAATGTGGCTCCATGGTGGTCTTTTTGGCAGTCTCAGGACTCAGGAACAACAGTTTAGCCTGGTGAACTTGTTGATTGGGTTTACCAACAGGAGTGTGGATGAAAGGCCACTTACAGGAGGTTGACTCAGAAGCAGCTCCCTCCCTGAACAGCCCACCTAACATGGGGTGGGGGAGCAGGGACAAACTCATGACAGCTATAATGCTGGAGCCCTCTCTCAGCCAGCTCTGCAGGACCGAGAATCTCCTCTTCTGCAGCCTGGAGGTTCAGCCTCCTCTTCTGCAGCCTGGAGGTTCAGCCTCCTCTTCTGCAGCCTGGAGGTTCAGCCTCCTCCCCGCAGCAGATTTTCAGCAGGGGAGGGGCCTTGGAGAACCTTACAATTGTCAGTTTTCCCAGACAAGTGACATTGTTCACCTCCTCTGGAGTGCCTCCATCTTCCCCCTCCTCCTGGAAGGAATGTCTCAACTCTGAGGAAATGATTCTACACCAAGCGTTTGTGCTAAAGTCCAGAAGAAAGGATGTGTGTCATGGGGTAGACTGAGTTTTCCCTGCCCCTTTCCCCTCTGGAAGAGAAGAAAAGCCGGATCAGGAGAGGAGAGGACACGAGAATGCTTCCTCTCACTGTGATGAAATACATCGGCAAAAGCCACTTGGTGGAGGAAAAGTATATTCTGACTCTCAGTTAAAGGGGACAGTCTATCCTTGCAGAGAAATAAAGGCAACAGGAGCTTGAAGCACCTGGCCACACTGGTCACAAGGCACCATGGTCAGGAAGCAGAGACTGATGAATACATGCTGCTTCTTACCCCGTTTCCCCACTTACACTCCACAGATCAGTTCTGGGGAATGGTGCCACTCACACTGGGCAGGCCTTCTCGCCTCAATGAATACAATCAAGATTGTGTATGTAATCTAAAGGCCTTCTCTGAGGTTTTTTTCGATCTCATCTTGTTGAGAATTAAGATTAACCATGACAGGCTTCTTTTCATCCCTGCTTGGACAGGGCTGTATCTGGAGGAAAGAGACACAGGGAACAAGGAGACCGTAATTCTTGTTCTGATTTTTCTAACCTGCTATGCATAGTCAGGCAATTCTGTTTCTATTTCTGGAGCACAGACTTTCTAGTTTTTGAAGTGACATTGATGGGTCCTTTCAGCTCAGATTTTAGGATTGCTATTTATTAAACCACCATGGAAGAAAGCTGGGGAGGCAGAAAGAGCATTTTCATGAGTCAGTTTATATAGGATGAAAGTCTGTTTTTGAGACAGGCAGAGTCATCTTTCCTTGGCATGACCATGATGTCAGTGGCTTGAACAGGGCCAGAGCTGGTTAATTTTAGTCTTGTAGTGTGGGTATTCAGCCAGGTTGATAATTATATATATAAACAGATGTTACAAATGCTAATACTTGTAGTACGATTGAGCATCCATTGGATATAGACCCCAAAGTGGTATTGCTGGGTCTTGAGGAAGGTTGTCTCCTAATTTTCTGCGAAATCGTCACACTGACTTCCAAAGGGGCTATACCAGCTTGCACTCCCACCAGCAATGGAGTGGTGTTCCCTTTACCCCACAACCTCTCCAGCATAAGTTGTCATCAGTGTTTTTGATCTTGGCCATTTTTGCAGGTATAAGATGGAATCTCAGAGTTGTTTTGATTTGCATTTCTGTGATGACTAAAGATGTTGAACATTTCCTTAAGTGTTTTTCATCCATTTTAGATTCCTCTGTTGAAAGTTCTCTGTTTAGGTCTGTACTCCATTTTTTTTCTTGGATTGTGTATTCTTTTGGTGAGCAATTTCTTGAGTTCTTTGTATAATTTGGAGATCAGACCTCTGTCTGATGTGGGGTTATTGAAGATCTTTTCCCATTCTGTAGGCTGTTGTTTTGTCTTGTTGATCATGTCCTTTGCTTTACAGAAGCTTTTCAGTTTCAGGAGGTCCCATTTATTAATTGTTTCTCTCAGTGTCTGTGCTACTGGAGTTCTATTTAGGAAGTGATCTACTGTGCCAATACGTTCAAGTGTATTTCCCACTTTCTCTTCTATGAGGCTCAGTGTGGTTGGCTTTATGTTGAGGTCTTTGATCCAATTGAACTTGAGTTTTGTGCATGGCAATAAAATTGGATCTATTTTTATTCTTCTACATGTTGATATCCAGTTATGCCAGCACCATTTGTTGAATATTCCTTTCGTTCCATTTGATATTTTTTGCTTCTTTGTCAAAATTCAGGTGTTTGTAGATTTATGGATTGATATCTGAGTATTGATATTTGGTTCCATTGGTCCTCCTGTCTGTTTTTATGCCTATACCAGGCTGTTTTCAGTACTGTAGCTTGGTGGTAGACTTTGAAGTCAGGGATTGTGATGCCTCCAGATGTTCCTTTATTATACAGGACTGTTTTGGCTATTCTGGATGTTTTGCTTTTTCATAGGAAGTTGAGTATTATTCTTTTGAGATCTGTGAAAAATTTTGCTGGGATTTTGATGGGCATTCCATTAAATGTGTAGATTGCCATTTTTACTATGCTAATTCTACCTACCCAAGAGCATGGGAAATCTTTGCATTTTTTGGTGTCTTCTTCAATTTCTTTCTTTAAAGATTTAAAGTTCTTGTCATATAGATCTTCCATTTGTTTGGTTAGAGTTACTCCGGGATATTTTATGCTATTAGTGGCTATTTTGAATGGTGATGTTTCTCTGATTTCTTTCTCAGCTTCTTTAATCATCTCTATGTTCATAGCAGCTTTTTTGTCATAACCAGAACCTGGAAACAATCTAAATGCCCCTCGACCGAAGAATGGATAAGGAAAATGTGGTACATTTACACAATGGAGTACTATACAGCAGAAAAAAAATCTTGAAATATGCGAGCAACTGGATAAATCTAGAAAACATCATATTGAATGAGGTAACCCAGACCCAGAAAGACAAACATCATATTACTCACTCATAAGTGGCTTTTTGACATAAAGCAAAAAAAAAAACCAGCCTACAATTCACAATTCTAGAGAACCTAGACAACAATGAGGACCCTAAGAGAGACATACATAGATCTAATCTTCATGCGACATAGAAAAAGAAAAGATCTCATGAGTAAATTGGGAGCATTGGGGCTATGGGAGAGGGTAGAAGCGAAGGAGAGAGAGGAAGGGAGGGAAGCAGAGCAAAAACTATATAGCTCAATAAAAATATTCAATAAATAAATAAAATGGTAGAAAAATAAAAAAAACAACAAAAACCAAACCAAATACTAATACTAATTTTTATGTTGTTCTCTCTCTCTCTCTCTCTGTGTGTGCGCGCGCATCATGTTGCTGTGTAGAGGGCATGTTCTTGTCTCTGTGTGCAGGAGATGTACTTGTGTGTGTGTGAAGGGGGTATGTGGTCAGATGACGTTTAGCCGTCAGTCCTTGCCTTTCTAGCATGTAGGAGATGGGTTCTCTTCATCATTATGCATTTCAGGCTTGCTGGCCTACTATCTTCTGGAGTTATCTTCTCCGCCCATGTCTGTCTGGATGTGCTAGGGTTATAGACACCTGTGCTCCTGAGTCTACTTCTATGGGGATTCTGGGGATGTGGACTCAGGTTGCCAGGCTTGCATGGCTAGTGATTTCGCATGCTGAGCTACTCCCTCAGGTCCTATAAAGCTTTTAATGTTGCTGCTAACGTGAATGAAATAACCGCATCAGTCAGTGTTCCATTACTGCAACACAAATACTTTAGTCAAACAACACATAAGGAGAAAATTGCTAATTTTGGCTACAGTCAGCTCTCTCAGTCCATGGTAGAGTCCCCCTTTAGGGGGCTGTGAAGAAAAGGAAAACAAGAAAATATGCATAGCCCACGGTAACACAGAATCCTTCCAAAGGCTCTATCTCCTGAAGGTTTCATTCCGTTCTAATGCGCGTACAAGATGGGGACTAAGCCTTCATCTTTTGGGGTTTGCAGACCCTTATCCAAAGCACACTGCCTATATTTAAAGCTCACCTCAGTAGCCCAAGTTCTGTAGTGTAGAGAAAGAATGATGGAATACAGCCCAAAACAATTATTAATAAGAAACTTTTCTGTTTATCTACTTCAGTGGCCACAGTACCTAGAAAAAGGACCGAGCACTCAAATTTTTGTGAAGGCATAAGATGTATGATAAATATCAAATGGGAACACCATTGAGTGTTCTCCATTATCCAAGCAACAGGCTCTTTAAATTCATGTTCAGTAGCAGCAACAATTACAAAAAGCTTCACTTCAAATTATCTTATCTGTTTAGTCTCAGACGTAATTGATCCTTAATTAAAGGTGTTATCATGTAAGAAGGAATTTAGATGCTAGGCAAGCCGATGTAATCAGCCCCGGTGGGTCTGCGTGAGGTTTTGTTGGCCCTGAGAGGCAGTCCACAGTTGGAACTGGATATCTTTGGTTGACCTTTCACCTTCTGACTCCTCAGTTTTTGTATCCATAAAATTAGGATTTAGTGAAGCAGTTCCTAGTTTGCTGGTGTGCACCATGAGGGTGTAGATCCAGTCCATTGTGGAGCAGAAGACACTGAGTATGAGGTGGTCCATTGCACCATGTCCATGGTCAGGGCAGAGAGGGACTATCACAGACATTCAGCTTGCTTTCCTCCTTCTCATCCAGTCTGTACTCCCAGTGCATGGGATGATGCAGCCCAGATTCCAGGAGAGCTTTCCCTCCTCAGTCAAACTTCTCTGGAGACACCTTCGGGATCACATCTAGAAGTGTGTGTCCCCTAGGGGACTCCAAATGCAGCTATGTTCACCATGATGATCCGTCGTAGGTGTTAGACCCAGGTTTTATGTTTGGCTTTCTGCTTGTCTACAGGATCTTAGCAGTTGCCTCGCATCTCTGGGATTTGTTTTCCTTGTTTGTCACCCAACTATTGTACAGTATCCTGGCAAGAGGATTAAATAGTAGAAGTGCCTGCGTCTTCTGCATGCTCTTGTATGGTTCCCTAGAAAGAATTTTGCTGCTTTCTCGGATTCTTTATGGGGAAATGCAACAGATCCAACATAAATACCCAGATCATGGGGGCTGGGGCAAACACCTTAGCCTTTCACTTGGGCAGTCCTGATCTCTAATATTTGAGGCTCAGCTTGCATATATTTGGCCAAATTCACAAACTGTTTTATCATAAAAACAAAACCTTCAGCTACAGTTTCTAAACAAGACCATGATGAGAAAAGGAGCCTAGGGTCTTTGGGACCATGGGGCTGAGCTAGGGTAAGGGTAAAGGCCTGGGCCATTGCAGCCATCTAAGCTTTCGTGCAGACTGTGACATTAACACGAAGAGACAAAGGCCTGGCTTGCTGGTATATACCTGCAGTCCCAGCACTCTATTTTTCTAAAGATTATTTATTTATTATGTACACAACATTCTGCCTCCATGTATGCCCACACACCAGAAGAGGGTTCCAGATCTTATTACAGATGGTTGTGAGCCACCATGTGGTTGCTAGGAATTGAACTCAGGACCTCTAGAAGAGCAGACAGTGCTCTTAACCACTGAGCCATCTCTCCAGGCCCGTCCCAGCACTCTTGAAGTAGAGGCAAGTGAATGATGAACTTGAGAGCAGCAGGAAGGCTGTATAACTTAGTCTTGGAGCTCAGACCATCCCTGCAGAGGCAGAAGTGAGCAGGAGGGATGTTAAGTGGCTTGCACATTTGAATATCTCCTGTGATCTTGAGAAGGAGGACACAGGGAAGCCAGGAGACAGGTTCAAAAGTATAGCAATGACCATATACCTTTATATCTATTCATCCAAAAGGGGCTTTGAGACTTGCAAGCATCAGACCTGACCTTAACGTGTGCTGACTTATACTTGAAAAAAAAAAAAAACCCTCTGGCTTGGCTCCACTCTGACACTAAATCCTCACCCCAATAGCTTCACAGACAGAGCCTGAGCCTCACCCATAACTGCTCCTCTCTTGGGAAGAGCTTTCTGAGTTGGTGATGTGCTTTGTGGCCAAGCCACAGGGAGCAAACTGGCCGTGTGTCTACCCACACCCATCCCATTCTTACAGACAGAAGATTTGATGATGGGTCTCATTGAGCTGACAAACAGGAAGGAGACCAGCCCCAGTTTGCAGGCATTTTAACTTATTTCACAGCTAATATAGCATCTGGGGCACATTTTCCTACTTTTATGCCAATTTTTATGTGTTTCTGTCACACAATCGGAAGCCAGGATCATAAAAAAGAAGGAAAACAGTACAAAAAAATAAAAGTAAATAAGCACATTCCATTTTAACGCTCCCAGGAGCACCGAGGCCAGCAGGCTATGAAAGAGAGAAAGGGAAAAAGGAAGGGAAAGGGAGGGCGGGAAGGGGGAGAAAGAATGAGAGAGAGAGAGAGAGAGAGAGAGAGAGAGAGAGAGAGAGAGAGAGAGGAGAGAATTGGAAAAGACCATTCCCATCCTCATTGTCTCCTGGAACAGCTGACAGAGGTTCTGAGCTGAGGAAAGGTACAGCCTGTGCAGTCTAGAACTTACTATTTATTGCTTGAATGGCCTGGTGTCAATCAACATTCCTCTGTGGGTCTGTGACTCACCTGTAACAGGTAAAACTTGTGTTCTATACTCTCTGAGTCCCTACTTCTACAGTTTCATTTGCCACCCACCTCACAGGGCATGCAGCTGGCTGTGCACATCCTGCTGTTGATCTTATCTCAGGGCTTTAAAAGCTGACCTGATCTCCTCTACTTTAGGACACAGGTCTCTCTCTGTTGTTGGGAAACTGGAGGACACTTTCCTTGAATGCTGAGTCGTTCTAATTTGTAAAAAGTAATTAATAGATACCATTCAACGTTGGGGATTCCCAGAATAGATAGGTTCTATTTATATCTGTCTGTTTACACTAACTAGCGAAAATGGTATTTGCTTCAGCAGAAGACGAAATGTGGTGATTTGGGTTAAATATAACTTTTTAAATGTTTTCCATAAATAACTTTTATGTAGGCAAGAGCTCAGGAATTTTAAGCATAGACTTCTATATCATACTCAAATTTGAGTTCAGACTCTTAAACGTAGCCTTAGGTCTTTAAGGAAAATTACACTCTGGGCTAGAGAGATGACCCGACTACTAAAAGCACTTGCTACTCTTCTGGAGCATCTTAGTTAGGTTCCCAGCACCCACACTGGGTGGCTCCAAATTACCTGTAATTCCAGGGCATCTGACACCACTAGCCTCTACGGGCACTGTCACTAGTTTGTGCATACCCACAGATAGACAGACAGACATATGCAAAATTAAAAAGAAACCTAAAATAAAAGCTGTATTCAGAAAAAATTTTTTTAACTGCAAAATTGGAGGACTCACAATGCCTGCCCCACCAATTTATTACAGAGATTCTGTGGGAAAGTACAGAGCATTTGTCAAGGTGTTCAGCAAGATAAGGGTTAAATAATTCGTAGACAGTGAGAAACGTAGGATAAAAATAAGCCAATGAGATTGAACTGGGCCTTAAAGAAAGCAATGTTTGAACACAAATAAGGAGATACATATGGTGGTGCATGTCTGTCATGAAAGCACCAGGGAGGTCAAAGCTGAAGGGCATCCTGCTTTGAAGGCCAGCCTTGTGTACAGAGTGAGCGCTGTCCCAGTTGTGAGTTACTGTGGATAGACTACAAGCAGATCCAGCAGCGAATCATTGGTGTGGAATAGTTTTTGCCTGTGTACAGCTGTGCTACCATTTGTTTTTGCTGCGTTTGTTTAACTATGTAAAGATGTGCTGCATTTGTTTCACCTTGCCTGCCTCAGGCACCTGATTGGTCTAACAAAAAGCTGAATGGCCAATAACCAGGCAAGAGTGGGGTAGGTGGGGCTGTTAGGCACAGAGAAGAATAGGAGAAAAGAGAAGAAAGAAGAGAATGAGGAAAAAGAGAGGGACGCTCCTGGGGTCAGAAGTCAGGCAGCTGCTAGACAGACAGACATTCAGACAATAGGAAAGCAAGACAGAGAGAAAAAAAGAAAGGAGGAAAGAAGGGAGGGAGGGAGGAGGGAGGTAAGGAAGAAACATAAAAATCCTGAGGCAAAAGGTAGATAAAGAGAAGAAGGTTAATTTAAGTTAAAAAAAAAACTAGCCAGAAGCTAGCATAAACTAAGGCCAAGCACTCATAAATGATATTAACTCTCCCTGTCTTTATTTAGGAGCTGGTTGGTAGCCCATGTACACCGTTTCGTTGCTATGGCTTTGTAATTCCTCCTAGGGGAACACTGGATTTGTGTCCCACCCCCTGAACACATCTGGCTTTACCACTTGCTTTGGCAGATAGGAATTGAGGGCAGTGATGTCATGACCGCTCTATAGGTGAGTGAAGCTAAAGAGAGTGGACGAATAGGAGGGGGAGAAGCTTAGTTGGCAAGTGCTTGCTCTGGAAGCATAAGGACCTGAGTTCAAGACTGCCCCCTACACACACACACAAAAGCTTTCATGGTATGAGTTTGTAGACCCAGCACAAGGGAATAAGACACAGGGAGACCCTGGGGACTTGATAGGCAGCCTGCTTAATCTACTTGACAAGTTCCAGGCCAGTGAAAAATGTTACAATTAAGACATGAGGGCAGGGTTGTCCGTGAGAGGTCTTACTGAATACAGGTACCTGCTGTCAAACCTGGCTATCTGAGATTGATTCCTGGGTCCACATGGTGGAAGGAAAGAAATGGCAAGTCCAAGTGCTACCTCCCACCCGTGTGCTGTGGCATGCTCGCAGCTGCTTCCCACATAAATAAACAAATGGAAAGAGAGTTTTTTTTCCAAAGTCTGAGGTAACCATGCCTGAGAAATAACACTTGGCATGGACCTCTGGCCTGTAGACACAGACACACACACACGCGCACATACATGCACACACACACAACACACACACATGAAGACAGCGGAAGACTCAAGCACACTCGAAAGCAAATGAACGCACATGTACTCTGTACACGCAGAAAATATCAAAGCACAATGGCTGTCACACAAATGTGTGAGCCTTAAGCTAGCTTTGTACCAGAAATAAAGAACAGTTAGAGTCCACTAAAGTTCACAGAAAAAGAGGCAGAGAACAATTCATTCCAATTTGTACAAAGCAAAACACTGTGCTTGCTTTCGAGTATATAGAATCAGAGAAGTGATGAACGCAGAGATGGCACTGAAGATGAATACCCCCAATATGGAGAATTCTGAGATAGCCATCAAGAAAAATGCACTGTAAAATATCTGGAGACCCATTGATGCCATTTCTCTGATCTCACTGCCGTGGTACACGTATGACCAGCCTTCAACCTTTATCTCTTTGTTTTTTATTATCTTTTTAATCTCGGTCTCTCCTTCAGGGAAATCTTTCTCCTATATTCAGATTACAAAAGGTCCCCTTGCTACATGCTGCAGTATTAGGGCTGTTTTCTCTTCTCTCATTATTTGTCCCGGGTCTGTATCTCCACTGGGTTGTAAATTCCAAGGAGCACAAATTGAAACTGTTTTGTTCAACAATATAATCCCTGTACCTGGCAGGATATCTGACAGTGGATGGGCGTTCAATAAACATTCGAAAATAAATGAGTCCCCAAGTGGATGGCTGAGAAATAAAAATGGCTCACCCCGAACTAAATCAAGCTAAAATAGAGGCTTGAATTCCAAAGGTTGATATCCATGAACACAGGTATAGGCTGGCTCCTCTTGGAGTAAGGAAAAAGAGAGGACACAAGTTACTTCCTGCAGCTGAGAATAGGGGCTGGAAGTCATAGAACTGGTTGCTAGGGAGGCTGTGGAGAGCCTCTAGCAAGGAATTGTACTTCTCACCAATAGACACCACCCACATAAAGAGGATTAAACAAAACATTAACTTGAATATCCATACCCTTTGACTTAAAACTTGAACTCAAAAAAGCCATTAGATGTAGCCAAACTTTTAGGAGCAAAGATAACCATGCTGAGAATTACTTTTGTCAACTTGACAGGATCAAGAACCCCAGAGACAAGGCTCCCAGCCTGCCTTTGGGGGAGTTTCTTGATTTGGTTAATAGAAGAGGGAAGAATGAACTCCCAAATGAGAGTGGTGTTCTTCCTGGAGGAGGGGTCCTGGACTGGACAGAAGGAAGCGTGAAGTGAACACTAGCATTCCTTTCTCTCTCTGTCCTGACTGTGGACAGTGTGACCAGCTGCCTAAGGCTCCTGCCACCATCTTGTCTCTGCTATGATGGCCCGGAGTCTTAAACTGTGAGCTAAAATAGGCCCTGCCGTCCTGAAGTTGGTTTTGCCGGGTATTTTTGTCTTGGCAATGTGTAAAATTGCTAATATAATAACTTCTGATCTCAGTCATAGAGGAAACAAGATCTCTACTAGTAAGAACATTGCTTTTAGGGTTATTGTTGCTTAAACTCTGAGAACATGGGTCCTGGGATAATAGAAATGAATTCTAAATAATTCTGCGTCCACTGATTAAGAGCTCTCAGGCCATTACCCAGCAATGCAACCTCCTTGTCCCACCCCAGGCTTCCTCTGCAATGGTAAGAATGCATTAATCAATACACGCCTGCAAAGTGGGAGTTACGCATCTGTCTCCTTTCCACATCACCCACTGATTGCTCTTTGAAGAAGCAGTAGTTCCCACTGACATTTCAAATCCTCAGGTTTTTGTTTGGTTCTTCTTTATGGTTCTTAACAGCAAGGGAGTCTGTTGCAGTCTCTGTGTTAGCTTAAGGGTAGCAACAAGATGAGGAAGGAAAGGGGCCGGTGTGTGTGTATGCATGTGTGTGTGTGTATGTGTATGAGTGTGTGTAGGGATGCATGGACATGTATGTTTGGGTGTGCACATATGTTTATTAATGTTCATGTGTGTATATATCTGTGTGCAGATATGTATATGTGTGTGTGCCTTGTGTATAGTATTGGTGTGTGTATGCATGTGTTCACAGGTGCACGTGTGTGTCCCTCTGTGCATGTGTGTATGTATGCATGTCTTGATATATGAGGGTTTGTGCATGAGTGTGCATATGCCTATGTGCATGCATGCATTGTGTGTTATGTACATGTATGTATATGCCTTGTGTGTCTCTGAAAATGTGTGTGTGCAACTATGTGCTTGTATGTATGCATGTGTGTCTGCATGTATATGTGCTTGTGTGTGCCTATGTGTATTGTGTACCTGGATGTGTATATGTGTCCATACATCTGTGCATGCCTATATATGCAAGTTTGTGCCTGCATGGGCCTGCCTGTGTGTATAATCCACTGAGAGTGTATATTCTGGCTGTATCCTCCTCTGTCCTGAGCTGCTTTTGTTCTCACTGAGAAGAATCTATGTTTGAGCACAGAATATTCTTTCTAGCTTAAAAGAAAGAAAAGGCAAAGCACAGAAATA
Source organism: Neodon shergylaensis (assembly GCA_025134845.1). Taxonomy (NCBI): domain Eukaryota; kingdom Metazoa; phylum Chordata; class Mammalia; order Rodentia; family Cricetidae; genus Neodon; species Neodon shergylaensis. The sequence continues at coordinate 2,764,486 of JABTXL010002307.1, read as the reverse complement.
CCCAAACCGAACTTACGCTGGGGACTATACAGCCATAACTAATAGATTTAATGGGCTGTGTGGCATGTCTGACTGTGTTCTTGACGAAACAGGAGACTAAGGCTCTAAAAATAGACAAAAGATGAGCTGTGTTTGAATGTTAGGATTATGAAGCTGGCATGCTGGCTCCATCTTCTAGAAACTGTTTCTGGAACCCAGTTTTGTATAAAAATGAACCCGAGGTTAGAAAATATTATTTCATCATTTCCAAACCTTTCTGAAGCTTCTCAAGTCCTGGCATAAGGCCTTTCTAGTCTAACCGTATAAACGTGGGCCAGTTATTTCATTACTTTGGCTCTGCTTTCTCATCTGGAGTATGACAGACTCCACTTGCAGAAGTAGGACACCTACACGACGAAGAACATGAACGATAATACAATAGAATGTTGAGGATTAAATAATAAATATTTAATGTCTTCATGTTTTTTTGGGAAATCAGATTTCCTTCTGTGCCAAGTGGCTCACTATCAGCACAACAGAACATGGAGTTCACTAACTCCCTCCCAGGGTGCATTGGGAGAGACTTAGTGCTGGCTCAGTGCTTCTGCGGGGCTCACTGAAAGGCCGTGGCAGGTGGTCTGTGGTAGAGCAAAGGATTCACCTCACTTGAGAGCCCATAATTCCCTGATGGTCCTCCTACCAGGCCAGGAGCAGTCCCCAGTTCCTATGAGGCAGAGGGAGAACTGAGCCCTTACTCGCTCCTTCATGATGTTCAACATCCAAATGGGATTACCTCTCTTTCCACATAGCAACATAACCTTCTCCTCCAGGATGACAAGCCAGGATTAACTCAGCTGCTCCAAGCAGCTAGGGCAGCATTTGTCTCTATGCAGTACAATGGAAGGGACTTAAGGGAGCATTTATTTCCAGGGCTTCATCTTACAGTAGAGCAATCAGAGTAGTTAAGTAACTCAGCCAAAGCCACACATCAGACACTAGGAGCACCCGCAGCAGGAGGTCATGCAATTCCTGCCCGGAAACAAACTTTTAGACCAGCAGGAAAGACTTTGGGTCCTGAAGGTTCGTCTGAAATGGAAGAATTCATAGGACCTGGGATGGTCATGTGGAGGTAGGCTGGGTCCAGACTTTGAAATCTCGTACCAGTGACTAACGGGAGCTGGAGATCAAGGTCAGGTATACACCGGAAATGATTATAGTTCCTTCTCCGAAGCTTCCACACAGGGTAAGGAAAAACAGCAACACCTACAGACTCTTGAAATGAATCTCTGCCAGGCTTGCTAAGGAACAGACCCTGTAATCAGTCACCAAAGCTTCTTCTACACCCCCCTCCAGGGCACCTGCCATGACAACTGTCACTTCCCGAGCAGCTTAGAGTCCTGAAGTGGCCTGGAAGTAGAGAGGGAGGCAGGGAGGCCACTCCCACACTGTGGTGGCCTCGCAGCACTGGTAGAGGCTTTGAAGCACAATAGGGAGGCTGGAGGAAGCAAGGGCCTGGGAAACACACTTTTTCCTCTGCCAGGCAAGGCTGAGCTGCAGCAGGGGCGCCTCTCTCAGCTGACAAACCCACAGGCAGATCTGAGAGCTGGAGTCTCTCCCTGGAGCTTTTCAGGGCCACCCGTGTTGCTAATCACTCTGTGGCCTCATAGAAGAACAAGGAGACACAGGGGGGTGGGTCATTAAAAAGACACCAGCCGAGAGCAGTGCCACTTTGGTTCTGGAGCCTTCTATCCCACTGCCCTTTCCAAGGGACTCCTAATGGAAAGGGATGGGCACAAACTAAACATGCCTCTCAAGGAAGAAGGATTCACCTTTTGGCTCGTTGTCTTGTAAAAGGCAAATTCCAGCAAATAAGGCAGGAAACAGCAGAAGTAAGTATGTGCTCAACACGGTTCCATGACCTAATACATGATGCTATTGACAAGTCAGAATCAGTGTCTTTCCTGTGTTGGACAGTCCTGTCTCCAGTCTTCTCTCCTCACACCAGGAGATACTTTGCACAAGGTCTTGGGTACCTCATCATCCGTCTCAGAAACATGTGTGCTGGATGCCGTGTTTTCAGGGCAGTCCTCTATGCTGTGAGGAGGCTGAGTGGCAAACACATCCTTTTCTTAAGAGCAAATATGTATTTGATTGGATGGGTTCCACGACAAAGAAAAGAAAATCCATCTGTATTTTCCCTTTTGGTTTCCTGACAATGAGGATAATCCTCAAAATTGAAATGGGAGAATGGCATTTGTTAGCAGGAGAACGGAAACTTGACATATGAACAGGAGAGACACGATTGTTCTCTGAAAGGCCAGTCCTCTCAGCTTGGAAGAGACACTGAGACAGCTGTTAAGTAAGATAACTTGAGTCATTGACTGGCTTTTGGAGAGTCTTGATTTTTTGTTTTAATTTTATTTAGCGTGGGGGTGAGATGGGAAGAGGGCATATGAGGGCCCAGGTACAGGGGGAGCGCAGTTGGTGTATGGAGGTCAAAGAACAACTCTCAGGCATATGTGTCGTACGTACACTGTGCTTCCAAGAGTCAAGTCCAGGCCATCCGGCTTTCACAGCAAAAGCAATCTTTTTACCGGGGAAGCATTCTTGCTGGCCCTTGAAGAACTTTGCTAAAATAGAAAACTTTGGAGACATGACACTTACTGCTCTTCCAGAGGACCTAGGTTCAGTTTCCAGCACCTACATGGCAGCAGAAAGGTGCTTCTAACTCCAGCCCCAGGAACACAGGTTCCCTCTTCTGGCCTGTGGGCACATGCACTTGTGTGCAAATACCCACACACTTACACACACAATTAGAAAAAAGTGTTTTTAAGAGGAAAATGTCCATGATGATTCAAAATGGACAAGGGGTTTCTATCAACTCCTGTCCAGTGAGTAGAATGCCAGATCTCAAAGACAGGTTAGAACAGGGTGTCTGCTGGTGTTAAGATTCTTAAGAAGTTATGGTAACCTGGCTTTGGTACTGCAGGCTTCTACCTTGGAAACCAAGATGGCAGAATTGAAAGTTCTTTGTCATTCTGGTCAGTTGAGTGAGATATTATCTCAAGTTAAAAAAACAAAAACTGGAGATATATAACTCAGTGGTGGAGAGCTTGTTGCTAAAACAGACTCAATCCCTAGTTCTCCACTTAATTAATTAACTACCTACTTAATTAATTTTAATAAAGAAAGTAGGATACTTTGCTGGGATAGGGATGTTTCTCAGTTTGTAGTTGCCTAATGTATTGCTTTACATTGTAATGATAAAAAAAAACTGACAAAGCAACTTGTGGAAAGAGAAGTTTGTTTTGGCCCGTGGTCAAGGGTACAGTCCATCCTGATGGGGAAGTCACTGAAGAAGAAGCTATGGCAGCTGCTCTCACTGTGTCTGCAGGAGAGTGGATGAATGCTTGGGCTCAGCGAACTCCCTATACTCGGGAATCCCAGCCCAGGAAATGGTGTTGCTCATTTCAGGGTGGATTCTCTACCCTCAGTGAACTAAATCAATTTAATCCCTCACAGTCAAGCCCAGAAGTTTGTCTTTCAGGTGATTCTGGAATCTGTCAGATTTGCTATCAGTAAAAACCCACATACCTAAAATACACAAGGCCTTGTATTGCCTGCAAACCCAGCACTTGTATGTAGAGGTAATGAAGTCAGAAGTTTGAGGTCATCTTTAAGCTACTAGAAAGTATAAGGTCAACTTAGAACTTAAGACTTCACATCTAAAAATATAAGTTAAAAATAGAATAAAAGATGTTTTATGTTAATGGCAAATGTTATGAAGAAAAACATGTAAGTTTATGACATACAATAGAAATCACACATCTTTATGTTTTGATACTATTTGAAGAAAGTCTTTCTTTTTCAACCTTAGGTGGTCTCACCTCTTGCTTGCCTGGGCCTGCCACAGGACAGTTAGTCTTGTCTGGAGATGGTTTGGGCTTTTATAGACCCTGTGAAGGAGTGCTGTTTGCATCTAGTGAGCAGAGATCAAGCATGCGGTTCAGATCCCACAGTGGACAGGACAGCTTCCCACAACAGAGAATTACATGCCTTAAAGCACCGAGAGCGCCAACATTGAGACGCTCTGTACTCAAGCAGGCCTTCTCCACAGAGGTAAAAATTGATTTTAGGGAATGAAAGACAATCTTAGTTTATTCCTTTGTGGATCACAGATCCACATTCAACACATGAATTTCACAGCACAGGGTGTTTTAGAACAAAAAGCCTCAAAGGCCCCTTAGGGGAATGGTAATGAAAACAAGATTGGGAAACACTAGTGTGGAGCAGGGATTAGCAGATCTTTTCTTCCTAGAGCCAGAAAATGAGTCAGCCTCTGTGCTTCTGTACTTCTTACAGCAGCAACGCACTGAGCATGGCAATGCAGAGGCACCAGAGGCAGGTGGCACACATACACACCTGGAAGGCTGTGGGTCAGGCAGGCGGCACACATACACACCTGGATGGTTGTGGGTCAGGCAGGCGGCACAC
>JABTXL010002307.1:2744331-2760003 GCA_025134845.1 Neodon shergylaensis | reverse complement strand
ACACCTGGAAGGCTGTGGGTCAGGCAGGTGGCACACATTCACACCTGAATGACTGTGGGTCAGGCAGGTGTCACACATTCATACCTGGAAGGCTATTGGTCAGGCGGGTGGCAAACATACACACCTGGATGGTTGTGGGTCAGACAGGTGGCACTTGTGCACACCTGGAAGGCTATTGGTCAGGCAGGTGGCACACATACACACCTGGATGGTTGTGGGTCAGGCAGGTGGCACACATACACACTTGAAAGGCTGTGGGTCAGGCAGGTGGCACACATACACACCTGGAAGGCTGTGGGTCAGGCGGGTGGCACACATTCACACCTGGAAGGCTATTGGTCAGGCGGGTGGCACACATACACACATGGAAGGCTGAGGGTCAGGCAGGTGGCACACATACACACCTGGATGGTTGTGGGTCAGACAGGTGGCACTTGTGCATACCTGGAAGGCTATGGGTCAGGCAGGTGGCACACATTCACACCTGAAAGGCTGTTGGTCAGGTGGGCGGCACACATGCACACCTGGAAAACTGTGGGTCAGGCAATTGGCACACATACACACCTGGATGACTGTGGGTCAGGCAGGTGGCACACATACACACCTGGAAGGCTGTTGGTCAGGTGCGTGGCACACATACACACCTGGAAGGCTGTGGGTTAGTAAAACTTTATTTATAAAGCAAAGAGAGAGCTTGAAAAGATACTCAGTGGGTAAGAGCACTTACTGCTCTTGCAGAGGACGAGGGTTTATCAGTACTCACATTGTGACTCATAGTCATCTGTAATTCCAGCTCCAAGGAATTCAGCACCCTCTGCTGGCCTCATGGACACTAGGCATGCACATGGTACACATAAGCTCATGGAGGTACACACACACACATACATATACACACACAAATAAATACATTTTTAGCAAAACAAAACAAGAATGGAAAGGTTATAGCTGACATGGTGGATCATGCCTGCAATTCCAACTTTCTAGAAGTACAGGCAGAAGAATCAAGAGTTTAATGTCAGGTAGCCACATAGCAAATTTAAAGTCTACATGAGAGAACTTGGGCAATGGGGAAAGGGAGAGAGCAAGAGAAAGAGATGTGAACACAAGGAACGAGAATACTTGGTTTGTGAGCCATCGTTTGTTTAACTTTGAATTTTGATTTAAAGAGTCAAGACAAAAGCTGAAAACACAAGTTGCATGCCTTCATCATATTGAGTACATAAAATTGGTCCTCTGTGTGTATGAGAGATGGAGAAAGAGAGGGAGATAGAGGTTCGGCTAAAACTAAGAGGATATTTCACTGAAGTACAATTTAACAATTGTCTTTTAATTTGATGAGATGCAGGATGTCAAACCTAGGGGAACTCTCATGATACCTAAGGAAGAAAGTGTCCTGGTATTTCAGTTCAAAACATAGTAAAATTCACAAGGTATGCTGTACTAGGGTCCTCTAGGTTAATAGAAGTTATGTAATGAGTATTTCTATACATGTGGAAATGAGATATATTAGAATTACTTACAGGCTTTGGTCCAACTAATCCAACAATGGCTGGCTGTGAATGGAAAGCCCCCAATCCACTAGTTTCTCAGTCTACAAGGCTGGATGTATCAGCTGGTCTTAGTAAATGCTGGGATCCTGAAGGAGTAGGCCTGAATGGCAGAGAGGAACGAGACTTGCTAGCAAGGCAAGGAAGAGTAGGTATAGAGCAAAAGCTTCCTCCTTACATCTCCTCATACAGGCTTCCAGAAGAAGGTGAGGCCCAGAATAAAGGCGTATCTTTCGGCCTCAAGATCCAGATTAAAGGAGTGTCTTCCTACTTCTAAGACCTAAATGGATTACTTCAAATTAAGAAAAACAAAACAAAACAAACAAACCTCACAGATGTGCCATCTATATTTGGGTTTCAGTTTCAGACATAGTCAAGTTAAAAACCAAGAACAGCCATCACAAGTCCATCCCTGGTCAACTTGACACACAACCATATTTCCTTATGTTAGGATTGATTTTCAAATGAAAATAATAACCAGGTCATAATTATACCGAAGCCTAAACATAATATAACTATGACCTGTACAATCACAAATGCATCATATAACTAACCAGGCTATAATTATACCTAACTGTAGTGATATTTTATCTATATTTTAATAAGTAAAGCTTATCTGAAGATCAGAGAGTAAAAGAGACACCCTGTTCAACATTACAGACAAGGCAGTGGTGATCCCAGTCGCCACACTAATTTGCCATAGAAACCAGGTGGTAGTGGTGCACACCCTTAATTCCAACACTAGAGAGGAATATAAGACAGGAGGAAACATCTCTCAGACACAGTTTTTATTCTGAGATTCCTGGAGGCAGGATCACTATTTTGGACTGAGGTAGAGGTAAGAGCCAATGGCTGACTCTTTTGCTTTTCTGACCTTCAGGTTAAACCCCAATATCTGTCTCTGGGTTTTTATTAGACATGCTACACCTAACATGATATAACTCTCCTTTGTACAAGTACAAATACATTATAAATTTAGAGTAGGTGACAATGTCCCTTTGGAAACTTAAGTATGATAACCATTGGTATTCTCATAATTGATGTTATATTACATGATAAATGAATTGAGGGAAGAAGACGCAAATATCCATACAAATGCATTTTTACAAATACAATAGAAATGCTCTCATCAACCAATTTTCTGATCATGCTCTTTCCAAGTCCCTGACTATCCAGCCAATTCATTAGCTACAGCCCATGAAACAGTGAACAACATCTGACCATTTCTCCTTCCAAACGAAATATATGACCACATGTAATGCCCAAAGCTCTGCCAGATGTGAAGGTTTCCCTTCACCAGTGTCTTCCAGGGCTGTCCCTGAAAGGGGTTGCAATCCACAGCTGTTCACTGCTGGGTGTGCCTGCACAGCATACAGAAACATCAGCAAACCAAGCCCTAGTCTTTTTCTTCCTCAACCAATCAATCATAGGGCACACCAAATATGACTATGGTTGCATACTTTGCATTGTAACAGGAGTAGAAACCATGGGCATTTGGGCAAGTTCTTTGTGGAACTCGCTCATGGCTTCAGAACCAGCTTGTGCCTGATCATTGTATAACATTTCCACTTACTAATAGACTGCTGCTGTGCATATCCCACTTTAGGGCTTGGTGGGTCTGACAACACTCAGCTCATGATGGGAAGGAAGCTCAGGCAGCCTGGAAACTCGGTGGCCCATTGTCAAATGTTCAGTTCCCACTAAAGGCCCCATAGTAGACCAAGAGCTGTCTTCTGAAGGAGAATGGTTGTTTGTAGATGATGGTAGAGCCTTGCTTCAAAATCCCAAAGGTCTATTCTGTGAGTCACCTACAGGAGCCTGCCAAAGGCTCCAAACAGCATCCCTATCTGCCACTGCCACTTCAAGTACCACCATGTCTACTGAATTATTTGGTCCAAGTGGCAGAGCAGCCTGCACAGCAGCCTGAACCTGTTGAAGAGCCTTCTCCTGTTTCAGGCTCCACACCAAGCTAGAAGCTTTCTGAGTCACTTGGTAAATGGTCCAGAGTAACACATCCAAGTAAGGAATGTGCTGTCTCCAGAATTCAAGTAGGCCTAGTAGTGCTTCTCTCTTGATGGTGGGAGGGGCCAGGTACAATCACCTTTCCTTCACCTTAGAAACAATATCTCTTCATGCCCCACACCTCTGGACTCCTAAGAATTTCACTGAGGTTGAAGACCCACAAATTGTGGTTGGATTTATTTCCCATCCTCTGACATGCATATGTATTACCAGTGAGTTCATGGTGGTTGCCACCTCTTGCTCACTTTGTCCAATAAACACAATGTTGTTAATACAGTGCATCACTGTGATATTTTATAGAAGAGACAATCAAATTGCTTCTGGTTTATGGACAGGTGCTGAAAAGTAAGCATTTTCTAGGTCAATAGCTGCATACCATGTCACTCCCTGATTGGGTTTTCAGTAGTCAACTGTCATTCTCCACGATCTCCATGTCTTCTGTACTGGCCAAAGAGGAGAGTTAGTGGGAGATGTGGTAGGAACCACCACTCCTGCATTTTTCAAATACTTGATGGTGGCACTAATTTCTGTAATTCCTTCAAGGATGCAATACTGCTTTAGAATCACAATTTTCCTTGGCAGGGACAACTCTAAAAACTTCTATTTAGTCTTTCTAACATAAAAGCCCTCATTCCGTTGGTCAGGGAACTAGTATGAGAATTCTGCCAACTTCTAAGTACATGTATCTCAATTATACCTTCTTGAACTGGGAGAATAATCACAGAATAAGTTTGAAGACCCACTGTACCTATTCTGAGTCAGACTTCAGACAAAACTCAAGCCCCTACTGTAAACTGGAGGGCCGCAATATTTCTTGGAATCTCCCAGAATCAGCATCAAGTCAGAAGCAGTGTCCAATAGACCCTGGAAAGTCTGATTGTTTCCTTTCCCCTAGTGTACAGTTGTTCTTATTAAAGGACCTAGGTCACTCTGCAGAAGGACTGGAGAAAGACTAACAATCAGACTTTTAGGTGGTTTATGAAGGTCCTTCCTCAGGGAAACCTGGCTGTCTCTTCATTCCAGGGGTTCTGGGTCTACAAGACTCAAGTCTGGAAACTGATTCATGGACTGAAATTCCCCTCTGCCATAATCCCTTGTAGCCTTCCTTTCATTTGCTTGAGAACTTTTTCCACTAATATAAATCAAATAAAAATTCAGTGGACTTCTTATCTATTTCATGTCTGGAAACACCATGATTGATTAGCCAATACCAAAGGTCCATACGAGTCGTGCCCCCATTAAATTCACTTTGCCTGTGCTGACCATTTTAGCCCATTATGATGACTACAATCACTTTGCTTTTGACAATTCAGTACCCCCACATGGCTCCTGCTACTTCAGGAACCAATTGAGCCCACTGCATTTAGTGTCTTCAACCTTAGGTCTGGCACAGGAGAATGGCAACGAAAACTCTTTAAATGTGCAAATGCCGGTTCACCTTTTTGTGTCTTATAGGATTAGTGAAGGGTATGTCTTCTAGGTCTTCCCACTGTGGAGCATTAGGTTTTACACAGCATACCCAAGCGAAGTATTGCAGTTTCCCTGAGCCTTAAAACCCCTTCACCAACACTAAGCCTAGGGCTGTGAAGAATATCCAGCTCCTTCTCAGTAGATCATCTTTTGTCAAACACTTCGGGCAACCATTAAAACAACCTTTTGACACCTTTGTATAACTGTGTGAGTTTCCATGTTAAAACCAGAATCTCCACTCAGAGAGCCCATGACAATAAACTCAACCTGATCAAATTTTATGTTCCTTCTACCATTATCCCACACCCTTCAAATCCATTCCCAACCATGTTCCCCAGACTTCTGCTTGAATGAGTTAGCAAACTCATTGCACTCTTTAGTAGTGAAGAACATATCCTTGTGGACTACACTTTCTACCTCTCCTCAAGGAGCCTGCTTTGCCTCAAGTCTGGTTATAGGTCTAGAGGCAGCTATGAGTAGGCTTGAGAGACAGCAGTGTTGTCTTGCCTGGCATTTCTTTCAGAGAAAGCCATTGCTGGTTTAGTGAACAATGAAAAATTGATTTCTCCAGTCAAAGGTGAAAATGACAATATTTAAAAGGGTGAGTTGAGGAGACTACTTTCTTGAGTGAGATAAACCCTTGAGAATCCAAGGGTTTTGAGTTCTCAGCTTCAGTGGGGTTCTCCTACACACATCATCCTAAGTTACAGAGTCCTGCTCTTTACTAATTAAATGTCCATTAACCATGCACACCCTTCAAGGCTGGGACTTAAATTTTCCCTGTAATTCAGTCAATCATATAATAATGGCTTCAGTTTGATTTTCAGCAACTATGTTTTTCAGCTCTGTGTGTTTTGGAGAGAAGGTTTTCTTTCAGGGTACACTTAGAAACCTTTGGATTGTTTATATGCATCTGAGCCAGGCATTTTTATCACCAAGTTCATTGTTCTTTTAATTACATACAGATTCTGAGATGCTCGAAATTGGTTAATTTTATCACAGAGCTCATCTCTATCCTTTGTCTATTTATCCAGAGATGCTAAGAACAACCAACCAGCATCATCCTTTTTCTTATTTTTCCCCAAACTGTCTAAAATTTCATACATAGGGTCACCAAATCCATTGCTACTTACAGTTGGTGAAGCAGGATGATCAAATGTATCGATCTCTCTAAGTTTGAAATATAGTTCACATCGTGGGCTTTTGGTGTTCTTCAAGTTCCCAGGAGATGATCCAGTAACTGGAGAGGCTTTGGTAACTGTAGGTGTTGGCAAAATTGAAAGGACTGATGCAGATATTTGAAAGATTCATCCTCACACTTCTGTTGCTCTAGAACCACATCTGTAATAGGCAGTGTCTCACCTGGTCTTCACTCTATGCTGGAATCTCGAAGAACTAGGATCTAATGCCAGTGAAGGAGTGAATGAGCATGAGCATAAGTAGGCAAAGAGCAAAAGCTCCCTTCTGTCATGAATTTATATAGGCTTCCAGAAAAAGGTTAAAGGTCTGTATCTTCCTGCCACAAGGTCTGGATTAGAGGCGTATCTTTTCCCAGATGGAAAGATCTGGATTAAAGATCTTTCTACTGTCTTCGTACTTCAAAGATTCAGATTAGAAGTAGATTAAATCAAATTAAGCCTAACAATGATGATGATGATGATAATGATAATAATAGAAATACCTTACAGGTGTTCAAATTAAGCAAAAAAAAAAAACCCTCCCAGGTGTGCCCTACAATTATTGGCTTTAGTTCCAGATGTAGTCAAGTTGAAAAGCAAGAATAGCCATCACACATATCTACCTCAGAGTAAAGGACTAGATACTAGAATGGAGGAAGACTTCCCTAAATGGTGGGTAGGCTAGAGGGTCACTGTAGAGAGAAGTGAGGGGGCTGCATTTGGGCTGAGGTTAAAGAGGGCACTAGACTGGGAATGAAAAGCAGTGGGTGTTGGATTGCTCATGCAGAAGTGCCTTGGGGTACTTGAAAGCAAGTCTAGGAAAAAGAAATTATCATTTTGAACATCAAAAACAAGGTATATTGTGGAACAGTATACTCCAGATGCTTGAAAAATACACAGAAACTCTCTTTTACCCACCCTTGGAGACCAGTCTTGGATATATAAGTGGCTATGCATGCATGTATGTGTGTATGTATGTATGTATGAATATATGTATGTGTCTGTGTGGGGTATATATATGATTATATATGGCTATATGTATGTACATGTGTGTGTTGTGTATTATGGTATATATGTGGTGTGAATGTGTGGTGTATGTGTGTGTATGTGCATGTGTGTGTGGTATGTAAGTTGTTTGTGTGTGGGTGTAAACTAGTAAAAAGTGGCAGAAATATTTGAAAATGTTGGTATAGTATTGGGGCTGTTCTTGCACCCTGAGCTGCGTTCTGCACCAGTGATTTTTGATTCTATCAAATACAGTATCTTACAGATTGACAAGTATGACCAATAACTTGCCTTGGAATCAAAGACAACAAGCAGTTTCAAGGATGGTGCTTTAAAACATTAAATTTTAAAAATAAAGTGAAGCTTATTTTTTTTAAAGAACTCTAACCTAATATATCCGAGGGAAACTGATTGGTAGTTTCATTTCTTTCCATGCCCTGGTCCCTCTCATCTCCACAGAAAACTGTATCCTATCCTCATTTTCTCTACACTCCACAATCTGTCACTGAGGGTTCTGATGCCTCATGGGGGCAGTTTCAATACCTCGGTGTTTTAGAAGGAGCTACCCCAGTCCACAGGCATTGCTCACATCCCCAAGTGAATGTTTCCTTTTCCAGTTTATGAATAAATCAGTTTACTTACAAAGATCAGAAGGAAGAACAGGAGGAAGAAATGGATGGAATCTCAGGTGAGGGTCCTGCAACCCTCCTGACTTAATCCCAGCTCCCTTACCAATACCGTTGGTATGGCTATCTAAATAGTGTTCTGCTTATTTCATTGTCATGGCTACCAGACCCAAACTACCCCTACTCTAAGATGTCAGCAAGATGATCTCACAAGGTGCTAGTGGGGAAAAGCCACAGTAGAACACACTGGCATGGGGAGACACACCTTGAATTCCTTCTGCCAGAGAAGCCCGAAGTGGCAGAAAGCATTCTTGGTTTAGAACTAGGGATAGCGCCATTTCCACATAACCCCTTGTAGTTCCCATGCTCAATCAGGAGCCACTGTGCCTTCTGGCCTCTACCCCCAGGTTCTTAGAGTCCCATGCACACCATGCTTGCCAATTAGAGGGAAAGCTCTATAAAATTCAGGAAGTGAAATTGATTTCAAATGCTGTACAGTAAAAGAATAAATATGAAACACCAGGACACCACTGTCATGGAAACCTTTTTATGTCTGTAATGGCATTTTAATGTTTTTGCCAGGGACATTTGGGGGTTTACAGCACTGTAATAAAGCAATAAAGCATATACTCTCTCATCTGCTTAACCAACACATAGCTACCATGCTTTAAGCCATTCTTAGGTGCCACTGGAATTAAATTTGCTAATGTTTTTGTTTTTACTCTTTATTTTAAATGAAATATATTGTGAATCTACTACACCAAGAGGTGAAAGAGATCGAAACTGGAATGTTTTTCTGGTGTACAGCAGCCCTGGCTCTTATCCTAAAAGATTGTTTTGGAGACACAAACTCTATAGGATTCTTAAGTCAGGAAAATACAGTAACATGGGAAAATCAAGCAAGGGCAAGCTGAGGGGGTGCTGAAGAGATGGCATAGCAGGGAAGTAGACGCGCTGCTCTTGTAGAAGAATGGAGCTCAGTTCCCAGTACCCATATCAATGGCTCACAATATTCTGTAACTCTAGCTTCAGAACCAAGGACCTCTGAAGGTATTCTCTCTCTCTCTCTCTCTCTCTCTCTCTCTCTCTCTCTCTCTCTCTGTCTGTCTTAAAGACAGAGAACCAGGAAGCACTTTTAAGGAGAACCCAAAGGATGAGCTCGTACAGGGTCCAGTACTTGATCATAAGGACCCCAGGTTCTAGAAAGCTGTGGAAACAATAGAAGCAGATGTGGTGGGAGACATCAGAGAAAAGATAAATAAAGGCTCCTGAAAATTCTCTTTCCATAACAGCATCAAGAGCTCAGATGCCGGGTGGTAGTGGTGCACACCTTTAATCTCAGCACTCGGGAGGCAGAGGCAGGTGGATCTCTGTGAGTTTAAGGTCAGCCTGGTCTACGAGAGCTAGCTCCAGGAGAGGCTCCAAAGCTACAGGAAAAGTCTGTCTTGAAAAAACAACCAAACCAAACAAACAAACTAAAGAACTCAGGACAGACTACCTGAATCAACGTTTTCAGGACTCTGGGAATTACTCAAAAGCAATCACAGGAATCTGAGGAGCAATTCATCAAGAACAGTGTCTAATGTTGGCCAGGATAGTCAGTGCTGGGGCATTTCAATCTGCCTGAGTCGTTGCCCTTGGACCTCTGGTGCTGTATGGTCTCTGACATCAGAAGCATGGCTGCTGCTGAGCAAGCAGAGCTGAGTGCTCCTTAGTGACTGGCTGCAGGGAATTGTCTAGTTGTTAAGACTTGACTTGGCGAGACCTGGCTCGGTGTTCACAGCAAGCAGCCTTTCCCCAGAGGGTGAGTGTCTGAAATGTCAGAGGGCTAGTTTTCATTCCTGAGCAGTTTGATGGAGTCATCAGGGGATTTGAACACCAGTAGCAGGTTTTGGGAATCTGGAAGGCTATATGTGTGTCAAGAAAGGCCTGGGGAAGCCCTGGATGCCATCTCTGCTTGACCTGGAGGCTCCAGGTAAAACAGAAAAGAAAGCTAATGGCGAGTTGTAAGCTCCTGTTTAGAGTTTTGAAAACATGTTCCAACACACACACACACACACACATATGCTTGCACACACACAGGTATACACAATACACTCACATGCATATACACATATACACACTTACAGGTATTATATACTCATGAACATATATAGTGCACATTACACACACTCACACACACAGAATCTCAGCAAAAACTGGTTGGATTTTTGATTTGAGACATTTCAGGGAGTGGCTGTCTTCTAAGATAGGTCACTGGGACTTAAGTGGGCACATAACCTAAAAAAGAGGGTGCAGACTAAAAAATTGATTCAGGAAAGTCAATAGACAAGAACATTAATTATAACAAAACCAAGAAACCCTGGGGAGAAGAAGATCAATTTCCAGATTTACTATTTTGTATTATGTATAATGTGTGGTTTTCAAAATGAGGATTGTAAGAGACACACAGAAACAAAAAAAATATAAATCAAATGTATGGAGGAAGAAAAGGCAGGCCTGGGAGGGAGCCCAGACCGTGCAATTCTGGACTTCAGATATTTCAGTATGTTCAAGGAAGTAAGTGACAGGCAGCATGGCTAAACAATTTAAAATCAAAGTAAAAAAATGTGTATGGGAAGACAGAATATCTATGACTGTAAAAAACTAAGGATTCTGAGTTGAACGATGTGCAGCATGAGCTTGGAAGGTGACCAGGGAATGGAGATCTGAATAAACAGAAGAAAGAGCGAAGGAGATGGGTTGGATTACTCAGTCTACACATGGAAAAGAAGCAACAGAGCCTCTGAGATCCATGAGAAACCCTTGGAAGACTCAGGGAGACCTGAGAGACCTGGAGAGGATCACTGCAAATACCAAGATCTGCACAATCAATGTGACCCACTAAAGAGAGGAAGCGGTGCTGAAAGAGACAGTGGCTGAAATTCTTTAGATTTGATTTAAAAATTTCTTTAGTCTATACCAAAGATGCCAAATGAATGTACTTTAAATAAGGTAAAAAGTAAGATTCTCACCTAGACAAATTATAATAAAGTTATCAAAAGTAAGAAATAGAGACTGTTTTATCATTATCATTATCATCCCATGCTGAAGACTGAACCTAGGACCTTGAGCATGTTAGGCAAATACTCTGTGACTGCCACTTCTGCAGCCCAGGAGGTAACTATCCTTGAAAGGGTCCAGAGAGGCAGGTGGTTCAGTTTATACCACGGCTCTTCAGCAAGACTAAAAGGACTAACAACCGATTTCTCAAGAGCTGCCATAATATTCAGGAGACAGTGGGATATCAGGTTCAAAGTTTTGGCAGAAGAATCTCTCAACCAAGTAGTTACATTCCACAAAATTGTCCTGCAGTTAAGGAGTGAAAGAATCTCTAGATAAACCATAGCCACCAAGAAATGGACCTTATATAAAGGAAACTGAACTTGAATCTCTCCGACTGTAAGGAAAGACTTCCAAGAGTAACTGGAATACACTCATGTCTGCATGGATAACAGGTAACAGGTGGTGCAAATTACATTCTTTCCCATCTGACTTGAAAATTAAAAGAGCACCATATGAAGTAGAAGCTATAAAGAGATCTGTGTCAATAGGTATGCCATTCACACAAGATGTCATTTGTGTGATAAAGCTGGACCATGAGAAGAGTGGCAAAGCTACATGCAAACAAAGTCCCTACCTTTACATTATTGAACTTTCATTGGTTTTCACCAATCAAAGCTACAAATGAAAGAGTAAAATCCAGAGAACTCACAGACAAAAACATAACACTAAAACTTAGTTATCGGAGATTCAGCAATGGTTCCACAATTAGAAGTAACCAAGGAAAATATCTGTAAATTGGCACCAAAATGAAAACTGTTGCCCATCAAGGGCACTGTCAAGAAAATGAAAAGATGTTTCACTGAGTGGGAAAAATATACATAGATCACATATCTGGTGCATGCTAAGGGATAACAAATATGGAACTGGTATAAACCAGTAAGAAAATGAGCAATTACCTAATAAAAACTGAGCCAACGTTTGAATACAGAGTTTCTAAATAAGCTAGGGGAATGGTAATGAACATGAGAAGATGTTTAACACTATTAGTTATTAAAGAAATAGAATTAAATCATGATGAGCTAGGACAATGGTGAGAGGTCGCATGCCCAGACAGACCACAGCAATATAAGTGAGATGGGGAGGGATGTGGAGTGATGGGGACATTCGTGCATTGCTGCTGTGAATGTGAAACTCAGTCACTTGTAAAACAGTTTGGAAGTTAATCAAGAGTTAAGCATAGAGCTACTCTACGATGAAATAGTCACTTCTAGGCATATTCCCAAGAGAACTGAAAATATACCATAAAACACTTGTAGGGCCAAGTGTGCTGGCCCATGTTTTAAAACTCAGAACTTAGGAAACTGAGACAGAATGATCGCCAAGACTTTGAGGTCATCTTGGGCTAGTCTGGGATACACACCAAGATCCTTTCTATAACAACAGCAACAAATGCAGGGTGGGTATGTCACTCAGTGGTAGAGATCGGACCTGGCACATGCAATATTCTGAGGTCATTCTGCCACACAGCAAGCAAGCAAGGAAACAAACAACATTTGAAAACATTCAAGAAAAGCATTAAGCTGGTGTGGAGGTGAATAGTTTTAATCTCAGAATTGGGGAAGCTGAGGTCAGAAGCTACAGACTAGAAGGCCAACCTGGGTTACATAGCAAGCCCCTGACTCAGACCAAACAAGCAAGCAAAGACAATGACAGTGGTATGATTTAAAATAGCCGACAATACATCAATGTGACGTCCATCAATTCCTTAATAGAGAAGAAAAATGTGGTATCTCATGCAATCAAACACCCATATACACAAAAGGAAAGTCTTGACACATGTCACAACATTAGTTTTGAGAACATGACACGAAGGGAAAGAACAGTGAACCACTTTGAGGACAGAGTAACACCCACTGCACTGCTTACTTTAAGAGCAGGTCTTGTGTGGTGAGCAAATTGCACCTCCTTGAAAAGGCATTTTGTGTAATAGGGCTCATTGCTGACCAGGGCCCAGCACGCATTCCCTGAGATGGACTGATGCATCGTGGTTGAGTCATCCACACAGTGCAGAGATGAGCAAATCTGGTTCACTTAGAAAGGAAGACTGAATGATGTAATCAGATAAAGATGAAAATGGTGTGTCCTAGGGCAGGATAATCAGTTCTGATGCTAATTTTAATTGATTTGATGTAGTTGTGTGGATTCTTGTGGAAACACTGCTATGCTCCATCTAGCCTTGCCAGGAAGTGGTCATGATGGCTCCAGGATAGTGTTTTTGTCTATTGTGTGTGTGTGTGACATAGAAGAAATGTTCATGATGACTTCACAGTAGTGCTTGTGTGTACCTTCATGGAACTGGTCATGGCCACTCCTGGATTGTGCTTACATGTGATTTACTGTGAGGTACTCTGTCTGAACCTGTCTATGACCTGGGGCAGGTATTTTTTAAACACCTAATAAAAACCTCCTCAGGCAGGTGTGCTGAGTGTTCTTCAAATATCATGTAGTTTTTAGAGCTCTGTAATTGTTAGATATAACTGCCCAACAGACACCTCCTTCTCAAATGAAATGCATACTTTTCAGAAGGAATTTTAAAAGCAAGTAATGCCAGTAGTGAGCATGCACAGACTGAGCTATTTGAGCTAAGACATGTATAAATAGCTGTGGTCGATGATCTTGCCTTGTTCATTTCTAAATCCAGTGCTCTCCCTGCTAGCATTTAATTATGCACTGTACTTGGATAAAAATGGGCATTAGAGAAGATTGGTTTTTAGGATGGATTTGTTGGGACCTAAATATGGTTTAAATCTCTGTGTCTGCATTTGGAAAGCCAACAAACTGCAGATGAATGCTCATTTCTCATACAAGTGCACTGGGTTATATTTGCCCGTGTATTATTTGAAGACGGATCTGTATGCCATCAGTATAGGCTTCAACACATGGCAAGAGAGATGTTGAGGCCTTCTAAGAAGTCTCTATTTCCAGCCAAAGTGTCCTACAAACGTTCCCTTACTCACTTGTCTTATCACGCTCATCCTGCAGAATATGAACAAGTCCACTAGCTGTTGAGGATGGATTTTAAATTCTCTTCCTTCTCTATGTCTGCAGTAGATGCTTATAGATGGAAATTTCTGTTCTGCCTGGTCCCAGAGCCATTCAGTCCCAAAGAAACACAAAGAGGCTTATTTGAATTATAAACTGTTTGGCCTGTTAGCTCAGGCTTATTATTAACTAGCTCTTACAAATTAAACTTACCCACAATTTTGTCTGTTTAGCCGTGTGGCTTGGTACCTTTTCTCAGCAAGACATTCTCATCTTGCTTCCTCTGCATCTGGCTGGTGACTGCCTCTCTGTCTTTCCTCTTCCCAGAATTCTCTTGGTCTAATCTCCCCACTTATACTTCTTGCTTGACTACTGGCCAATCCGCATTTTATTAGACTAATATGAAAGATAAATCTTTACAGCGTATACAAGCATTATCCCACTGAGCAAGTGGCATTTCCTGTGAGGGTGTGTATAAGTTTTATAGATGATAGATTTATATAAAAACTCTCATTTCTTTTAAAGCAAAATGACACCAACAGTAACATAGAGACATAGAGAAAGAAGATAATTTAAAATCAAACAGCCAGTAGACTTGTTCTTATCTATGTGGTAGTTATCATATGCCCGAAGCTGGGGCACATTTTGTAAATATTAATTCATTTGATTTTATTTATAGCATCATTGTTACTTAAGTTTTATGATAAGACACAGTTGAGGTGGAGAGAGGTTGAAGAACTAGTTCCAATTATGCACAAAATTAGTAATCAATTAAAGTCTCACATCTAGGCTGTCTTCTGAGATACTTGTCTTTCCAGCCACTGTACTGTACCATGTCTCAGAATGCATACTAGCCGGGAAGATACTGCTATGTAGTTGACTGCAAGTATGGTTTGTTGCATCAAATAAAATGGCATAGTTTATCTGTAGCTTGCATTTTGTGATGAACTTCTCAAACAGCTTTTCAAAGTACCATGACCATCATGCCACAACCTAATAGTTATGAAGCCATGACCCTGAGTGTGGATCTATTTGTCCCAGAATAAGTACTTTTCTGGTTGTACTGTTTTTCTGCTCAATCAAGAATGGGTTTTCTTTCTACCTCTACCTATGCTTTTGAGCATCTCCTTTGTCCTAGAGAGCCCATCCTTCATCAACCTTTGACATTTGTTCCATAATGTGGACTTGTCTAATGACTAGAAAGTACTCTCTGTTCATGTGGCACATATCTTGGTACTGGTGGAGTCATCCCACCCAGTAAAGACAGCTGAGTTTATTTATTGCCACGGTGTGCCTTCATTATGGAGTTATTTCTTCCAGGAGCTCTTACAAGCTTTTACTTCATGTGCCTCTAGCTGCAGGGGTGCACACATAACCCTTATGGTATGGCAGGGGTCTGGGGAGAGGGGCATGATTCTATCCTGAGATTTTGTACATTTGAATTGTCTGTTAGGAGAGAACATTCTTTGGTTTCTGGCTACACAGCTCTGAATGTGAAATTGTATGAAACTGACTATAATCTCCTGGAAATAGAAGTTTAGAACATTAAGGAGGAGGAGGGAAGGAAGCAGGGATGGGAAAGGATGGGGAAGGGGAGAGAGAGGAGATGATAGATAGATGCTAGAAAGATAGACATATAGATAGAAGATAGAAGATAGGAAGAAAGAAAGAAAAAAAGACAGATAGAGATAGATAGATAGATAGATAGATAGATAGATAGATAGATAGATAGATAGA
>JABTXL010002307.1:2733175-2744321 GCA_025134845.1 Neodon shergylaensis | reverse complement strand
AGATAGATAGATAGATAGATAGATAGATAGATAGATAGATAGATAGACAGATAGATGATTTCTGCTAAGAATGATTGAAAACCCTGGATTTAGCTGTTTCTATGACCAGTCTTCTCTTCTGGATTTCACTTGTGAGATATCATTCATAGTTCCTGCTTTGTAAACAAATGGCTTTCTGTATTTCTGTTACTTTAAGAGGTTTGACTAACACATGTTGACACTACAGTACAAAGGCCGTTGACATGCAGGTATGGCCCTGGAAAGGGATAAAGTAGAAGCCCAGGCACATAGAGGAAGCAAGAACCTAGAGTGGCTCCCAGGAGCCCAAGGCGAGGTCTCCAGTTAGTTCCTTGGGCAGCTGAGGATAGGGAACCTGAAATGACTCTATCCTATAGCAATGCTGACGAATATCTTGCATATCACCATAGAACCTTCATCTGGTGATGGATGGTGATAGTCACAGAGACCCACACTGGAGCACCGGACTGAGCTCTCAAGTTCCCAATGAGGAGCGGAAGGAGGGAGAACATGAGCAAGGAAGTCAGGACCACGAGGGGTGCACCCAACCACTGAGACAGTGTGGCTGATCTATTGGGAGCTCACCAAGGCCAGCTGGACTGTGACAGAAGAAGCATGGGATAAAACAGGACTCTCTGAACATGGCGATCAATGGGGGCTGATGAGAAGCCAAAGACAATGACACTGGGTTTTGATCCTACTTCATGTTCTGGCTTTGTGGGAGCCTAGCCAGTTTGGATGTTCACCTTCCTAGACATGGACGGAGGGGGGAGGACCTTGGACTTTCCACAGGGCAGGGAACCCTGACTGCTCTTTGGTCTGGAGAGGGAGGGGGGAAAGGAGTGGGGGGAGGGGGAGAAGGGTGGGAGGAGGGGGAGGGAAATGGGAGGCTGGGAGGAGGCGGAAACTTTTTTTTCTTTTTCTTTTTCTCAATAAAAAATATTCAAAAAAAATCCTGACATATTTATTTTTCTGTCAGCATGGACTGTACCCTGGAATTGTGAGGAAAATAAGCCCCTTTTCCCTTATGTTGCTTATGTCAGGGTGCTTTTCTCACAGTGGCAGGAAGCAGGACTCAGACAAATACTAACAAGAACAACAAAACGAAGAAATAAAAATGGAAAGCAAACCAGGAAGGCAGCTCACAGGCACAATGTTTGCTAGGTGAACATGAGCGTTCAGTCATGTTTCCTAGAATACACATAGAAAGACAGACATAATGGTACACTATGACAATTCCAGGTCTGAGGAAACAAAATCAGGAGGGTCCTCGAGGCTTACTCTCCAGTCAGTCTAGCAGAATTGGTGGAGTCCAGGCTAGTGAGCCAGAGACCCTCTCTCAGGAAAACAAGGGCGTCAGCACCTTAAGAACAACATTCAAGGTTGTTTTCTTTTTTATTTTTTTATTTATTTATTTTTTATTAGGAAGAAATTTAAAATATATCGTTTAGAGAGAAAAAGAATAGTAGGAATGTTACTGTTAAGGAAAAGTCAAGTGTTGAAGATCTTTCAGATATTAATGAATTTAGCACCATTAAGGAATGGCCTCCTGTTTTTCCCTAGAACAATGGACAGGGTGCCATTATGGTAAGATTTTATCCAGCTAAGCTTCCAATTTATGAAAGGAGAAAACCCAAAGGAAGCAATTGCTTGAACAAGAGCAAAACAAGAACATTAACAACAAGAACAAGAACAAACCCTAAAGGGTTGCTTGCTTTTAGGAAGCAATTTCTTTATTTATTTTTTTATTCATAGCAGCATTATTTGTCATAGCCAGAACCTGGAAACAACCTAAATACCCCTCAACTGAAGAATGGATAAGGAAAATGTGGTACATTTACACAATGGAGTACTACACAGCAGAAAAAAATGACATCTTGAAATTTGCAGGTAAATGGATGGATCTAGAAAACATCATATTGAATGAGGTAACCCAGAACCAGAAAGACAAATATCATATGTACTCACCCATAAGTGGCTTTATATTTTAGACATAAAACAAAAAAAATCACAATCCCAGAGAACCTAGACAACAATGAGGACCCTAAGAAAGACATATATGGATCTAATCTACATGGGAAGTAGAAAAAGACAAGATATTCTGAGTAAATTGGGAGCATGGGGACCATGGGAGAGGGTTGAAGGGGAGGGGAGAGGATGGGAGGGAAGCAGAGAAAAATGTATAGCTCAATAAAATCAATAAAAAATAAATCAAGGTTGTTTTCTAGCCTCCATATGCATCTGTACCCTTCTATAGACACACACACACACACACACACACACACACACACACACACACACACCCTAAGATCTAAGTTATAGGGATCTATTCTTTGTAACACATTGCCATGAAATTCAGAGGCTTAAAAGACTCCAAATTCCATGCATTCTGCAGTATCTATCAGGATCTGGAGTCCTAGCTGGGGCTTTCTGGCTCAGGGTCTCCCATGAAGCTATAGATAAAATGTTGTCTGTAGCTGAGGTCATCTAGAGGCTTGGCAGGCAACTGACAATCCCTTTCCAAAAGAATTCACTTGTGCGCCAATGACAGAGGCACTCAGCAAGGGGCATCCTGGGCTTTCTCACAACATGGCATCCTGTGTCTTCCCCCAGAGTGCATCATCTATGAGAATATGGGAGCAGCAGTGATTTTTGCCACTTCAGTGATGTTCTGCTATTTCTGGGACTTTCTATGGGATAACAAGTTGGCCTTGTTCCATGCGAGAAGAGACACACGGCATAGACACGAGGTGGGGACATCACAGGGACCATCTTCAAGACTGTCCACTCTGAGTTATCATTTGGAGGAGACCTTGTAACTATTTTGTATCTATTTAGAAAAGAAGATGGACAGTTGGAGGGATTTCAGAAGGTATAAACTCCATGGAAATGAAATCAGTAATGTATAGGGATAAATGTGGATCAATATCAGGTAGTTCCTGACACACATGGGCAGTGGAAATCAACTTTTTGAGGGGCATTAAAAAGGGTATGTTGGGCTGGGTTGTAGTTACGTGGTAGAATGCTTGCCTAACATGGTGGGTCACCATTGCCACAAACTTAACTTTGGATGAACTGTTGAAAGAGGGGCATTAGAGTGGGTAACTTCAGGAGTCAGTATTACTCATAAGATTTTTGATCTGGTGGTATAGGTATACAGACATGCCTTTCTGCATTTGACTTATAAAATGTCTTTCTTTTATAGCTAAGGGGAGCCTGAGTCAGGAAGACTGTTAGTTTCAGGCCAGCATGGGCTGCACAGCACATCCAGGTGAGCAAAGCCAATTACAAGGTGAGACCTTATCTCAAAAAATGAAATAAATGAGCTCCATATAAACACCAGCAGAAGTTGTGAGGTCTGGGTAGACTGCGGTCATAGACAATTCGTGTCTCTCTGTGATGATGTTTTCTCAACAACAGACTACTATTCAGGTGCACCCAGAGAAGCAAACCCACTGCTGCTGCTACTTAGATGCAGCCACCTAGCCCTGGCTGAGAAAGCAGGCCTGGAGCCTGACACTTTTGCTTCCCTCCAGCTTTACCATCATATGACATCATCTGATCTCTCGGGGTGCATGCATCCTCAGAAATACATCAATATTAATCTATACCAGTGGACCTGAAACTCTGCAGTTTCTGGGCATTCAGCCATGTGTTAGACTCGGAAGGAAAAAGAACGCAGTCAGTGTTTCTACATGGATAGAGAGGCTCCATGTATCATCTGTGGTCACTGCTGAGGCCACTGTGGTCGCTCTGCCCATTGGAGAGCTCAGTGGACCCTGGCTGTGACCTGATGCCAGCACTCTCTTATTTCTCCATGTTTCAGCATTTGGTGGTTTAATGAGTAATTGATTAAAGAAATAATGATCTCATCTAGCTGAGGCTTCTCCATTAAGTCACCTTCCGGATAAGCTTAGCTGTTTTATTAGATCTGACGTTACCTTCACATTTCATTTATTGGGGATTCGAGGATCTGCTTCTCAGATATTCCCTCTGCCCTGGAAAGCCAGGTAGCCAAGACAGAGAAAGGCAGTATCTCTGGCTCCCAAAACCTATCACTAGTCAGGGTTTTCCTTTTGGTCTTTGGACTACTTCCAAAAAACCATAATCGCCTAAAATAAACTTCTGTGCTTAGCTTAAGTGCTCAGAAGAGCAGGGGATCCAACCCCACTCTTCACGTCCTGTCATCTCTGGAGCACTTTGACGAAATGCTGCTGAAGTCTCTCTGGCATCACAAAAGGGAAAGATTAAATCTGGGCCCATGACAGTCCGGGACAGACAGCTATTTCCAATAGCCCATGTTCGACACTGCGTGCCTGGCTTTCTGGGTGGCTTTTTCTACCACCGCCTTCCGAATTTATGATAATTGAGTCTCTGGGAAAAGTCATCCCTCCAGCCCACATGTCCTCTCAGTCTCACCTGAGAAGACACAAGCTGTTTTCTTTTGTGGTTTAAAGTTTCTGTAGGCTGCTGCTTCTCTGTGGCCTTCACTGAGGGGAAGATGAATGAGAGCTGCTTAGGCACCAACCTCCAGAGGGGCAGAGGATGGAAGGCACCAACCTCCAGAGGGGCAGAGGATGGAAGGCACCAACCTCCAGAGGGGCAGAGGATGGAAGGCAAGGTGCAGGCATTTAGAAAGACACTTAACTGCAGGCCGCCAGCTCCAAATCTTGTTTCTTCTACTGAATTCACTCTTCTTAGGCAGGGCGTGCAGGTAAACATGCAATCTGGCTTGAAAGACTACAAAACCAAGACAACATTCGCGCAAGCTCAAGTCTGTGGTGATTGCTAGTTACAGGTTGTTTTGAAGACCTGGCTCCCGAGGGTGCAGGAATTTCATCAGGAACTTTGGATTTAAGCTTTCAAACTGGTGACCCACTTGCTTGGCCTCTCTGTGTCCCCTGGGCACATTACACATGCATCAGGATAGCCAAGGGGTTCTAAACACGAATTTAGAGTAAAGAAAACCTAATCCCAAATCAAATACTTAATTTTATATGTAGCGACTCTGTGCCTTGGATCAATGACTCAATATTCACCAGTCTGCCTTCTCATTGGGGAAGCTCTAAACCTGGAAGGGCTGTGGGAATATGAAACAAGATTTAAACAAGATAATGGGTTTAACATCCTTACAGCAGTGCCTAGAGAGCACTAAGCATTCAAATAGTAAATGTTATTATTGATTTAAAATATGTACTAAATTTAATGGGCACATATATCATGTATATATGTATGTGTGTATGTGTGTATAGGATGGGGGAAGATGGCAGGCAGGGAGGAAAGAGGAAAGGAAGGAAGGCAGAGAGATAGACAGAAGGAAGGAGGGGAAGGAATTTTATAGAAGGAGCTGTAGTCCCAGATCCTACTTTGCCTTTGACAAAGTTCTCTTGGATGAGCGGCTGACGGGCTGGACTGAACTCTAAAGAAGGACCGAGTATGCTTCTTGCAGAACACGAGCAAGCGGAAGACAAGCGGTGTTGGCAGCTACTCTATTACAGCACAGAAACACTCCACAGCAGGATGTGAAAAGAGAGTGGCTTGAAAGGGACCCCGGAACAATGGAGACAGAACAACAAAGACAGAGTGCAGCCAGGCTTAAGATGTTGTGAACCGCAGAGCCTCAAGCCTGGAGCGCTAGCACAGGCCTAACCATGAAATTGTTAGAGCCCTGCTCCCTGGATGAAACTTGGGCATGGGCTGGGGGCAGGTGACTTGAGCAATGTACTTGCTTATG
Organism: Neodon shergylaensis; assembly: GCA_025134845.1. Taxonomy (NCBI): domain Eukaryota; kingdom Metazoa; phylum Chordata; class Mammalia; order Rodentia; family Cricetidae; genus Neodon; species Neodon shergylaensis. Next base: position 2,738,569 of record JABTXL010002307.1, on the reverse strand, counting down.
AGGATGGGCATGAGGCTTGTGGGTCTAAAAGATGCCTTGGTATTTGTGATTCCTAACGCCACCTCCACCTTCACCTCTCAGTCCATTTACCCTTAATTTTCCTCCCTTGGCCTTTGGACTGAATGGCAGAACCAGAGGTTGTGCTTATGATGTTGTATGCCTCCTCTTTGTCCCATGAGGGCTGGCACACTGCCTGAAGGTATTGGGGAAGGCCAAGGGCATGACACCTGTCACTGGATGGCTGGGATCTGCAGAGGTTATTAGTCAGGTATAATCCTAGCTTTGAGGAAGAGAAGCTCAGAACACAAGGTTTGCTCTTGGGAGCTTTCTCGCCAACCAGAGGCTGCAGGACACAGGCTCTGTGGTACCAAATGGGTATGGTCTCCTAATTTACAAGAGAGACTAGGATTGATTTGCTTGAATGATTCTGTGAGCTGGGGCAAACAGGGAGTATTGTATTAGGGATCTGCTGCATGACCGCCTGATCTTCTGGTTGAGAATATCTCTTGGGCTAGAAGACTTTTTCTGGGGAGGGGAGTTTGTGACTAGGCCATTAGAGATCCTCTAATTTTATCAGATGCCACCTCTTCCACTTCCTATTGTACTGAACACTAATTTCAGGCTTTATTTACCATTACTGTCAAAACTCTAATTGCGGCTGGGGCATAATACACAAGTATAGCATGGGATTCGTGGATGCATGAGCAGGTGAGACTGATCACAATGGTAGCAGCGGCAGCGAGAAGAAGCTCGTATCACCGATCGTGGTCACAACCTGCAGTATTTCTCTTGCTGAGGTGACCAAATCCCCGAGAAGAACCTTAAGGAAGGAAGGAGGTGTTCACTGTGTGAAGATCCAGAGCACCATGGTGGGGAGGCCTGGCAGCAGGAGTGTGAGAAGTCTGGACAGAACGCAGACACAGCTGGGACACCGAGAGAGGCACGCAGTGCATTTTCCTTCTCATTTAGTCCAGGACTCCAGCCCAGGGGGCAGTGCTGCCAAAGCTCAAAGCACATCCTCGGCCCTTAGTAAAACCTCTCTGGAGACATACTCAAAGACACACCCAGATGTGTGTTGCCATGGAGATTCTAAATCCAGTCAAGTCGTCCATGAAGATGAGCTACCACACCACTGTGTCTAGACTAGAGAGAAGATGCCACCCCCCCCCCCCCCCGCCACACACACACACAGTTGGGTCTATGGCCTTCTCTGGGCTCTTACTGCCTTATTTAAGATTTACAATCACTTTCTGATGTAGATGGGCTCTGCCGGCCTCAGGTAACAGAAAAGCCACTTGGGGAATAACAGAGTCTCTGTGCTGGAAGCAATGGAACTATAAAACTCCAAAGAACAACATTGTTTCATTTTTTTCACCCAAAAATATGATGGTTATTCTTAGGAAATGAATGAATATCTTGAGTGCATATTTTTGTTATTGCCTCATGGGCAGTGTGTAGAATCATGGTGTGAAAGCCCCCAGTGGCCTGTTACATGACAACAATAGTTTTCTATTGATCCTTGGCATAGTATACCTCTGGGTGGTGCTATTCCATGGTTTCATCTGGTGACACTGGAGCACAGAGGGCTGTGTGGAGAGAGTGACAGGCAGACATGGCTGGCCAATGTGTGCCTAAGTGTCTGCAGTGGACCCAGTGGTCAGTCTGAGAATTAGAGCTTGTGTTACGTGGGCTTGGAGAAGCTAAGAATCAGTGTCATATCAGCATAGTGCTGCATAGCCATTCCCACCAAACTGAGATATTTACTCTAGCCGGGAGGAGGGAAAAGGGAGGCCTCACATGACTCGGCAGTTAGATGATTCTCAGCTGCTCTCTCCAGGGTTATACCAACAGTAAGTCTCTGCTGAAGAAACCACTGCTCAGTGGAGCCCCCTGCAAGCTCCAGGGATGTGGCAAAAACTCATTGGTTCAGCAATTCACCTGGGCTTCCAAGCTGGATATGGCTGGACCTGTTTCTTTAGTCCATCCCTGGTGTCTTCGCTGGTATGAATGGGCATTTGTTTACAATTCCTCAGGAAAGTCACTCAGTGCACACAAATGGGGACCTGAGAGGAGACATAGACCATGGCCAAAACAGAGGACAAAATCTAGGATAAATAATACTAATAATGATGATAATGATGATGATTGATGCCATGGGAATAAAATGGAAAGGAACCTGAGTTTGGAGTCTTCTTTCCACCCTCCTTTACCTCCCCTCTTTCTCTCTCTTTCTCTCTTTGCTCCTTCTTTGCTGATGTCTTTGCAGACACTTTCTTTAGCACCTTTGAGCAGGTACTGCACTAATATGAGAGAAGCACAGATGTCACGTATCTGTTCTCATAGTCTAGTTGCTTATATACCACACAGGGAGATAATACAGAGACATTAACCAGCAAGAACTGAGGAACTACTTATGGAGCTCAAGACAGGCACACCAGCAGCACTGTGGGCATTTAGAGAGTAAAGGAATCCTGCTTCACTGCGCAGGGTAGGTAAGGGTGAAATCAAGGAAGGCTTCCTAAATGAGGAGTCCTTGATTGGCTTTTCAAAAATAGGCAGGCCAGATGTGGGAGGAAAGCCAACATGGAAGAAGAAACGGCATGAACAAAGGAATTGGGTGTGGAGATCGAGGGGTGTGAGGTATGGAGTACGGGGGGGAGTGAGGAGTGTGGGTTTGGGGATGGAGACCATGGTAGCAAGAAGCTGTGGTGGAAAGGTCTGAGCTTGCCGGTGTTTGCTCTGATTCTAGAGAATTTGGTCCTGCACTGCCCTGGAGTTTCCTAGTACAGCATTGTTCAATAATAAGTCCTCCAAAGATGGAAAGGGATATAGAAAACCTGTCCAATACTTATTAATCTGAGGTAGAAAGACTGTGAAATTCTGGGCTCTAACAAATTAAAACAATGGTTTCAGGAAAGAATACAATGACATTTACATTACTCCATGGCTAATGTGCATTGATTGGATTAAAATATGACATTACGAATAAAAAGGGACTTCTGTTGCAAAGCGCCTCGGGGGGGGGGGCGGTGGGAGAGAAAGCGAGCAGTTAGGATTCCATCTGGCCTGCATGCTCTGGACTTGGTGGGAGTAGGGTCATTGATTTCAGCTCTTTCCCTGAAGGTTCATTAATGAAACGCAGTTTTATAGTTAAACAGAAGCCATGTGGGACTTCTTTTCCCAGGGACACGTTATCTGTGCATGTGCAGTGCACACAGCTGCAGGGCCCACCTCTGTGCATTTTAAAAGCACAGGGTATGCATGGGCAATGACAGTTTACCCAGTGGGGTTTGCAACTGCAAAACGCCTACTTGTTTGCACAAGGACCCAGGTTTTATGCGTCAGTCTGAGTGATAATCACTGAGTCATAATCACTGTCACCTTCAGAACCCCAAAGCTGAGTCCTGATTTGTGCCAGGAAAGCGAGTTGGCTCACCCTCGCTTGGGCTGATGAGGACAGGCTGAGGAACTCAGATTTCATAGACTGAGGTTTCTTCTGTTGAGCTCAGAGGGATGCAGGGCAGCTGATAAATACTGCAGTTCCATAAAAAAAAAGAAACCTTGTCTCATGAAAATCCTGCTTTCGGTGAAAGATGGCCACGATTCGGACACTAGGTAAACATTTTCTCGAGCCAGAGACTCAGATAAACAAACCTTCCAAAGGAAGCCCGCTTGAACGTGTTTCTTCTTCCTAATTATGTAAATATATATTACTGGCGTCCTCTTTCTTCCCAGCTTCTGGCAGCCCCTGCACTTGAGAAGGTATGTTTTATTCAGAAGAACAAAACAGGCAGGGACCTGAGATATTGGTGAATAACAAATTGGTTTTGACTTGGCCTTTCAGCTCATTATGAATCTTTGAAAATGGTGAATGCACCCCCCCCCACCCCCATGCTCTCCTGATAAGCTCTCCTGTTGAACCCTGGGAGGAAAGCTGAGTTTGAAAGCTAATCTTGAATTTAGAGTCGGAGGATACAGACATTGTGTCCATCTGTCCATCACTCATTTCACTCATCCTTCTGTCTGTCCGAATACTGTCGACACTCTTATCTTTCTGGCTCAGTTCATGAGCTCTGGAGCAAGCCAGCCTGCACCAGGCAGAGCTCCAGTTTAGGCTCTTTCATTGAAGATGGGTGTGATCATGGATAGTTAATCCCTGAAGAACTGGCTCTCTGTCTATAAAATGAGTAAGATGAATATCTGCTTTTCCAGTTAAGAATAAATTAGATGTGTGTGCGAGAAGCTTAAACTTTGTGCAGTGGTTGGGACCGATAGACTTCTAATAAATGATTGCTGTCACTATTAGCTCCCATGACATCCATTCATCACCTTCTGCGAGACACCTACCGGTCTCAGTACATCAGTTCCGACTGATACAGAATTTTCATATAGGACCTTTATAGTTCCGGCGAGGACAAGGAGTGCTTGTGCGGGACTGTGACTGACAGGAAATCAGAAGACTTAGGGCCTGGTCATTCAGAAGGGGAGGAGCATCTGGTATGCAGTTGTGGGGAAGCCCTGGTGCTGTGGATTTGTGCTGAGGCTAAATGGGGTGATGTGTAGGGCTCAGCAAAGAGGGTGGTTGCGAGCACTTCCCACCTGTTACACTTCAGCTATCTGAGTGGAGTTTTGCATGAGGCTTTCCCTCCATCCACTGTTAGGTTTTTAGAGAAAGGGCAGCCCAGGCTGGTTTGAAACTCATTAGAATACCAAGAATAACCTTGAACTCCTACTTCCTCCATCTTAGTTTCTATATACTGGGCAAACAGTAAGTGACCAAGAGACATTTTCAGCCCTGCTGTGAGGTAAACTACTTCTCTGTGGAGAGATGGACTCACACACTCAGACTGACACTGATGACTCTGTCCACCAATTCATCTCTCGGTTATAGCAGTAGACTTGTCACACCCACTTGAGAGATGCTACCAATGTGGAAATGAGGACGTGAGGTAGACACAAAATAAACAACAGCTAGGATTCCACTTAGAGGTGAGGAATGCAGTGGCTGTGGTGGTTATCTTGACGGTCAACGCATTTTGATGTAGAATCAGTGTGGAAACAAAACTCTGGTGCTGTCTCTGGGAGATTATCTGGGTGGGGGTGACAGGTGGGAAGACTCACCCTGGATGTGGCTCCATTCCATGGGCTAGGCTCCTGGCTTGAGTGGAAAGAAGACATAGGGCTGAGCACCAGCCTTTGTCTCTCTCTGATTCCTAAATGTAAATGCTAAGTGAACAGCTTTGGTGGCGGACTGCAGCCTTGAAATGCTGACTCAACTTTCTTTCTTTCTTTTCTTTCTTTCTTTCTTTCTTTCTTTCTTTCTTTCTTTCTTTCTTTCTTTCTTTCTTTCCTTCCTTCCTTCCTTCCTTCCTTCCTTCCTTCCTTCCTTCCTTC
>JABTXL010002307.1:2692755-2733165 GCA_025134845.1 Neodon shergylaensis | reverse complement strand
TTCCTTCCTTCCTTCCTTCCTTCCTTCCTTCCTTCCTTCCTTCCTTCCTTCCTTTTTTTTTGCCTTCAGTTGCTTTTACGAGGCATTTACTCACACTAACAGGAAGAGTGACTAGTACAAAGTGAAGCGGGCAGTGAAGCCATAAGGGCAAAAGCTAATTCAACTCAGTCTGACTTTAAGTTGTAAAGGACTCTGGGAGGGCAGATACCATCTTTAAGAACTTGGGATTGCATCCTCTTAAGCCCTCTTGGCTTTTCACGTTTTGGTTGGGTCATCTATTGCTAATGTGCTAGGCCTGCCATGCTCTTTCCGTCTTGTAGATCTACGTGAGTATTCTTTCTTCTGTACACTGTGTTTTAGCTGTGAAGTGAGGAGGGGAGGTTTTTTCGGGGACTCGTCTGGTGTCCTAAATATCTTTTGTATCTGGATTGGCTTTGCTTTTCCTAACTCTGGGAAAGTTTCTTATGACTTATTCGAAAATATTTGCTGTGCCTTTTGAGTGAGATTCTTCTCCCTTTCTAAGCCTGTCACCCACAGATTTGCCTTTTTTCGCTGTCACAAAAACTTTGATTCCCACAGGCTCCTTCTTATTGGTTACTCTATGTTCCTTTCCGACTGTTCCGTCTTCCCCTCCTTGTCTTCGCACTTGATGCTCTGTCCTGCCCTTGACCCATTCTCTTGCTGAGACTTCCACAGAGCTTTTGACTTAGCTTAGATTTTAAGTTTCCAGCTCTCAAGTCAGTTTTTCCCCAGTATTTCTCTTGGCTGAGAAACAGCTCATGTCTTATACCACCTTTCTCGTTTTATCCAGCAGTTTGTGTTTTTGATTGGGAGTTTATCTTACTCCTTAGTTTCTTTGACCCCATGCTTAACCATTCTTCTGGGTTCTCTGTCTGACCATTCAGCATCTCTATAGGCGTCATTACCATAATTATTGGAAGAGCTTGATGACACGGAATTGGAATTTACACATCGGATATTTTGCTGTTTCAGATTTTGAGCTGCTTTTGGTTTCTCTGTTGTTTTTTGTTGCTGTTGTTCTGGTTTTTTGTGTGTGTGTTTTTTTTTTTTTTCGGTTTTTCGAGACAGGGTTTCTCTGTGGCTTTGGAGCCTGTCCTGGAACTAGCTCTTGTAGACCAGGCTGGTCTCGAACTCACAGAGATCCTCCTGCCTCTGCCTCCCGAGTGCTGGGATTAAAGGTGTGCGCCACCACCGCCCGGCTGGTTTTTTGTGTTTTGAGACAGGGTTTCTCAGTGTAGCTTTGGAGCCTGTCCTGGAACTCACTCGGTAGACCAGGCTGGTCTCGAACTCACAGAGATCCACTGCCTCTGCCTCCCGAGTGCTCAGCTTAAAGACATGCGCCACCACCCAGCAAGCTATTTTCTTTCAGTTGCAGTATTGGAAATACCGAAGTGAGCCTTGGAAATGGCAGAGTTGAAATGCATAGTTCAGAAAATAATCCCTCTGTCCAAGAGCTCAGGGTGTCTGGCATGGACTTCATATTATTCTCTGAATAGACTCTTAACTACAGGAATAATCACAGCTGCTGGATGTTGCCATTATGCAAATGCTGTATTAACCCATTAACAACCATGCTCCCATGGACTTCAGTAGCTGCTAGAAGAGAAATAAGCAAAGAGAGTACTGAATACATTCAAACGTTAGTAAGATTAGCTTTCAGCTATGTAACAAGCCTCACACCTAGGAGCAGTTCACAGACAAGAGCGAGACTATCAGGAGGCATCTGCACAGGAGTGGAGAATCAATACGAGAAAATAAGAAATAACGGAGAATTGCTGGCCCAGCCTGGCGGTGTTAAAGATGCAGGTTTTGAATCATCAGGCTCGAACAGTCCCCACTTGGAGCTATGAGGGGAGGGCAAGTCAGAGCCACTGGTCTTTGCAGCCTGGTGTTCTCTACTGTGTGCTTCCCATGCTGGGGAAGGGGAGGCTGTAAGCCCTTTCCTGTCATTTCCCTTAGACCTACAGACTTCACCATAGCCTCTCCAGGTCCTGTGCTCAAGTTCCCTCCAAGAAGGGAACAGAGATTCCCATTGCTGCTGTGGTCCCATGAACAGGTTCTGTTCATGCTAAGTCTTCAAATTCTGAGTTATGTTTTCTAACTTGCAGCCCTTCCCAGGGTGCAATGACCATGTTGGAAGTATCTGCTCCACCTTCTGAGACAGACCATTACTGATCCACAGAACAGATCTCTAACCTGAGCCCCTCCAGTGTGTGTCCGAACAGTTCCTATCACATAGTGTACTAAGCTCCAAGCCAGTTCTGAAGGTCAGGGTTTGGGCCCCTCTTCACCCTATCTTCTTGTCTACCCATGGTCCCTTTGCTTCCTAAGCACCAATGAGTCACGCCCTGTGGGAGGCTAGACAATGCTCCAGACCCTCCACTTTCTGTTTAAGCATCCGCTACTCCATTTTTTATTGATTTTATTGAGATCTACATTTTTCTCTGCTCCCCTCTCTTTCTCTCCCCTCCCCTTCAACCCTTTCCCAGAATTGTTTTGGCTATCCTGTTTTTGTTTTTGTTTTGTTTTGTTTTGTTTGCTCCATATGAAGTTGAGTACTGTTCTTTCAAGGTTTGTGAAGAATTTTCCTGTTCTTTCTTTCTTTCTTTCTTTCTTTCTTTCTTTCTTTCTTTCTTTCTCTCTTTCTTTTTTTTTTTGGTTTTTCAAGACAGGGTTTCCCTGTGTAACAATTTTAGCTGTCCTATAACTAGTTCTTGTAGACCAGGCTGACTTTGAACTCACAGGGATTCACCTGCACGTGCCTCCCAAGTGCTGGGATTAAAGGCGTGTACTACCACCACCAGGCCTTTTTGCTGGAATTTTGATGGGCATTGCATTGAATCTGTAGATTGCTTTTGGTAAGATTGCCATTTTTACTATGTTAATTCTACCTACCCAAGAGCATGGGAGATCTTTCCACTTTCTGGTGTCTTCTTCAATTTCTTTCTTCAAAGATTTAAAGTTCTTGTCATACAAGTCTTCCACTTATTTGGTTAGAGTTACTCTGAGATATTTTATGCTATTTATGGCTATTGTGAAGGGTGATGTTTCTCTGATTTCTTTCTCAACCCATTTATCATGTGTGTAAAGGAGGGCTACTGATTTTTTTGAGTTAATCTTGTATCCTGCTACATTACTAAACATGTTTGTGAGTTGTAAAAGTTCCTTGGTAGAATTCTTTGGGTCACTTATGTAAACTATCATATCATCAGCAAATAGAGAGAGTGTGACTTCTTCTTTTCTAATTTGTATCCCTTGATCTCCTTTTGTTGTCTTATTGCTCTAGCTAGGACTATATTGAATAGATATGGAGAGAGTGGACAACCTTGTCTTGTTCCTTATTTCAGTAGGATCACTGGGAGTTTCTCTCCATTTAATTTGAAGCTGGCTGTTGGCTTGCTGTATATTGACTTTATTTTTAGGCATGTTCCTTGTATCCCTGCTTTCTCTAAGACCTTTATAATGAAGGGATGTTGTATTTTGTCAAAAGCTTTATCAGCATCTAATGAGATGATCATGTGGGTTTTATTTTTCAGTTTATTTATATGTTGGATTACATTGACAGATTTTCATATGTTGAACCATCCCTGCATTTCTGGGATGAAGCTGACTTGATCATGGTGGATGATAGTTCAATGTGTTCTTGCATTCGATTTGCCAGTATTTCATTTAGTATTTTTGCATCAATGTTCATGAGTGAAATTGGTCTATAATTCTCTTTCTTAGTAATGTCTTTCTGTGATTTGTGTATCAGGGTAATTGTAGCCTCATAAAAAGAGTTTGGAAATGTTTCTTCTGTTTCTATTGTATGAAACAATTTGAGGAGTATTGGTATTAGTTCTTCCTTGAAAATCTTGTACAATTCTGAGCTAAACCATCTGGTCTTGGGCTTTTTTTTTTTTGGTTGGGAAACTTGATAACTGTATCTGTTTCTTTAGCAGTTATAGGTTTAATTAATTTGCTTATCTGGTCTTGATTTAATTTTGGTAAGTGATATTTATCCAGAAAGTCGTCCATTTCCTTTAAGTTTTCCAATTTTGTGGAGTACAGGTTTTTGAAATATGACCTGATGGTTCTCTGTATTTCCTCCATGTCTGTTGTTATGTTCCCCTTTTCATTTCTGATTTTGTTAATTTGGATATTCTCTCTCTGCCTTTTGGTTAGTTTGGATAAAGGTTTGTCTATTTTGTTGATTTTCTGGAAGAACCAACTTTTTGTCTCATTGGTTCTTTGTATTGTTTTCTTTGTTTCTATTTTGTTTATTTCAGCTCTCAATTTGGTTATTTCCTGCCATCTAGTTCTCTTGGGTGAGTTTGCTTCTTTTTGTTCTAAAGTTTTCAAATGTTCTGTTAATTCACTAGTGTGTGATTTTTCCAGCTTCTTTATGCAGGCATTTAGTGCTATGAACTTTCCTCTTAACACTGCTTTCATTGTGCCCCATAAATTTGGGCATTTTGTGTGGTCATTTTCACTGAATTTTAGGAAGTCTTTAATTTCTCCCTGTGTTTCTTCCTTGACCCATTGATGATTCAGGTGAGCATTGTTTAATTTCCATGTGTTGCTTCCACTACTCCTAATGGGCTTTCCGAATACCCCACTCTCCTGTTTTTCTTGTAGCACTGCAGATATGGCTTCCATTGCCCATCCAGTCTTGCTGTGTGGTTTCAGCTGAGTTATCACTCAGCTCTTCATCCCTCTCTTTGTGTTTATGCCATTGGCACGCAGACCATGGGTTGACTTTTACATTTGTATGATATATTTCAGCTAGCTGATGCTAGTTCACGATTCTGATGTCCAGAGACAGGGGAAGGCTGCTGCTGTCTGACTCCACTCTCCTCTCCTGCATGACATTCCTGAGTGTGACAGGTGTCCATACATGGCATTCAGGTGGAGGTAGGAGGACAACTTGTGAGAACTGGGTATGTCTTCCTACCATGTGGATTTCCAGGTATTGAACTCAGTCATCAGGCTTGTTAGCAAACTCTTTCACCCTCCAAGCCAGCTTGCTGGCCCTCGGGTCCTCAGGTTGTGACATGCAAACCTTGGACTTTCCACTCACTCCTGTATCTCCTTCCTTTCCACCACTAAATTCCACCTCTTTAGCTTGGTATTAAACTCCTTTTGATCTCTCATATTGCAAGGACCAAATAACTGCTCTCTACCCATCTCGGCCTCTCATTTCACTAGACTCTTCTTGAACATTCACGGAGAGGTCTGGACTTAGTCCTCTGTATTAGCCAGGGTTCTCTAGGGGAACAGACCTGATAGAATGAAATATATGTGTATATATTTCATATATATATATATATATATATATATATATATATATATATATATGACATTTATTAGGATGGCTTACAGGCTGTGGTCCATGTAGTCCAACAATGACTGTCTACTGACAGAAAGTCCAGGAATCCAGTAGTTGTTCAGCCCATAAGGCTGGATGTCTCAACTGATATTCACTATATGCTGGGATCCCTAAGAAGTAGGCTCTAATGCCAGTGAAGGAATGGGTTACCCAGAGAGAATGAGCGCAACCAGGCAAAGAGAGAGCAAGCTTCCTTCTTCCATGTGCTTTATGCAGGCTATTAGCAGTAAGTGTCACCCAGATTAAAGGTGGATTTTCCCACCTCAAAGACCCAGATTAGAAGTGAGTGTCCCCACTTCAAATGATTCAATTAAGAACAACAAACAAACAAAAAACTCCCTCAAAGGCGCACCCAGCCAGTTGGGTTAATTCCAAATGGCACCAAGTTAACAATCACTGCACCCTCTCTCTTTCTACAGAATGTCTATGAGACCTACAACATGAATAAAAGTATAAAACAACGCCTGATCTGCTTATTGCAATTACTCACTTCTATCTCATGGCACCTCTACTTGCACACCCTCGATTATGTTGGGAACCATATTCTTCCAGGCTAAAATATTCCTGAACTTTTGTTTATTTATTCACCAGTTCCTTCTCTGTCATCAGGTGTGACCTATGGGCCAAGTTGTTTCCACCAGTTTCAGCCTAGAAGAGTAGCGACTTCTGAACAGATTGAAAAGAAATAAGAACTTAACAAAATAAGCTCAGCCCACATCTCCTGAGAGATGTCTGTGTTTTCTCACACCCTGAGATGCTGCCTCTTTCAGGCTCCACCAGATGTTTGAAAGTAGGCTGTCCCAGGCAGGATTCCTTTGCCCATAACCTTGCCAGGTGAGAGAAGGTTTCCCACTACTTAAGCAGGACGACATCATTCAAAAAATATCTAGAAAATCTATATTCCTTTTAAAGAGCATTTCCTTGGCCATTTAGCTCCCCAGGCTGAAAGCAGGAGGAAGTGTGGATGAGTTGTCAGAGGAAGGATATTTTAATGCTTCATTTGTTCCATGGGGAACGCCCAGTTTGTCCTATTAGTCAGGTGTCTCAGAGCCCTAGACACATATATGGTCTCCTTGGACCTTCTGGAAGACATACGTGTGAACTGAAAGCTATTTCTGAGAAATCTCTCCCAAGCTTCTTGCATTATTCCAGTAGGAATAGAAGTGTGTGCTTACTTTCCAGGAAGAACAATTTGCCTCCGGCGATGTAACAGTGGAATTAGTGATTCCCAAAAGGAAGGAGCAAGGGAGCAAAGAGGATCCACGTGGAAATGACTTTCTTGAGTAATTACACCCTGCATGACCATGAGGCGGAGAACACAGATGCTCCTCCCTCAGGAGGCAGCTTAGGGGTTGAATTTAGCTCCTTCTTGCCATTTCACCACTGTGGCCATTAGAGCTTAATCAGAATCACAGTTTACAGGAACCCTGTGAGTCCAGGTGTTTCCCAGTTTGTAGCGGTTTTTTCTGTCTCTGAGTTCATCATTTCCTGTATCATCTGGAGAAATGGAGACTAGACTGCCATTGGTTCCCAGGTGGACTTGACACTTCCTCTCCTGCCCCAATCTCTTCTTTGCCCCAGGAAACCGTTTTGTACAACCCCAGCTGGAACCAAGCTCTTCCATGATATATGGCTCCTCTCTTTTTAACAAATAGGTTTGCTAACAGTCTACTTTGAATTATAGGTACTAGGTTTTAATAGTATTATTCATAATTTTAGGAAATAGTTTTTTGAAATTATTCATGCACACGCACAGGTGTGTGTGTGTGTGTGTGTGTGTGTGTGTGTGTGTGTGTGTGAATGTGTGTAAAGTGTCCTCAGAGGCCAAATCCTCTAGAGTTAGAGTTACAGGCAGTTGTGAGCTGCCTGAACATGGGTCCTCTTTAGGAGCGGCACTCATTCTTAACCGCTGAAGCATCTTCCCAGCCCCTAAGTTTGTATTAATCAGAATGTGTGTTAGATCCATTATGTCCTTCTTAGATGGAGTATATAGTTCTCCTTATCCCATCTCCCTCACCCACCCCTGCATCCCTGTCCCCAGCTTTATAATCTCTCTGGACAGATTCTTGTCACTTCCTGTCCTAACTTCAGTTTGTTCATCCCATCCTTTCTCATCACGTAGCATCACCCTGTCTTGATCTCCTTTCCATATTCTTAGACTTCATCCACTTTTGAATCAGACATAAACACATGTGTATCTGTTATAGGCCGGGAAATGCCCATGACTTCTTTTTTGCCTCTCTGTGATTTTATAACCTTCATTAATATTATGTTTTCTAGGTACATCCATTTTCCTGCAAATTTCATGATATAACTTTTCATTATAGCTGAATACAATTCCACTGTGTCTATGTACGATACTTTCATTATCCATTTTTTGATTGGTGGACACCTAGGTTGGTTCCATTTTCTTGCTTTTTATGAGTTATCTAATCCATTTATGTGCCCATGGACAGGGATTTTGTTGCTTACCTGCATGCCTGCTCTGCACATAACAAGCGTCCATTACAAGCTTTGTGGAACTGAGTCCTGAAATCTGCAAATGATGTACAAAATGTAAAACGAGTATACATCCCGAATACAGAGGCTTTGAAAAGTCAGTCTGCAAACATTTGTGGATTTCTACCACATAAATTATAAAGGGAAATTTATTGAGACTCAACTATGTCTGTTGCTGTGCTAAGAACTTGGCAAGGTCACACCTGATATGCATGCATGTTAATATCTTACACCACACCACTGATAAGCATAACTAATATATGTTAATTAAAAAGTTGTTAAAAATCCTTATGCATCATCTTACAAAGTCCTCAAGATGACTCAGTGAGGTAGACTTTATATTGAGGTATGCTGATGATTTAAATAGTTAATCTGGCTGGTTTATCTCTGGGTTCTGCTTATGTCAGTCCTAATGGGTCTCCTTGTTTTCACTTGCTTGTGACCTTCCTGAGGGTCATACAGTGGCCTTACATGTTTGTTGCCAGCACCCACATATGGCTTTTGGGTGGCTAAAAGATTAAAGTTGGCTAAATCATTGCCCACAATGAATTAGGGAGGGTAGTGGGTGTATTGGCACCCTAACATGGAGTTTTCATTAATCAATAGCTAGGTACGTGCACATCCATCACCAAGGTCTTCTGTCTAGGCTGTGTTTCCCACAAGGGCAATGTGGTGACTGTCACCTCCCTGTCATTGAATCACTGGTATGACTGATGGAAGCATCCAGGAGTGAGAGCCACTGAGTTTTCCTGCTTCTCTTTCCTCCTGTCTCTCCTTCCTCAAAGCTGTCCTTTGCCTGGGATGTGACTTCTTTCCATCTGACTTTAGAAACCTGTGAGCCCATGTCCCCACGCCACCCTGGTCTTTGTGCTGTGCTTTGTAATATCTTTCAGATCTTGAGGTCAGTGTGACCCTGTAATATCCCACCCATCAGCATGGGGCAGCACTCTGTGGTAGTAGAAATTCAGGAGGTAACAAATTATATGAATCACCTTACAAAGTGGGTGTTAAGAAAGTCAATCTGCCTGAATAAACAAAGCCCACAAACCTTCTCTAAACCCAGAAAAGGATGTTGTATGCAGGGGATTCTCAACTCATTTGTTTCCATGGATTTCACAAAATTACCGTTTTAGCCTTCATTTCTGTTTAACTCCTGGACTTAATGCCTATTCTGAACATGTCATTGTATGCAAACTGTTTGATAAAATGACAAGCAAAACAGGTTTGAGATCTGCTTCCCCAGGGTTTATAATCCAGGGCCATGTCTGCACAGGACTGTTCTTGCTGCTCCTTCCAAGGGTGCAGGGAGAGCTAGAGCACCCAGGCTCACCTTGTGGTCAGGATCTACCCCTTCAGTAACTAGCAGCTCTGGGAATGACAGCTGACAGCGTCAAACCATCCACCTGGGCAGATAAGTGGATTAAATGTGGAAGGGAGAATCCAGTGACAGAAGAGAGATTGTGGATGTGGACAGACACAGGGCCCTCTCTGTGATCATCATTGATATGTCCGTTTCTGTGTGCTCATCGAGTCGCTAGACACATGCATTAGGAACAATGATGTGGAGTGCAAAGATGACCCAGCTTGCTGAAGGTCCTCGAGGAAGGAGGATCTCAGCCAGTTTTCAACCCCCAAATTTGTCCTACAATCGTTGCAATGATAGCCTTAAGCCTACCTCCGTGGTACATGCGACTCTGTCTTTATTCCTTTAATCAATGAAGAAAGAGAAGAAGATACAGAGAAAGAGGCGAAGAAGAGAGAGAAGTGAAGAGAGAAGAGGAAGATGGATGGAGGGAAAGATGAAAGGGTCGGAGCAGATAGATAGATAGATAGATGAATAGATTGTAGATAAGATAGAGACTGATTAAAGAGAAACAATACAAGCACTTTGGTCAGGGGCATCAGGATTTCTTTCCTGGTCCTTTGTGACTAGAGCTTAGCTAACAGCTCTAATTTTGTCTCTGTCAAGGGTCATTTAGGCTGTACTGGGAGGAATTTGGTTGCAGTAAAAGAGAGGGTGTGAGGTGAGCAATCAGGTGCTACAGCAGTGATGTAGGCAGAAAATGCGAGGAGGGGGGAGGGAAGAGTGATGGAAGAGGTCTTTTTTGTTGGTCTTTTTTCCCTTTTCTTTAAGGGATTTTTTTATTCTCTCTTTAATGACCTCTATTATCTTCATAAAGTTGGTTTTAGGTCATTTTCTTGTGCTTTGGCCATGTTGGAATATTCTGGTATTACTATTGTAGGATAGCTGGGCTCTGGTGGTGCCATATTGCCCTGGTTGTTGTTGATTGTGTTCTTACACTGTTGTTTAGGCATCTGGGATGATTATAGATCTAGGTCCTGATTTCTGAGTTTGTCTTTGTTGGGTGAGTATTTTCTTCCTTTGTCTCCATTCCCTCTTTGGTCTTCGTGGTCTGGATTTCTGGAAGCTGACATGACCTCTGATTCAGTAGGGAGTCTCTGTCTAAGTTGGGGGTTGGACTTCTGGTGGCTAGCCAGGCCTTTGGTGCAACAGGGTGTCTCTGTCCAAGTGGGTGGGTGGGATAAGGTGATGAGGATGGGATTGGGGATTGGGGCTCCTGAGTGAGTTTAGGAAGTCCACTGGTGGGCTGCCTATCTGTTGTTCTGAAGACAGATGTGTTCTCTGGTCCGGTACAGAGTCTCTGTCTGAGTTTGCTTATCTGTTCTTCAGATTTCCTTGGCCTTCACTTGTTCTTCAAACTGTCATGGTCTGCACCTCTTCCTCTGACTGGCCTGGCCTACTCCTGGGCAGCAGAAGTCTGTCTCAGTTGGAGGCAGGGGCATAGCAGCAAGGGGGTGGGATGGGGGCAGTGGAATGGGTCTTTGGGAGCTGAGTCTAGGACATAGTTTGTTGACTGTGGTTTTTTGTCCTGCCTGGTTTCTGTCCTCCCACCAGGTCCCACAGCCATTTAGCCCCAAAGAAATCACACAGAGAGTCTACATTAGTTATAAACCGATTGGCCCATTAGCTCAGGCTTCATATTAGCTCTTATAACTTATATTAGCCCATTATTCTAGTATATGTTAGCCATATGGCTCAGTACATTTTTCAGTGGGGCAGGTCACAGCCTGCTTCTTAGGTGTCTGGACAGGACTGCGGAAAGAGCTTCCTTCTTCCCAGAATACTCCTGTTCTCATTGCCCCGCCTCTACTTCCTGTCTGGTTGTCCCCACCTATACTTCCTGCCTGGCTATTGGCCAATCAGCGATTATTTAAAACATAATTGACAGAATACAGAATTGTCCCGCACCAATAGTTAGTGAGGGAGTTCGTCAGGCAGGTGAGTCATTCACCTGTTCTTCCAACTGGGATAGCCTGCTCTTGGGCAGTGGAAGTCCACTAGAGTTGGGACAGGGGCACAGCAACAGGAGGGGATAGTAGACTGCAGGGGGGAAGGATGGTGTGGTGATAGTGGTGAATTGAATCTAGGGAGCGGCACAGCTCTGTGGCTAAGTGAGTAACTCTCCCCTCTTCATCTTCCTAGTTTCCACATTTACACTTGGTTCATTAGGCTGTGCCCATAGGGTCTTTTGGCTCAGTCTCTCTGCCCTTCTGCGTCACTGTGCACTTACTGCACAGAAAGCTTTTCACATGGCCAGAGGCAACATTGGCCCTATATCCCTTTACTTTAGAGAAGCCAGAGGAAACAATTCCCCAAGTGTGGGCTGACTGATGTCAGGTCTAACACAAGCAAAGCACTGTGACTAGGTGAATATGTTGACTATAATTCATTTAAATTTTAATTCTAGCCAAACTCAATGTTTACAATGGAAGTCCCCAAAGGAATAGGATTTGTATTAGCAGAATAAGGGGACTAGAATGCCAAGCAGACTAAATCAATCAATCAACCAATTAATTAATTAGTAAGAATAAATAAACAACCTATGCCCACCACCCTTGATAATGAGAAATGCTACAAGCATGGACTCATGGTGGTAAAGCCAGTTGCTGTAACATCAGGGAAGAGACTGTGTTTAACATAAACCACATGCTGCCAACCTGAACCACCTTCTCAGGTGAGCTGCTCCCTGTGGAGGTGCTCTGCAGAGGCAGGCATGTGGATTGATGGCAGCTCATGGGAGAAGATGGATTTTACTGAAGGAAGTCATGGGAGACAGTAAGGAGTGGCACATCAGACTGTGACAGAAAGTCACAAATCAATCAGCACGTGAGAAGTGTGAGACTATTAATGTCCTTCCCCTGATGGAGAAGGATTCTAATTACAAACAGAAGTCAGTGGGATATGGGGAGATTTTGTTTATGATCAGATCTGATTAGACAAATGATGACAAATGAGGAACGACTGTAAATAGACCAGAGATGAGTTCTGTGTTGCTAGGTAACAACCTAACATGATTTCTGGTAGAATCAAAGAACGGGAGACCTTGCGGGTGCATGATGTTTCCTGGACCTCCTTTCCTTTTCATTTTGAAGGGCTTCTATCTTGGTCTATGATTTAAAATGTTCTATATGATCTCTCACATTGCATTCAAAGTAAAATATTAGCTTGGTTCCAGTCCTATGACTGGGACTTTCTAAAAGAGATTCCATCTAGTGAATGGGCAGTGACAAGCAGACTTGAAAACAGGATAATTGCTGTCTCCCATGTTTTCCTAGTTTCATTCTTGTAGCTGTGATAAAATACCCTGATCAAAAAAGAAACATATGGAACAGGAGGTTATTGGGCTTATAAATACAGGTTACAGCCCATCATGGTGAGGAAATCGAGGCAGGAACTCAAGCAGCTAGTAAGAGCACACCTATAGTCAGGAGCAAGGGAGAGCAAACACATCCTCAATGCTTGCTGCTACTTAGCTGGCTGTTTTCACTTTCACACAGTTCCGAGCCAAGTCCATGGAACAATGCATCCCACATTCAAGGTGGGTCTTCCTTCAGCATCAACTGCCAACTAAAGTTGGCACATATATGCCTGACATGATCTAAATAATTTCTCATCTGAGGCTCGCTCTCTCTGTGGTGATTTTAGTGTGTTAGAGGTTGACAGTTAAGAACTAACCACAAACATGTGTTGATTCATATCCACTGTACCCTGAGCTTCTCCCTCATGGATGAAATACATTGTAAAGTCAAAGTTTACACAACTGCTGTGTTCATCCAAGTGACACGTGGAAGTCAAAACAAGCCAACATCCAGTAACAGAATAATACAGGAAATATGGCTCTGCTCACGGTGACAAGGGAGGGTGGTCATGTAAGAACTGACAGAAAGGGCTGCAGAAGGCTTTAGAGAGAGCCTAGAACCCGTGCTTTCAAATATGCAGACGTACTCTGTGCATAGAGAAGGGCTTTTATTTTGCCTTTCCTTATGGGAAGCACTGCTCTCAGTCAGCAAACACCCCAGGCAAGGCTGTCCACACTCACAAGTGTGGCAACCCACATCCACAATTGTAGCCACCCATACTCACAGGGATGGCTACTCACATCCACACATGTGGCCCCCTGCATAGACAGGTACCAGCCACCCACATCCACAGATGTGACCACTCAGATTGGTAGGGGTGGCCACCCACATCATCTACAGGGGAACTGTATTCTTTTTGTGGCTATGGAAGAGGCCCAAGAGCAAAGCTAATTGTAAAATCACCCTTCAGACACCTGCTTGAATCATGTTGAGAGTAGGGTACTGGCCCAAGGAAATCACATTGCCAAACCCAAATATAAGGAGTAGGAAAATATTCCCTTTTAGTATGGGACTTTCAATCAATAGATGGTTACACCTTTGTACCTCTCAAGGGTCACCTATTTGAGATTATTTGACATAGTAAGCAAAAAGTCCATCTACCGCACACTCAGGACGTATTCAAATGACTTCTGATGATTTGCAGACATGCATGACTTGGCTCTTGTCTGTTGTAGTGTCTCCTGATGTTGCTCTCTCCCTCACTGTATCCCAAACACAAGCACCTTTCTTGTTTATAACAAATATCCAAGCTCCTTCCTATCTCGAGGTCTTCAATCTGCTTTCCTGGTGTCTGGAATGTTCTCTCCTCCCAGACCTTTCTAAGCCTGTCTTTGGCTGTCTTTCTGCTTCAGTTTAACCACTGTGAAAGATCTATCCTTTCTTTTACAGAGGTCTCTTGCTCCCCATCTATTCCGCACCATCTTCAGCTCAGCTGTTTAACATATTTTATTCAAAGGATTTCTTGCTGGCTGCTATATTATTGATTATGCATTTGTCGTTCGATAATTATCTTCCTTCTACACTGGGAAGGAAGTTTCGTGAAGTGAGGCTTCTTACCTGTCTTATTTTAATTGTTCCCATTTAGGAGACTGATTGACATGTCGTTTCTGAATGCATAAGGGTGTATATTCGCATCCTCCCCAGAAAATTCTTTCCAAGTCAGATAAATAAGTACTGAGTGTGGTAATGTCACAACTCCTTCCTTTTTTACCCATTTATTTGCTCCAATAATATACCTCCACTGTGGGAAAGAGCAAATATGAGTATACAAAATGACCGCTAAATCACTAGAAATCACTGCTAAGAGAGTTAATATGTAGCCTTACAGCTTTTCTCGCTGCAAATTTATGCACACGAAATTATTTTTATGTGTCCCATGATACTTCAGCTTTGTGGCTGTCATCTTTCCATGTCAGCAATCACGTATCTACATAATCTTTTATTGGCTCCATATTGCTTTGTGCACAGCTGAGTCTAGGCATCTTGTGCTGAAAGCTCTGTGCATTATCCCACTTGCTCCTTAGGATAAACTACAGAACTGAAACATCTGGATCAAGGAAACTCCCCCTCTTTTCAGGACTTTTGCGATACATGAATCATGGTATACCCATTGGCCACTTGCACATTGAGTCAGTGAGGAATGCAATGACGGCTGTCAGTGGTCCTTACATCCCATGAACCTCAAAGATCTCCAGACCCCAGTCCTCCATGGTGGGGTGTGGGACTCCAGCAGAGTTTCCTGTCCATGGACCCCTACATTGGCTCGGAGAGAACTGGAGGACATCATTGCAGCTTTATTTGCATGAGTCTACACTTTCTGATTTGTGAATTTAAGGAGTAGACTATTACGTGCTAAGGAGCTTTTCCTTTGCGTTGTGGATGTTTGCGTTTAGTACTGTGGTTGTTATAGATATTTCGAAATTTTCTGTGTGCCCAGTGCAGAAGCTGATAGAATGGACGTATGCATGGAGGATGGAGCACATGAGTTATTTCCCAGTTGTTATAACTACTACCCAAAATAGATATGTTATTATTAAATTTCCTACCATCATGTGTTTTAAAAAGCAAGTGTTGGAGTTGGAGACACAGCACAGCAGTTAGAGCCTTTGTTCTTCTTTCACCAGACCAGGAGCATTCGGTTCCCAGGATCCATGTAGGATAGCATTTGTTTTCTTCTAACTGTATGTATTATGCCATAGTAGTGCCTACATGACATTTATATTATTCCATAGCTCATAAATATTTTAATGTGCAGACTTGGAGGGAAACTGGCAGCAGAGTTTGTAGGAAAATGCAATTAGCCTCATCCCTTGTGTGGGGCTACACAGTTTTTGGCCCTCAAATAGAAGAACAAAACTTCCAGAGAGCAGTAACCCTAGCTCTGTTGTATAATGTTAAGTATACATAGGTTTTGTACAGCAGAAACACAACATAAAGATAAGGACCCAGGATTCAGATGGAGACACTGATGTGGAAGGCAGCGACTGTAGGTTTAACTGGGGAAAGCAATATGAATACAGCAGATGGCTAAGCAGCTACGTTGTTTTTAACTTTCCCATTTGAGGTGTTGGTTTAGGAGGATAAAGCCAAGGATCTTAAAATCAGAAATAAGGACAGGTAGGTCATTCAGGGGGGGAAACACCTGCTGCCAAGCCCGAGGACCTGAGTTCAAATCCACAGACCCATGTGGTGGAAAGAGAGAACCAACCTGCACAGATTATCCTCTGACTGTTACATTGGTGCGGTGACACAACTGCCGCTATCTGACAAATAAGTAAACATTAAAAAAATATAGATAAAGAAGGGGAAGGGCTTGCACCCTGTCTCAAACAGGCCTTGTCTTGCTGTCACCTTGAAGTCAAGGTTCAACTATCAGTGTCTCTTGCTCATTAGGTTAAGAACTGTTTTACCATGGAACCCCTAAGTCAACTTCTGATTTATCGGGGATCTCAAAACTCAAACATCTACAGGGAAAAGTTAGGATGGATTGAGGAGAGGAACACTTGTCCTAGCCATCTGTCATTATTGGAGATATTGAAAGCAAATCTTCATAATTTTTTCATGACGAGGTATAACTTTTTAACGTTAAGTCTCAAACCGGGGAGGTGACTCAGTTGACAAAGCACTTGCCTTGCAAGCATGAAGTTTGATTCTGTATAATTCACATAAACAATAAATAAATAAATAAGTAAATAAATAAAAAATCCCCCAAACCCCAAAACCTGGATGTGGTGGAATGGTGGTACAGATTTGTAATTCCAGAACCTGGGAGACTGAGATAGGCTGGGTCCATACACCAGCAAGTCATCAAGTCGTGCCTTGTTGCCAAGCTACAGGCCAATGAGAGAGACTGTCTTAAAAATCAAGCTAGGAGAGCTGGTAACCAAGGTAGAAAACGCTCGGGCCGAAGCTTTAGTGGTTCTTAGGGATGGCGGCAGCTGCAGCAGGATCTGCAACATCCCAGCGGTTTTTCCAGAGCTTCTCAGATGCTCTGATTGACGAGGAACCCCAGGCTGCGTTAGAGGAGCTGACTAAGGCTTTGGAACAGAATCCAGACGATGCACAGTATTACTGTCAGAGAGCTTATTGTCACATTCTTCTTGGGAAATATCGTGATGGTATTGCTGATGTAAAGAAGTCTCTTGAACTTAATCCTAACAATCCTACTGCTGTCCTTAAGAAAGGGATGTGTGAATACCATGAAAAGGACTATGTTTCTGCTTTAGACACTTTTGCAGAAGGACAGAAATTAGACAGTACAGATGCAAACTTTGCCATCTGGATTAAAAGGTGCCAGGAGACTCAGAATGGATCAGAATCTGAAGTGTCTGCATCTCAGAGAACTCAGTCAAAAATCAAGTATGACTGGTATCAAATGGAATCTCAAGTAATCATTACACTTATGATCAAGAATATTCAGAAGAATGATGTAAATGTGGAATTTTCAGAAAAAGAGTTATCTGCTTTGGTAAAACTTCCTTCTGGAGAAGACTACAATTTGAAGCTGAGGTTGCTTCACCCTGTAGTACCGGAGCAGAGCACGTTTAAAGTGCTTTCAACAAAGATTGAAATTAAAATGAAAAAGCCAGAGGCTGTGAGATGGGAAAAGCTAGAAGGGCACAGAGATGAGCCTACACTAAAGCAGTTCACAGCAGATGTGAGGAACCTGTACCCGTCATCATCTCATTATGCCAGGAACTGGGATAAACTGGTGGGTGAGATCAAAGAGGAGGAGAAGAACGAGAAGCTGAAGGGCGATGCAGCTTTAAACAAGCTGTTTCAGCAGATCTACTCAGATGGTTCTGATGAAGTGAAACGCGCCATGAACAAATCATTTATGGAGTCTGGTGGTACAGTCTTGAGCACCAACTGGTCTGATGTAGGTAAAAGAAAAGTAGAAATCACCCCCCCTGATGATATGGAATGGATAGTACTAAGTAAATCAGTTTGCTATCACAGCAAAAAAAAATCAAGTTAGATGACAGCCGAGGAATGAGAGTTGAGGTTGACCTCTGGCTTCCACATGCGTGTGCACACATATGTACCTTAGAGGGATAAACACACATGTGAAGTAAACAATATATAAAATCTCTCTACTCTGTTCTTAACCATTTCTTTTAATTGCACGCATGTGTGTGGATATGCACATGTGAGTGCAGAGGCCAAAGGCTTTGGTTCCCAGTGGAGTTGGAGTTACAGGCAGTTGTGAGCTACCTGATGTAAGTGCTAGGAGCAAAACTTGGGTCTTCTGCAAGAACAGCAACTGCTTAATGGCCGAGCCGTCTCTCCATCACATCTCTCTACTTCAAATCAGATACTTCTCTGGATTGTACATATACCCATCAACATCCAATTTCAATAGTAGTCCAAACATATAGTCAAGAGAGTGGTAAATACTTCCCTTCAGTGAAAACATTTATGATGTACCCCAAGATCCATAGGAATCAAAGTATATATTTTACCAAGCAGTTGGCAACAGTGCTGGGCTGAGCTATTCTGGTTCCCATGAGGAAAAGTATGGTCAGTGGTAATGGTACTAATATGTCTCATCTGATACTGACCTTTCATCCTTTGTGCTTTGATGTTAAGCTACAGTGCTGGAACATGGCTGAGACTTTATTGTTGTGTACTCCTTACTTTCACTCCAGTCTGGAGTGTCACTTTTCCTATACCCTGAATTGGATTAATTACCTTTCTGCTTACTCTGACCAACTATCTAGTAAGAATAATCTCACTGGAAGGACAGTTCAGTTTTGCATACATTTGATGGTATGTATTCCATCATGGCAGGAAAGTCATGGGGGCTTGAGTTTCTGGAGTCTGGGCCGCATGATGCAGACAGTGAACAGGAAGTCAGGTCAAGCTATAAAGTCTCAAGTCCCGCCCCCAGGGGACCCACTTCCTTTACCAAGGTCCCACCTTCTAAACGTGGGTTGGGGACCAAGTGTTCAAGCTGGTGCACCTGTGGAGGCTTTTATATCCAAGTCACCACAGCCTCCGCCTTGCTACATCCGTTTCCTCCACCTGTGAATTATGGGCCTTCCTAAACAGATTTAATCCCCAAAATGATCCACATAACTCATAAAATAAAAAATTCCTACATCTGACACCTGGAGAAGCTGACTCACAGGACCTGAGTGGGTCATTTTGAGGGGGAGGGAGGGTTTATGTCTGAAGGGACCACGTAATTCTAATAATTGGCCGTTCATGAATGACTGAGGCTGATGGATCTTTAAAAGGCTCCTTGTGGCTTCAGTGCTATAGATTTTTACCATGCGTTCTGTTCCTGTTTTCCTTGTAAATACCCCTGAGATTGCAACCTATTAAATCAATAACAGCGTCATCTGAACAAACTGAATAGCTTGTTTTTCTTTTGGCTGGAAGGACACTTCACACAAAACCTGGGGGAGGAGTGAGACGGAAGATAATGGGACTTCCGGAGCAGTCCTCCTCTAGGAGGTGCCACAGAGTCCAGAGGATCCGGAGTGACCCCTGGTTTTAACTAAAAAAAACACCAGGAAGCTGCCTTTAATCAATTTGGAAATAAATGGAAGCATGTGCCCGAGCAGCCGCTCTTTGAAGGGATGTCAGAAACACTTTCAATCTTTTATCTTCACGAAAACAGCGGGAGGAGCGCCACTGGAGTCAGCCCTGTAATTTCTGCGCAGTAATTATACCTGTCACCACTTCCGACAGAGGGGATATAAATAACCAGCTACCTTCCTCTTTCTGCCTCTCTGTTGCTCTAGTCTTTCTCCAGCCACAGACCCCGGTGGATGATGCTCATGTCCACGCAGAACACCGAACCTCCACAGGCAATGTGCTTCTAGACAGAAGGCCAGAGTCCCCCAAAAGCCACATGCACTTGACTGGGAGATGCTCATTTTTTTCCACAGAATTCTTGGTTTCTAAGCTTTATGGCAAGTGACAGGGAGAGGCAGGCACTAAGAAGAGGGGTCTGGTTTCTATTTTTACTTTGATTTCACTCCTGGTGGGATGTGCACGTGTGTGAATGCCTTCTGCACTGTATGTTATTACACCCACAAACTGGTCACTTCTGTGCTCCACTGACTCACTGGGAAGAAGATGGAAGCTTCTGGGAGGTAGATTTATCCTTTTAGATCCTCTCATCAGGAGCAGAGATAGATACACAGGGCACATAATTGTGCCCCAAAGTATTCCCTTGTGCTATTCCACTAATATCCTTCCCCAGTCTCACACTCTTTTGACTTTGCTATGATTTGGAACATAAATATTTCAAAATAACTCACATCCTTTGTGGCCAGCCTGTGCTATTGTTGAAAGCTTCTGGAGCCTTTAGGAGGTGAGGTTCAGTGGGGGAAACATTAGGGCACTAATGTTGTTAAAGGGAATATTAGGACTTCACCCCTCCCTCCCTCCCTCCCTCCCTCCCTCCCTCCCTCCCTCCCTCCCTCCCTTTCTCCCTCCTTCCTCCCTTTGCCTCTCTCTCTCCCTTTCTCTCTCTCTCTCTCTCTCTCTCTCTCTCTCTCTCTCTCTCTCTCTCCTTTCTGACCACCATAAGATGAACCACTTGACTGCACCCCACATTCCTGCCATCATATCCTGCCATAACAGAGGTCCAAAGCAAGATGACCATTGAATAAAACCCTCCCAAACCACAAGCCCCAAATGAGTCTTTTGTTTCTCTTTTGTTTTTTCTTGGCTATTTAACAGTGGTCACAGGAAATTTGCTAACACAGACTTCTTTTACAAAAGAATTTGTCATAAATTGTTTTGTCTTTTCTCCTAGAAAGGAGATCTGTGAGACACGGCAGAGCCATCTGAAGCCAGATGTAGTAGCTCAGACTCTGGTTTGTCTGCTTACTGTTGACCTTGAGTGAGAGGACACTCTTTGTCTCAGTATGTTAGCGTCTGTCCTAGAGATTTATGGGACTGCATGTGTACAGACCTTGTATTAGCTCCTAAAATTGTTTCCAAACTTCAGTGCCCTCAAACTTTCATGAAAATGAGAATATCATGGCCCCAACTAAGGCTTTCTGATTTCATAGGTCCAGGGTCTGATCTGATGGCTTACGTTTCTAACTAGTTCCCCTATGTCACTGCCACCGCTTCTGGGGGGAGACCACACTCCGCAAAATGCTTTCTAGTGACTGATAATTTTAGCTACTCTAGTCTTACATTTTAGTAAATATGAACTATTAAGTGTCTTTCATATAGGCCAATGTGCTTGATACAAGGACAAGTAAGGTAAATCATTCCCCTTATAAAAGACACTGTAGTAGAGAACAAGTGTCTTTTCCCATCCTCTTCCCACTGTTGCCAGAAGGGAAAATTAAGGCAATTCCACGAGCTATAAGGCAGGCTTTAAAGGCTCAATCATGCAAACCAGGACAAAGGCAAAGACTGTCTCTCACAGGAAAGTGGGGGCAGCCAATTCACAATTAGGGTCCTTCATCTGAAAGATGACTTAAGACAGCACATATCCAGAGAACAAATCCAGGCTCTCAGGAACAGTAGAGATAAACTTATATACTTATATTCCCTGGCCAAGCATAGCTATGCACCTGGAGGTTTGCTTTGGTTGAGACCCTGAAGGACATTGTGTATGTGTGTGTGTGTGTGTGTGTGCGCGCACACACACACACACACATATGCACGTGCGTGTGTAGGATTGCAAGTGTGTGCCGCCACATTCGGCTTTTAAACTTGGGTTCCAGGGATCCAACTCAGGTCCTTGTTCTTGCATATTGAGTACTTTAGTTACTGGCCCAAATCCCAGCCCTTGAATTTGCTGTTTAAATTTGTAAGAGAGATGGAGAACCCTAAGAGTACAAAACCGTCAGGATGGCCCATTCAGACACGATTTGAACAACAGGGAAGTGAATAAAGAACAAAATTGAAGTCATTTATTTAAATAACTTTTACTAAGTGTTAATCGTATGCCAAGGTTTGAAAGTGTTACTGTCTTTCCTGGAATGAGAACACCGAGGGCCAGAGAACACAGTGGCCTGCCTCTAGAAACAACCGGTCAGGAACTGGCCTCATACTCCCTGTGTAGGGCTGTAAAATCTGCTCAGATCCCTCCTCTCCAGGTCTCTCTGAGATTGACTATTCCATTGCTCAGGATGTGGCCTGCTGTCCCCTCCTTATAGAGCTCTTCTCATCATGGTGTCCACCTGCCCCTTCACTGTATCATAAGAGATCCCCTGGGGCTGGAGAGATGGCTCAGTGGTTAAGAGCATTGCCTGCCCTTCCAAAGGTCCTGAGTTCAATTCCCAGCAACCACATGGTGGCTCACAACCATCTGTAAAGAGGTCTGGTGCCTTCTTCTGGCCTGCAGGCATATACACAGACAGAATATTGTACTCTAAATAAATAAATAAATAAATATTTTAAAAAAAAGAGATCCCCTTTAGTTGTCACCATTTCTGTCATCGCTGAAATTACTGAGATGAATGGTGTCATCTCTCATTCATGTATCAATTGATCAACTATCTATCTGCCTGTCATATATCTATCTATTTATCTGCATCTACCTATCATTTAATAAACATCTTTTATCTATTGTGTATATATTATCTATCAATCTATCTACTATCAGTAAATCAATCTACTGTTTAGCTAACATCTATGAATCATTTATCTATAAATCAATTTATCAATCATTTATCATCTATCTGTTAATCTGTCACCTATTATCTGTTTATATATTGTGGTAATTTGACTGAAAATGACCTCCATAGGCTCACAGGGAGTGGCCTTGTTGGAGTAGGTGTGGCCTTGTTGGAGGAAGTGTATCAGTCGTAGAGGGCTTTGAGTTTGCAGATGCTCAAGCCAGGCTCAGCATCACTCTCTCTTCCTGCAGACTTTGCAGAGGGATGCAGAGCTTTCAGCTACTTCTCCATCACCATGTCATGTCACCATGTCTGTCTGCATGAAGCCATACTTCTCACTGTGATGACAATGGATTGGATGCCTGAACTGTAAGCCAGCTTCCAATTAAATTTTTTCATTTATAAGAGTTGATGTGGTCATACTGTCTCTTCACAGAAACAGAAACCCTAACTAAGATGGAAGTTGGTACCAGGGATGGGGTATTGTTGAGATAGGCTGGACCATGCTTTTGTTTGGAAGACTATGGAATACTTTCTTTGAACCAGAAAAGTGATTGGACACTTTAAGGCACCTTTGTTAGGATTCATTATGCTAGCCCCTCTCACCTGGCAGGATGCACCCAGACAGTACCCTGGCCAACCCAGGGTCCTATAGCTACTATGTCTGTACACAGGTGCAAAAGTTCCCTTTAAGAGATAAGCTCCACCAAATCCTGATTTTTCTTTTCCTGTTGCTCTTCTGAAGAGGAGGGCTGGTCCTTGCCTCTTCTTCCTTTGCCTCTTTTCTCTATATCTCTTTCTTTCTCTCTTCCCTCCCCCCACTCCCTTTACCTCAATAAAGCTCCCATGAAGCTTTGCCTGTATAGTGTGTCTGTCCCTCACCCGCCCTGGGCTCTCACCCACTGCGTGGCCCCTTGGCCTGCCAAGGTAGCTCTCCTGCCATTTTACAACATCTTTAAGGGGCCTTACTAGTAGGAACATGGAAGACAGTGGTGATGAGCGTGAG
The DNA here is from genome assembly GCA_025134845.1 of Neodon shergylaensis. Taxonomy (NCBI): domain Eukaryota; kingdom Metazoa; phylum Chordata; class Mammalia; order Rodentia; family Cricetidae; genus Neodon; species Neodon shergylaensis. Next base: position 2,709,953 of record JABTXL010002307.1, on the reverse strand, counting down.
AGATTTCAGAGGAAAAGAACCAACCAGATGTCCATCCTCAGATGGATGGATAAGAAGAATGGCCCAAACACACCTGGAATTTTGCTCATCTGTAAAGAGATTGAAATCATTACATTAACAAGGAAGTGGATAGAACTGGACATCATTATGTTAAATAAAATAAGCCAGTCCCAAAGACAAATTTTACATCTTTTCTCTCATCTAGAGAATCTGGATTGAAGTGCACATGCGCATGCACGTGTGTGTGTGTGTGTGTGTGTGTGCAGGAAATGAAAGTGGAAGTGGGACTACGAGAGGTAAAGTGGTGGAAGAAAAAGGTAATGGAATGTATGGAAGACAAAAGCAGAAATGGAGGAAGGGACCCAGGAGGTTGGGGTGAGCAGATAAGAACAGAATATCATGGCATACACACATGAAAAGATTTCATTGAGCTAACTAAAAATACTCAAAAATAAACCAAATAAATTAATGAGTTATAGAAAGGTGATTTCAGAAATTAAATGGCATGTCACAACAAAATTGGAAATTTCTCCTTGTGGGAGGCATCCACTAATTTGGAATTGCTTTTATTGCTTTAAAAAAAATCAAACAGCAAAGACAGACTGGTGTCAAATCCAGGGGATACACAGTTGGATATACTGCATCAGGAGCAAGAATGGGCAGAAAATACCCAGGGGCAAGAGAGCGGCTAGAGAGATTATGATAATGATCCTTGCTAAGCATTTGTTTTCAGTCCTGTTTTGTGATAAATGAGCTACTGTCTCTGGAGCGTGGTGGGCATATGCAGTGTCCTTTCCTCCTGTTTGAGTTTTGCTACTCATCACACTTTCCTTTCTCTCTTTTCATCGTTCTCACTCCTTGTGATCTCACAGCTGTGAGTGGGGTCCGGGAGATCTTTGCTGAGAGGCCCTGCCTTGGAAATGTTCAGGAGGCTGAGTTGGTTGGAACTTTTTGGCTTGCTTTGATTTGGATCTGTTTTCAGATCAAGAAATCTCAGCAGACTTACTTCTGAGGTCACTCAGGTGGTTCGTTCAATGGCATAGTGAAATATCCAATGAATTTGATCAACGGGCAACAAGAGAGAGAACCCAGGATGGAGACACTGTTGTGATTTAGTCTGTGAAGTCCTATCTCGCGTCTATCATATCTGCTCATTAGAAGGTAGGCAAATGGTGGGCTCTACATTCCAGAGTCTAGTTATACCCAAGAGGCTACCCCCTATTATTTATAAACTTATTTTCTAATAGAATAAAAGAGGGGCCAGAGAGATGGCTCAGCAGTTAAGAACCTTTGCTGCTCATGTGGGTGCTACAGTCAGTTCCCTTAGCAGCCTGCAACTCCAGCTCCAGCAGATCCAGTGCCCTCTTCTGGCCTCTTCAGGCACTGCACTCATGTAGTGGACACACACACACACACACACACACAAAGAACAACATACTGTCCTTGCTGCAAACTATGAATGAATGACGGATGTCGGAGAACAATTTCCAAAACCTGAAGCTATGATCATCTTAAGTCAGACCTAACTCTCAGCCTTGATTAATTACATACTGGACTAGTGAGGTAGCTTTAGAAAAGGTTGACTACTAAGTCTGGGTCTTATGCCCCAAGATTCTTATGGCATCTATGTGTGATACAGCTTGGAAAATGGAATTTTCCAAAAGTTCTTCTGGTAAATCTAACATGTGGTTGTTACTGAGAGTCACTGGCCTAGAGGACTGTCTTAGAAGGTATTTCCCATCAACAGGCAAGGTCATTTAAAAAGACCTCCATAGCATACTTTAACAGCAACCACTTTCAGATCTGTGACTCCCTGGTGATCTCTCTGAGATAAGCTAGTTGTGAAATGTTTGGAATAGTCAAATGAACCAACTGTTCTGTTTATAGAGTTATTGGCGCCGACCCAGCTTAGTGGCTGCCAAAAGTCAGGCTGGTTCCAAAGCAGCTGTGGTTTGAGCTCTTTACTTTAGACAACAGTTCAATAGCATGGCTGGTGGTTGATGGAGGACACTTCTGGTTCATGATAATAAACTCTCATCAGAAATAATATCAGAGGACCCTTTGGTTTTGTCACTATAGCAGGAGAACCTGTGAGTGGCTTATCTAGGAGTCGTACAGAGGCAAGAATATGCCTATGCCAAAAAACAGACCCCTGTTTTACCCCAACTATTGTTTAATCCAAAAAAGTATTTCCCTATCTGTTCAAACTCTCTTGATGCGATTACTGAGGAGGAAAGGAGAAGAGACAAAAATATTGGGTCCAATATCTTCACTGAGGTTTGTTTATCTTGTTTTAGGTTTATTTTAAAGGTGTGTGTGTGTGTGTGTGTGTGTGTGTGTGTGAGTGTGTACGTGTATGAGAGAGAGAGAGAGACAGAGACAGAGAGAGAGAGAGGGAGAGGGAGAGAGAGAGGGAGAGAGAGAGATTGCTTGCCTACATGTATGCTTGTTTGTGTGTGTGGGCACACATGTTTTTGTGCAGATGTATGTGTGGCTTAGAGGTTGATATCTCATATCCTTCTTGGTTGTCCTCTATAATACTCATTGAAGCAGGTCCCTTGATAAAGCTGGACTTTTCAGATTCAGCTAGTTTAACTATCCAGCTTGCTCTAAGGATGCCCTTGTCTTTCCCTCAGAATTTCTGGAAGTGAAGCTATACCATCATGCCTGATCAGCATTTTCATGGGTTCTGGGGATTCAAACTCCAGTCATCACATTTGCAGAGCAAGTTCTTTATCTTCTGCCATCTCCCGAGTCCCTCCACTGAGTTTTTAAGGGACAGTTTTAAGAGGGCTCATACTTCCCCAGTGAAAGGAGAAAAGAGATCACCATGAGGGCAAAATGATCTAACACTTACCTTTAGACAACCAGAGCATCCAGAAGGTAAAGAGAAATGTCTAAAGATAGAAGTTTCGGATGCCTTGTGTGCATGCACCACATCCAAGAATTCCAGCAGCAAAATGGATGCACAAGCCAGCTTCATGGCTGTGTCCTGCTACCAAGAGGAAACCAGAAGGTCAAGGCCTCAACACAAAGTGATTGACTCTCATCTTATTGGAATTGTAGCTACTAAATCTGGATAGTGAAAAGCAGTGTCTACTGCTGTCACTGCCAAGGGGTTCAGTTACCTTACCACATGCTCAGAACTATGATCCTATGGAATTAGGACCTACATTCTAAAGTTTATCTATGATTGCTTGCATTTTACTTGAGTGGAAACTGAGGCAGAGAGTAGATACTTGTTGTGTAACACCCAGCTAGAATGACGTAGGTTAGTAATTTTTCAGTCTCTCAGACTTCATACATAGGCTCTTGGGATGACAGAACATGCTCCAGGAGGTTAGTAAGTACACTGAGCTGCAGAAATATGCCTATGGCCTGACTTGGAGGTAATATCTTGTCTGTTCCTGTGACCCTGAGTCACAGGCGCAGCAGGATTTAAAGATTCAGAAAGCTCGATTCTTCTGGCTTCTTGGTAGCTCTTGGCCCCTTGCTTCTCACACAGAGAAGAGGAAACACAGATGCACACATTGTGGTTGTAGATTTTCCCAGAAGTGATCAAGGCAAACCTGGAATCTCCTTAAGCAGAGCTCTCATGTGTGAAGAAAACTAACAGGAGAAACTCAGTCTGTCAGGAATCATGAAGGAAATCCTCAGCGTTTTGGCGGAGGGGGGATCTAGCATTCGCTAATGTGCTGTGTAGATGCTGAGGCAGGAGAAAGTGTGTGCCATGCACAGGTCCCCTGAGAGAGCAGTGAGATGTGAGTCACCCCAGATGGGTCATAATAGGTGAAAGATAGTGACCAGAGGACTTTAGGGAGATGGAGCCACTGAGTCTGGCTCTTACAAGATGGCTGGAGTTTCTGGAAGTGGGCAGGTGGAACAGTGATACCTGTATGTCTATCCAACCTTGTATCCAAGGATGTCCATTTGGTGGCATGACATTGGCCAATAGTGAGATGAGTTACACCACAGACATTGGTAAGCACTACAAACAAATAGGACACACACTGAAGGGGGTGGAGGTAGGAATTGAATACCTTGCAGTTGAAAAGACATAGATATTTCAATAGCTGCTGAAGAAGTTTGGTAACTCAGGATACCTGGAAAAGAAATGGAGGTGAATGTGATGGTATGGATGAGAATGGTCTCCGTAGGTTCATATATTTGAAAGTTTGGTCTCCAGTTGGAACCATTTGAGAAGGATTAGAATGTGTAAACTTATTGGAGGAGGTGTGTCACTGGGGGGTAAGGTTTCAGGAGCAATGCTTTTCCCAGATTCCCAGTTAGTGATCTCTCTCTCTCTCTCTCTCTCTCTCTCTCTCTCTCTCTCTCTCTCTTTCTCCCCTCTCTCTGTCTCATACTTCAGGATATATATGTGGGCTCTAGCTTCTTTAACTGCCTGATGCCATGCTCACAGCAATAAGGATAATGGATTCACCCTTTGAAACTGTAAGTCCCAAATAAGCTCCTTCTTCTATAAGTTGCCTTGGTCATAGCGTCTCCTCATAGTGATAGAAAAGTCACTGTGTTGGTGGGTGAACTAGCAAGATCCGCAGATGATGAGGCTTTGTTTCATTTTGAAGTCCTGCCTGTCTTGGTTACTTTTCTCAATGCTGTGACAAATACCTGCTCAAAGCAGCTTACGAGAGAAAGGGCTTGTTGTGGCTCATGGTTTGCAGGTACAGTCCATAAAAACAGGGGAGTCACAGCGTCAGGAGCACGAGGCAGCTGGTCACATTGTGCTTCGGTTAGGAAACAGGTGGAGATGAATGCTTGTGCTCAGGTGGCCTTTTCCTTTCATTCAGTTGGAGACCCCAGCCAATGGGGTGGTGCCACCCATATATGGATTGGTCTCCCTACCTTAATCAAGTCTAGAAGCCACCTCTCTCAAACATGCTTAGAGGTTTGTTTGCATGATGATTTTAGAGCCAATAACATTGACAACCAAAATTACCCATCACAATGCTTATTAAAAATGTTGCTATATGATTCCATCTGTGTCATAATTTGAGAATCACAGGGCTAAAGTCACAGCCAGAGTTACAAGAGGCCAGGAATTAGAAGCATGAGACCAACTAGGAGGCTTTGGTGGTGAGGAGAGTATTAGAACTGGCAGAGGCCAGGGCATGGAAGTCATACATGAGAAAATGGAAAAGACCGAAGCAACACAGTGAAAGAAAATGAACTGCATGGGAGACACAGATAAAAAGCAGGGGGTTTGCACACAACGTCATTAAAACCCTGTGCTCTGGGGACAGAGGAATGGTGGTTGTATCTTCAAGATCTGGAAAGACAAGGGAAAGTGTATGACCAGTGAGAGATCACACTCTTGGTGTGGACATTCTGAATTTGAAGGTATTTGGAAAATTAAGAAATTCTAGTCTAGATCCGCCCCCCCGAAACAGATACGAAGAATGAGAAAGACTCATGACATAGAAAGGTCACAGAGCAGGAAGACACAGGACTTTTTGTGTATTGGAATTTTGAAGTAAAACATTTGCCTATTGTTTCATCTGCTGTCAAATTCTTTTTATCTGTAAACATAGGTGTGTGTGTGCTTGTTGGCTTATGTGTATACACACGTATGCCAGAGGTCAACCTCAGGTTCATTCTTCTGGTGCCATCAACTTTTGAGACAGTTTCTTATTGGGACCTAGTATTTCTGATTCAGCATGAGTGACTGGCCAGTGAGTTCCAGGGATTCATTTGTCTCTACTTCCTCAGTGTTAAGATTACAGATGTGTGCCCATGCTCCAGATGCTTGCAAGGTGCCTAGCAACCAAGCTCAGGCCCTCATGCTTGTGAGCAAACCCTTTACTGAGTCATCTCCCCAGCTCCTCATTTATGGTTTTATGTGTTTCACCAATGACAGGTTATTTGCTGATGGCGAACCATATATCCTACTTAATCTGACATTTTACTCTTTCATGTTTTTGATCCATATACTTATAAATGGTATCCCTTTCCTCTTTCAGAAGTGTCCCAATTTGGGTGACAAATGGTATCAGTAATTATGTGTTACAGATGCAACTGGCAATCAACAGGGCAGCGATGAGCTCACATTGACCCTGGCCGGAAGGAGCTCATGTTCCTTGTGTTGTAGGTCATGGAAGTCAAGTCAAAGTTAGGACTTCTCCCCTCTCCTCGGTTTTAGTTGGGGGATCCAGATGTTCCTTTGCACCTACACTGTAATGCATGAAGGACACTGGCGATGGTACATTCTACTACTGTGGCAGTTGATGGAGGCTGATAGACAGGAAAGCCAGCCAGATCTGGGCTCAGAATGATTTCTGTGCCTCTCTGGCCCGCTCCTGTCTGTAGTATCCTGCTCTGCTGCAGAGACTGCTAGAAAGTTTGAGTTAAATCATACAAAGGTGCATGATATCACAGTTAACAGTTCATGAAGTCATACATTAGGGTTTGAGACAGCAGTCAGATACAGAGAGCCAAAAATTGGGGGAGGGAGAGGATCATAACACTTTAGGTAATAAATGTATCTAGATTAGGTTGATAGAGTTTATAATTTTTATGATAGTTTACTTCAACTTATAAATTATTGCAGCTTATTTTTTTCATTTGAAAATATTCGCTTGGTTTAATTTATATATCTATTTAAGATTTATTTTATTTTAAGTTACGTATGTGTATGTGGGTATACATATGTATATGTGTGTATGCACACACACATATATGTATGTATGTTGTATATATGTGTGTTGTGTATGTGTTTCCTTAGGAATAGTTTCACTTCCAATGCCTGGCATGTCTTAACATGGTAGAAGTCTAAAATGATAAATAGCGATTAATTAGCCAGGTGCGGGGAGCTTTGCAAACTCCCTCACAGACTCAGCTCCCTAGGGCAGCTGCATTATCTGTTGATTTGCTGAGAAAGCAGTGGAAACAAAGGCCAATGATATTCAAGGAGCGTAATATAGTAGGTCTCTAAGACCCATTACATCTGATGTGTTATCAAACGTGTGACTCGCATTCCGAGCTGCTTGCCTTAGTCTTTCGAAATGTGTGTTTAGAGAGCATCTCTTCTCGTTGTGTGTCCGCCTCTCCTTTTTCACTTAGCCAGTTCATTTTTCCACATTTGGTTCAGTGATTCATAGTTATTTGGGAATTGTAGAACACATGGAGGAGACACTAAGGGCCAAGCTATAAAGCAAAGTACACATGGACTTCCTGCTTTCAGGCTTAGAGGTCCTTAAAGAACCTGTTTTCTTTGACAGTGTGACTAACATCAGGTGAGCCTGCTCTCCCCTGGGCATCTCTGGGCTCCTTTGAGAATCTGCCTGCTTATTCAGCTCACTGCAGAGGCTAGCCAGTTAGTATAGCAGATTTGATGAACTTCTGGTCCAGCGAGAGATCCAATCTCAAAAAAATTAGGTGGAGAAAAACTGGGGAAGGCATTTCATTGCTGACTTCTGGTCTCCACACTCACACATACATGCATGTGCACACATGTGCCATTTTCACATACTCCCACATGAGTATGTATATATACCACACCTAGAGAAGCAATAGATGCTATTAAAACTTCTAATTATTGGGGCCATGTAGGTGTCCTTAGTGGCAGAAATGGGTTGAGCCCAAACTTTGTCTTTGATTTTCAATTTGGTTGTCCCTGGTTTTTCTTCCTGTTATTCTTGTTATTGCTATTGTTTGTTTGTTCAGGATGAGGATTTGACTGAGAGTCAAGAAGTCCTGAATGTGGTACTCAGTCAAATATAGCATTCCAGGGAGGCAAGTGTGCCCCAACAAAGGACCATGATTTTTACATTTAGGGTCCTTAGAATACGGCCTTGTTTTCAGCACCCAGCAAGCCCACACTTGCTTCACATACCTATGACTAAATCATTCGCTGAAGTTCAAAACCAGGGGTGTAGCTGGTGAGACGGCTCAGCAGGCCAAGGCTCTTGTTGTCAAGCCTGAGGACCTGAATTTGATCCTGGGACTTGTGTGACAGAATGAGAGAACCGACTCCCAAGTGTTGTCCCCTGGGCTCCATTCCCATGTTATGACATATATATTCCTCTCTCCCCTAGGTGTTCAGGAAACACAAAATAAATAAATGTTAAAAAAAAATCTTAAAATAACAGGAGCTAGGTGTAGTGGCACATGCCTTTAATCCCAGCAGGCAAGGAAGCAGAGGCAGGCAAACCTCTGATTGGAGGTTGGAGGCTAGTCTAGTCTACATGGTAATTTCCAAGTCAGTCAGGGATACATAGTGAAGTCCTATCTTAAAGAAATAAGCCAGCAAAAATGCAAGGGATGGCCTTTATGGAGAACAAACTTTAGTTGTACTACAGAATGCAGAACTGTTTCTTGCCACCCTCCACCATGCAACCATTTTTTATCTTTGGTGCTTTGATCATCTCGCCTATATCACCTAAAGTAAGCCCCTGGAAGACTGAAATACCAATCCACCTCCACCACAAAACCACACCATTTCAATATTTCGGAACATTCTAGACTGTTGCACCCCCAGACACTCGATCGGCTTTCTTCTTTTCCCCTGTCTCACTGTCCTCTGAGGGATTCCTTCACAGGTCTGAGACATATATAGGACTGCTTCCTGGTCCTGCGTGGTTAGGAACTAGCCTGTTGCATAAATCTTGGTGAATACCCCAGTGTTTGAAGGTAGACACCTTGCTTATGCTTTTAATTTTAGCACTGCCACAAACATCCAGTGCCTGCTCTTCTGTATTTTACTTCCCAGATGCTATTGATTGCAAGAGGATCACTATTGACTGAATAAAAGCTCTTCAGAAAGCAAACAAAATACGCACCGCTTTCAATGTCCGTATTGATTGGTAAACACATCTGAATTCTAGTAGCCTTAATTTGGATGTGGAGGAAATTGAGACACATCTTATAGGAAGTGTGCCACAGTGAAAATAGAACCTTACACCCACAGGCACCTAAGGGGTCAAACCCAGGCATCTTCCCCAAGTAGATGTGCTTAATACAGGACTAGGGAGTGGAATTTTCAAATAACAAAATTATGCTTATCATAGCTTTTACTCCAAACGCTATATAGCCTTTTTTTAAAAGATTTATTTATTTATTTATTTATTTATTTTTTATTAAAGATTTCTGTCTCTTCCCCACCTCCACCTCCCCTTTCCCTCCCCCTCCCCCAATCCAGTCCCCCTCCCTCGTAAGCCCAAAGAGCAGTCAGGGTTCCCTGCCCTGTGGTAAGTCCAAGGACCACCCACCTCCATCCAGGTCTAGTAAGGTGAGCATCCAAACTGCCTAGGCTCCCACAAAGCCAATACGTGCAGTAGGATCAAAACCCATTGCCATTGTTCTTGAGGTCTCAGTAGTCCTCATTGTCCACTATGTTCAGCGAGACCGGTTTTATCCCAGGCTTTTTCAGACCCAGGCCAGCTGGCCTTGGTGAGTTCCCAATAGAACATCCCCATTGTCTCATTGTGTGGGTGTACCTCTCGCGGTCCTCAGTTCCTTGCTCGTGCTCTCTCTCCTTCTGCTCCTGATTTGGACCTTGAGATTTCAGTCCGGTGCTCCAATGAGGGTCTCTGTCTCTGACTCTGTCTCCTTTCATCGACTGATGAAGGTTAATATTCAGGAGGATGCCTATATGTTTTTCTTTGGGTTCTCCTTCTTATTTAGCTTCTCTTAGAACCTGAGTTATAGGCTCAATGTCCTTTATTTATGGCTAGAAACCAAATATGAGTGAGTACATCCCATGTTCCTCTTTTTGGGTCTGGCTTACACTCATCCATTGCTGGTGGGAATGCAAACTTGTGCAACCACTCTGGAAAGCAGTGTGGAGGTTTCTCAGGAAATTCGGGATCAACCTACCCCTGGACCCAGCAATACCACTCTTGGGAATATACCCAAGAGAGGCCTTATCATACAACAAAAGTATATGCTCTACTATGTTCATAGCAGCATTGTTTGTAATAGCCAGAACCTGGAAACAACCTAGATGCCCTTCAATTGAAGAATGGATGAAGAAAGTATGGAATATATACATATTAGAGTATTACTCCGCAGTAAAAACCAAGGACTTCTTGAAGTTTGCAGGCAAATGGATGGAAATAGCCATTTTTTTTTAAAAAGGAAAGGATCAACATATTTCATTAGCTTTCTAAAGTCATCAAAGACCTAAATTTTCTTAAGAACAACTAATCCATACACAAGCCCGATGGGCAATCATTCCATCTAAGTTTGATTACCCACAGAGAAACTTCAGGTAACTGTGTACTTTCTGCTAGCTTGATTGAAATGGTTTTGTGTTATGTGTCCCTTGATCCTGATTCACAATGTCTATATTTGGTTTAGGGTTAATTTTGTAAGTAAAAATGATGATAGACATTGATTATCATCTTCACTGATAAAGTACTTGCCTTACAGGCATAGGGATATAAGTTTTGATCCCCCAGAACTAAAGTGAAAAGTAAAACCAGGTGTGGTGGTTCCTGTTTGGAATCCCAATGCTAGGGAGGCAGAGATGGGCCTATCCCTGAATTCAGTGGCCAGACGGCCTAGACTGATTGGTTGATTTATGTTGGCTTAGTTTTTTTTTCTTTGCATGTTTGTGTGCACATGTGCATGTGTTGGGGTACATGCATCCATGTGGAGGCCAGAGGCTGATGTTTGGCATTTTCCTGTATCGCTGTCGGGTTTGTTTTATCAAACAGAGACTCTCGTTGAACCTAGAGTTTAGCGCTTCTGTAGGGCTACCTGGCTAGTGACCATCTGGGGTCCTCGGGAGTCTGTTTTGCAAGCAGTGGTCCATCCAGCTTTATGTGTGGGCTTTTCTTGTCCAAACTCAAGTTCTCATGCTTGCAGGTCAAGCACTTTACTGAGTCCTTTATGTTGGCTTATTATATATGAAAAATTAACGTGAAAACCAGATGTTTGTCTGGTTGATTTTTTTTCTTCCCTAGTGACTTTAAATTTTTTTGTGTGTATGTGTGTGAATGCACACATGTCGAGGTCAGAGAACACCCTTGGCTGTTGTCACTTATGTAACAGCCACACTCTGTGTGTGTGTGTGTGTGTGTGTACATGTGCTCAAGCATGCTGGCAGGTGTGTGCACCTTTGAGTTCATCTGCTGAGGCCAGAGGTCAATATTTACGTGTCTTCTTCTATCCCCCTAGCTTGTCCTCCTCCTCATTATTATTATTAGAGACAGGTCTTTTCCCTGAAACTCAAGCTCACCTTTCCACTAGCCTGACTCACTTGCTCTGCTAGCCTCGCTCATCTCCTCTGCTAGCCTGACTCACCTCCTCTGCTAGCCTGGATCACACTCTGCTAGCCTGACTCACTTGCTCTGCTAGCCTGACTCACTTGCTCTGCTAGCCTGGATCACCTGCTCTGCTAACCTTTATCACCTCCTCTGCTAGCCTGGATCATCTACTCTACTAGCCTGAATCACCTCCTCTGCTAGCCTGGCTGGCTGGGTTTCTTCAGCTTTCTCAGCATCCTCCATCTCTGACTCCCAGACCTGGGATTACAGAAATACACTGCCATGCCCAGCATTTGTATATGGGTGATGAGGACACTTTACCCACTGAGTCAGCTCCCAAACCTTATGCCTTGTTTGCTAGGCAAGACCTCTTATTAGCTTGGCTGGAGTTCACCAAGTAGACTAGGCTAGTTGGCTAGCAAAGCTTGGGCACTCCACTCTCTCCATCTCAGTAGTGACATTGTAGCCACATGTCACCCTGTCACCAAGTCCGTTTTTTTATTAAAAACAAAACGTAGGCTCTGTGGCTCATGATCTTGAGACACTTGTTTTACCAACTGAACCATTCAGACATTTTTAAAAGAATTATTCCTTCCCTGGTCTAACTAAAGACATGAACACTTTTGGAAGTAAGCTAATGTGGTTAAGGATCATCATCTATACTGCTCAATAAATGATAACTGGGAGAATTAATTAAATAGGTGAATGAAAGATAGGATAATTAAACTTTGTAGATTATAAATTTAGACAGGAATTATTTATGTAGAATAATATCATGGGTAACTAAAAACACATATGTCTAAAATCTAGTGTGCATGCATGTGGATTACTGATGTCTTGTGCTAGATTATGTCAATATTTTGATTATTGTTTTAGTATAAAGAACCCACTCTATAGAGCTGCAGAGATGGCTCAGCAGTTAAGAGCATGTGCTGCCCTTCTATATGGCCATTCCATTTCTAGCATACATAGAGGGCAGTTTACCAAATCCTGGAGCTCCAGCTCCAGGGGACCTGCTACCCTTTTCTGGTCCCTATGGGCATCCATGCGTATGTGTCCATACCCACAATTCTACCCTGCCACCTCTTCCTACGTCATTTACTGACAGCCTTGTAACACACTTTTAAATGAAATGAATCACAGTGTGTAGTAGCTCTGTGTTAGACTGCAAAGTCACCTAAACAACCAGCAGTACAGACCTTTCCGGGTAAGACATGTTTGACATCACGGTGCTTCTACCTAGGACAGACCGAGGAAAATACACAGCTGATAGAAAATACAGATTAGAGAATTGATGGTTTTTAAAATACACAGCGAAGAAAAGATGATGAGAACTCAACTTGGGAGAAACGTACAGCTACTTTTCTGTGAGCATAAGATCCATGGAAACCTCACGCAAATGAACGTCAACCCGAATGAGAAACTGGGAACAGTCACTCCACACATTCCTGTCCAGGTATTTCCTGAACAATGAGTTCTGCCCTGTCGACAAGAGTTGGGGAAGGGGGAGGTAAGGAAGCAGTAGGGATGGTGGAGTCTGTCTTCAGTGTGCTGCCACTGTGTGGCCTTGTGCTGGGTGACAGTCTCCTGTGTCCTGGTGACTCATGCGATAGAGAGGACCAGGTGCAGGGCCTCTGCCTCTGAATTTCCCCACCTGGGAGATGCTTCCTCATTTTCTCGCAGCACAGCCTGTGTGCACTCTGGCTTCCTGGAGGAGAATTTGTTTGTTGAGAACAGTTCCTCAAGGCTGGTGGGAGGGAAGGCAGGTGTGAGCTCTCAAAGGCAGGATTGTCTCTCAGCAGGGCACAGAAACCTTACTATTGTCGTAATTGTGACCATTTAAGATGTCACTGGGAAGCCAAGTCATAGGAGCAATGCATCCGTTTCCTTCCAAGTTCTTGGTAGAGGTCTTTAATTGTTAGCCAGAGAGAGAGAGAGAGAGACATTTCTTCTCTCACTTTTCTTCTTGGTATGTGATAAGCCACATGCTTGGGTGTATATCCTGGAGGAAGCATGTGGGAAAAGCTTGGGAATCCATTAAGGGCATTTTAACACCATGGAAACACCACAAGGCACTGATTGGAGGTGGTTTAACTGCTTTCCCCCACAGCTGCTAATTGATGCTGCTGCACGGGAAAGTGAGTGCATACAATAAAGCCTCCCAAAGCAGGAAAGAGCCAGACAGAATCTCTATAGACATTGGGATCAGGGGAGGGGCACAGAGCAAGAAAGGTTCCAAGGGCCTTAGGACAGAAAGGAGGGGCTGGATGGAAAAGAGAGCATGGGTCTGTCCCCTGTGCTGGTCATCTCAGCATAGCTTCCCCACGACCATCAGTAGCTCAAGCCACGCTAGCCCCTTATTCCCATGGTAAGCATCACTAGGGGAAAGGGCAAGGGTCTGTGTATGTTCTCCTGGGGAAGGCGTGTTCTGTAGGAGTGGGCCAGGGCCTGTGAAGAGACTGGCTTTATTGGTTGACCAGGAACCCCATCTTTTGTCCGGTTTAGGGGGCTGGGCTATCTCATCCCTTTGCTGCAAGTCCTCCCCGTGTATCTTACCAGGAGCTTCCAATATTGGTGTTTGAACCCTGATAGCATTTTAGCTGTAAAAGCCAGAGTTCTTTCATTGTTTTCCCAATCCTAAAGCAGTCTGACCTCAGAACCAATTCCCCATTTCTCCGATCCCAGATGGAGACTTTCTGAGTGACAATGGAGTGGTATATAAGGAAGGGAACAGAGCACAGAGAGAACCTGGGACAGATGGCAAACTGAACTCAGAAGAGACCTCACAGGCTTCCAGCCCCAATTTTTTCTTTTTCTTTATTTTTTTTTCAATTGAGCAGACTGAAGCCCTGAGCCCTCTCCTGACATGGAACAAGGATGAGTGGGAAGCCTATGAGCTTCCTCTCTAATGCTGAAGACTTGGGCAGGACATCATATTTAAAAGCTGATTTGCTAGACCTTCAGGGAGGCCATTGGTGGGATCTAGTGGTGCCCCCTTGTGTAATAGTTTTACATCCAAGAGTGAGACTCTATCTCCGCCTATTGAAATGAAGCATCTGGGTTGCCAGGGGGATGCAAGTGTGAAGCCCTGGGTTTGGATCATCAGAACTTAGATAACTCTGGATGCAGCAGTAAACACCAGTAATGCTTTTACACTCATGGGAGGATGGAAGCAGGGACAGCAGACTGCCCTGAAGCTCATGGGTCAGGGGAGAGCCCATCATTAGAGAAACAGCAGGCACGGAGACAAACATGGCAGCTGGAAAAAGCAAGCTAAGAGCTCACATTTTGAGCCACAAGGATGTGGACAGAGAAAGCGAACTAAATATAACACTAGTCTTTAAATGTTCAGGTTGAAAGCCTACCTCCAGTGACATACCTCTCCCATTTGGCCAACAAACCTTCTTGTTTGGTCTTTCCAAAGAGATCGACCAACTGGAGCAGGGGCAAATATTCAAGTGCCTGAGATTATGAGGAATATTTGTCTTTCAAATTAATGCCTAGTGCAAAGACAAAACATGGCCAAGAGCCTCAGAACAATCTGAGATATGGAGCAAGGTTACAAAATGTATCTGTTGCCTCCCTATTGGCTTTCTGTCTCACTGACAAAGGCAGCTTAGACTATAAACTTCATCATGGTTCTAGGCTGTGTCTCCTGTCAATTCTGGCAGGCTCTGGGGATGCAAAGCCATTCACTGCACAGCGGCTATGAAGACTGAACTCCAGCAGGCTGGCAGGACTAGGATCACTGTAGTGTGCAAACTGTGTCTAGTACACTGTGCAAAAGTGACCTTTGAATGTTGTCTTCGTCAGTGTTTTCTTGCTGTGAAGAGACACCATGACCACAGCAATTCTTACAAAGGAAAGCATTTAATTGGGACTGGTTTACAGATTCAGACACCGAACCCATTGCTCTCACAGCAGGAAGCATGGCAGCATGTGGACAGACATGGTGCTGAGAAGTAGCTGAGAGAGCTCTCTACCTGGATCCACCGGCGGCAGGAAGAGAAAGACCCTGAGACCAGCATGGACAATTGAAACCTCAAAGCCTACCTGTGGTGACACACTTCCTCCAATAAGGCCACACCTCCTAATCGTTTTAAATAGTGCCACTCCCTGGTGACCTGGTGACCAAGTATTCAAGTCTATTAGACTATGGGGGTCATTCTTGTTCAAACCACCACAAATGTGTAAAAAACAAGGCAAGCAATTGCTGTAAGTGACTCCCCTGCTACATTCTATGTCCCCTCTTTTCTTTGCTGACCCAATGACAAGTGCTCTTCCCTTGTGAGGTGGTTAGAAAATGCTCCATGAACCATTTGGTGAGTGCTGCCTACTTTCAATAAACCTTCTCTCCTTTCAACAAGAATAAAGCTTGCCTCTAAGAAACACACCTTGCTGATAAAGATAAATACCGTGTCAGGGAAAAAGAATGAGGACAAATGAGTCCGGCTCCCAGCCTGTGTCAGAACTTCTTATTACAGTGGGAAGTCCTTAATAAAGATAGTCCTAAGAGTAAGGACCAATGGAATGCTCATTCTTACTCTATCACATCCTCAAGGTTCAGGGATAATTTTGGAAAAGGGGGCTGAAAGAATAGAAAAGCCCAAGCATGGGGCGAAGTGTTTCAAAAAGATGAATCCCCAGCATGGCGTGACCGTTGCTTTCATGAGCTGGTGAAAGCCGTTTCTGCATGAGAGTGGGTCCATCAGCATACCATCCTAGAAGAGGGAGGGGCTCGCGAGTACCCATCTCCACGAGGAAATATTGGCCCTTAATGCCAGCAGGGGAAGAGGTCTCACTTTCTTCAGTGGTGTAGTCAATGATAAATTCCCGAAATCTAGTAAGTAAACTCCTATTCATGCTCAGGAAGCAATGCCTATTAAACCAAGAGGGACAGACACACAAAGGCAAGAATGTGGAGGGGGTTGTTGGGAAGAAGTCAGAGGGAGAGGGGTTGAAAATGGCTAAAATGCATCGCATCCCTGTGTGGAACTGTCAAAGGAAAATAAGTATAAACAGAATCAGTGTCACGTATAGCATGTCTAATCCATGTACTGAGCCAGACATCTTGTGTGTGATCTCTAGAGCCTGCCCATGATCACACATGAGACTGAAGTTAAGCACTGTAGTCTGTGATTTCTATTTTATTCTTAATTTTTATAATGTTGGTGAAAGCGTTCAGTGTTTTCTAGTTTGCATGGCTTAGATAGTAGAAAGTGTTATTGGGTATTTCAATTGTGGTTTTTAAATTTTTATTATTTTTTATGTTTTAAGTGTGTGTGTGTGGCAGGAAGTATGTTTAGGTGGGCAAAGTGCTGGTAAAATCCAAAGGAGGGACTCAGGTACCCTTGGACTGAAGCTTCAAGTGGTTCTGAGTCTCCTGACATAGGACTGAGCTCAGGCAATATGGAAGAGCTCTGAACCTCTATCTGTCTAGCCCTGTATTTCTGTGGTCTTCATGGAGATGCCTAGGTAATGCTTGTTTATGTTCCTATTTGAACTTTACTCCCAAATACATGTTACAGAATGATCAATCACACTGGAGAGAACCTTACCTGATGCCCATGTGTGCTCAAGTCCAGAGAATCACTGATGTGCAGTAAGTAGTCAATGGCAAAAGAAGTCAACTAAGAGAGCAAGGTTAGCAAAGCACGGCTCCTTAGCTGGGTGTGGCGACCCACAGCCTGCCTAGGAAAACTAATAATCACGGAGATGGCTCAGTGTGTGATGAACTTGCCATACAATCATGAGGGTCTGAGTTAGCATCTCTCACTGAACCTGGCCATTATCTATGGATGGCCTAGACTGGTTGGCTGCTGAGTACCAGGCATCCTCCTGTCTCCACCTCTTCAGGTCCGGGTTTTCAGGTGTGCATTGCTTTGCCCATCTGGATATGAACCTCAGGTCCTCAGGCTTGTGTAACAGGAGCTTCACACACACACACACACACACACACACACACACACACAC